>OY101450.1:53698171-53775671 GCA_956483635.1 Panzeria rudis
AGTTAAAGGATGTGCTTGAATCCTCCTTTATCGAAGAATATTTAAATCTTTTTCTGAAAGAAGGGCTTACGTATAAGATGTCAGAAGAACTGATGCCCACGACAATAGTTGCGTACATACATATATATATATTAACTTTATTAGAATATTAGAATAATACACGCCTTCAAAACAGATATAACCTAATTATGTTTCTTTTATTTTTGTTGTATGGCCAATGTAAATTTGTATTTTGTATATTTTGAAGTGAGCTAATAAGGCCTAAAGATTTATAATGCAAATAAAACAAATTATTTTATTTCATTTTTCCCGACGTTTCGTCAATTATTTCTTTCCAACTCATTTTCAAAGAGACTATTAAAAAATTAAATGAAGGAACATTCATATTAATATTCCTATATATCTATCCCTATCTCTCTAGCACTATTTCTCCACATATACATACATATTAACCTTCTCACAATAAATATTTTCGGTTAGGGTTATTGGACTCATCATCGCTACTTTCAAGATCAATTTCAATTAAAGATTCAAAGTGACAAGATCTATTTAAAAAATGAGCTCCTCAAAAAATTGAATAATAAAATTTAATTCACTAAACAACAAAAGCTTAATTCATATAAAGGATCTAGATGTAGCTGCTAAATATCCTGTTCAAAATATTACACGGGTAACAACAAAATATGGATCAACACTAAGAGTTGAGATGGAAAAAAATATAATGTTTCTACCTAAAAGATATAACACTCTGACAGATGACGAAATTAAGGATCTCTTGAGTGGAATATTTCAACTACGCAGAGATGGTGAACAAAGATTAATCCTTGAGAGTGAAATGGACGAATTTTTGATTCAAAATGCTCAATATCCCATTTGGGAATAAAAATAAATAAAAAATAAATTCTGTATAGTAAATTATAAATAAATAAATAAAAATGCATTAAAGAGTTTTGTGAAATATATATATACAATTGTGTTGTTTATTTAATATTTTCAGTTATTTCATAAAGAAACTTAAGACATAAATGACCACAGGTAAATGTATTAAAATTCTGATGTTGATTATAGTTGTATTTTATATTTGTGCCCAGATATTTGAGTACTTCCGAAGGAGGTTGTAAGTTTCCAAAACTATCGAAATATTATTTTTCATTGATGTTTTTATAATTTGCTACCCAATGTGTACCAGATCCTGTTGATATATCCAAATTGATTATGCCACATTCTTTTTTCTTTGGTCGTTTTGTAGTGAGTCCAACATGAAAACTCCTCTAAAATTTGGAATTTTGTTTGAAAAATTTCTCAACTCGACTTCTGATAGTGGTCTATTAGGTAGCATTTTTAAGAGTTTTTTGTCTGCTCGTTATAAACTAAACCATAACCCTTTTTATATGGTTTTAGGTAAAGTCATTTCTCAAGAGCTATAGATTCCATCGCTTTATTATGTCAAATTGCTTCATCAAGCTGATTTTTTGCATTCTTTGTCGCATTTACAGCCTTAGCTATAGCAGCACCTCCAGTCGTTAGACTACCAATTGCACCCAGTGCAGATAAAATCGGTATTAGAAGTAAAAAACCGCCAATGTTTGGTACATTTTCTGCCTTTTAATGTTTTGTTGATCGTTTTACGTGCTATTCTAATAGCATTGTTAATGTCTAAAGGTTTTTTCTCCTTTAGTATTTTTGTTGCAGCTCTAATTGATGAACTGAACAATTTTTTACCATTTAATTTAGGTTTCTTAACATTTTTCTTTTTCTCCACACCCATACCAAATTTTGTTTTGGCTTTCATAGCGTTAGTAACCATATATGCAAATGATGTTTCTGCAAGACTGCTATCTTTTGATAAAACTCGATCCCAAGCTGAATTTTCAAGAATTTTATCAGCTTGATGTCTAATATTTAAATCTTTATTTTTAGAATAAGCTATATCGTGATTTTTGCAGGCAGAGTCCAATAAATTGATTCCTTTATCACCTCGATTTAAACGTTTTTGTAGTTTAGTTCCAGGTCCACAGTATTGATATCCAGGAAGATGAAGTTCAACAGGAAGAGAGTTTATTATTTTATCTAGTAAACCTGCTCCAACGAAGGTGTTTTTATGACTAAATGACTTTTGATAATGTATAACCATCTTATTTATTTATTTTTTCTATAATAAAAGGTAACAAACATGAATTGCATTTAGTTATAAAAATGCAGTTAGTAAAACAACATAAAAATATTTTAGTTCGAAACATTGATGATTCATCGAACATCAGTTCAAAAATAAAACATAGTTCACTCTTACCAAATTCTATTCGTGCTCTAATAGTGGGACCATCAAATTGTGGAAAGACTAATGTTATGATTGGCTTACTAGAAAGTCCTAATGGCCTAAAGTTTGAAAACATCTATTTATACTCAAAATCTCTATATCAGCCGAAATATGAATACTTGAAGAGATTAATTACACCTATTAAAGGAATGGGATATTACACATTCACCGAAAATGCACCAGTTATTCCCCCTGACAAAGCTAAAACTAATTCAATTATGATATTTGATGATGTTGCATGGGAGAAGCAGAATAATATACGAGCTTATTTTTGTATGGGACGACATAGGGATGTTGATTCATTCTAGTTGTGCCAAACTTATACCAGAATTCCCAAGCATTTAATAAGAGACAATGCGAATATGATTATAATGTTTAAACAAGATGAGACAAATATGAAACATGTTTATAGGGATCATGTTGCCAGCGATATGAGTTATGCAAAGTTTCATGAAATTTGTCGATTGTGCTAGAAGGATAAATATGGATTTTTGATGATAAGCAAAGATAAGGAATTAAACAATGGGCGCTACAGAAAATTATTCGATTATTTCATAACAATATAAATTGCTCTACATAAAAGAAAAACTTTAGTATATTATCTGGCTTTAACCATAATACATCTACATAGCTCTTGAAATATCAACTATACCTGATCTAATTGTCTACCTAATAAGCTGATCTGATAACCTGATCAGATACCTAATAAGCTGATCTGGTACCTAATAACCTGATCTGGTAACCTGATCAGGTACCTAATAAGCTGATCTGATAACCTGATCAGATACCTAATAAGCTGATCTGATACCTAATAACCTGATCAGGTACCTAGTAACCTGATCTGATAACCTGATCAGAGACCTAATAAGCTGATCTGATACCTAATAACCTGATCTGATACCTAATAACCTGATCTGGTAACCTGATCAGGTACCTAATAAGCTGATCTGATAACCTGATCAGATACCTAATAAGCTGATCTGATACCTAATAACCTGATCTGATAACCTGATCAAGTACCTAATAAGCTGATCTGATAACCTGATCTGATACCTAATAAGCTGATCTGATACCTAATAACCTGATCAGGTACCTAATAAGCTGATCTGATAACCTGATCTGATACCAAATAAGCTGATCTGATACCTAATAACCTGATCTGATAACCTGATCAGGTACCTAATAAGCTAATCTGATAACCTGATCAGATACCTAATAAGCTGATTTGATAGCTGGAAAATGGATGAAAAAAATTTAAAAGAGTTGGTTGCGACAAGAAATGTCTTGAAGAAAAACCTTCGTAGTATTAAAACGGGCTAAATAGACACACGTGAACAACTAAAAGATACTTTTAAACCTATAACAGATCCTTTATACAAATTTATAAATAATTCTAATAATATCAAAGGAATTATCAAAAAAGAAAAGAATGAGATGAAATCAGAAATTGAATATAATAAGAGTTCTAATCATCTTAAGAAACCATCAATTAAGTTGGAGACAAGTGCACCAAAGAAACTTGTAGAATAATCAATATTTGATACCAGCAATTCACTTGCTGATCCTAATGGTGAAAGTACTATTGATAATGATGATTTTTACTTTCAAAACTCAAATGCTGAAGAGAGTTACACTGACTTATCTGTTTTGGAAGGAAGAAATGAATTAGATACTAACTATGGTCCACATAAAGATTTCAATAATGAATGGAAATTTGGTGATAGTAAGCTCAAATTAAATGAAAGCAAAATACATGTTGGTAGTCAAATATGGGCTCTAACACCAGGACTATTTTCTCTAATGTTTCATAAAATACCAAAAAACTATGATAAATATGAGCTAGAACTCTACAAAAAAATTTTAATTAATACAAATGCGTACAGAAGAGACTATAAACCTGATGGACAAATGAAGGGAACGAAAGCCTATAAATATAAACATATTATCAAAAAGATGTTTAAAGAGAGAAACCAACAGACTTTATCAAAATCAATACCAAATAAGACAATATCTAATTATAAAGGTGATGGATTGATGCAGTTTAACCCTCATAAGCTAAACTATATATACTGGGATGATCCAAATGAGATGGTAGATCGACTTCGACTACTGGTATCATCACAAGCTGCAGGTCATACTAATCATAATAACGAAATTGTATCAATTATTGAAGAATTTCGCGAAGCTAATATAATAGAATAATCTATATAAAGTATGTCTGTTGATAAGTTTGGACATTATCTAAACGATATAAGCAATATAATTTCATTGAAAAATGCCCCTAAAATGTTGGGGTTCTTTATGGATACGAACAACAACATCGATGTCCAAAACAAAAGAATCAAAAATGTGACAAAAGCTGTGGAAGAAAACGATGTTATCAATAAATTGTTTCTGCAAACTTAAATCGAAGAAATAGAACACAAGCTATTAAAATACTTTAAGGAAGATAACAACAATATTCATGATACTCTAAGAACTCAAATCGAAATGCTACAACATGCAATAATATTACAGTTGGAAGATAATAAGAAAATGCAAGAAACTATTTCCAAAATCAAACAATTTTTGGAAGACGGATATCTACAAAAATTTGTTGAAAGTATACAAAAGAAAAGTTAATGAGTAGATTTATAGATTTGAAAATTACATGTTTGTGTCAATAGCTAAAAGTGTATCAAATAGATCACAACACATCGAAAATAATTCTTAATACTAAAAAATGACTTCAAAAAGAATTTTAGTAAATGAACTCCATAAACAAGCACGAAAATCTTTTTTACGTCGTAGAGTTGTGATGAAAGGAATAAATGATCTTTGGCAAGCTGATTTAGTTGAAATGGGAAATTATTCTATGGACAATAAAAATTATAGATTTTTGTTAACTGTAATTGACACATTCTCCAAATTTGCATGGGCAGTACCACTTAAAACAAAAACTGCACTTGAAACAACCCAAGCCATGTCAGATATTTTTCAATTGGAACGAGTACCAAAAAACCTACAAACAGATGATGGTAAAGAATTTTTCAATAAACACTTTGGAAAATTGATGGATAAGTACAACATTAATCACTATTCAACGTATAGCAGAATGAAAGCATCAATAGTAGAACGACTTAATAGAACATTAAAAGGGATGATGTGGAAAGAATTTAGTTTTAATGGTACATACAATTGGCTTGATATCTACAAAGATCTATTAGAAGCATATAACAGAAAAGTTCATCGTACCATTAAAATGGCTCCAATTAAAGTCAACTCTTCAAATGAGAAAAAACTATTGAATACAGTATACAGTCATTTGAAAATGTATAAAATATCGAAATTTAATGTTGGTGATCATGTGCGCATAAGCAAATATAAGCATATTTTTGAAAAAGGTTATACTCCAAATTGGACAACAGAAATTTTCACAATTACATTTATAATACATATCCCACAACATACATATTAGAAGATTATCGTGGAAATCCTATTAAAGGTGGATTTTATGATGAAGGACTTTTAAAAACAAGATTTCCTAATACATATCTAGTTGAAAAGATTATTAAAACCAGAGGAGCCAAAGCATTTGTTAAATGGTTAGGATTTAGTAACGCTCACAATTCTTGGATAAGTAAAGATGAAATATTATAGTTTAAACAATATCAGCAATTATTATACATACATACTAAGTACTTAAGACTATAATGTAAATTTAAAATAAAAAACATGAAATAAATATGTAAGTCCTTTTTATAAACAATTTTGTGTTGAACTTATTTATTCGTAATCAGACAGTCGTAATGTCAATAACACTTACTCTAAGCTCCAACTCATCAGAGTTATCCGCTAATTACTTCCCACCTATTGATTTAAATGGGTCATATGAGTGTGCTCTAAGTGATTGTCATTCATATAATAGCATCTCAAATGTTTACAATGTCTACAACAATTTTTTTCATATAGGTGCAAATGTGATTGAAATACCAATTGCATCTTATGAATTGAATGATATTGTTGATTATATAGAGGAACAATATAAACGCTACAATCCAGAAAATAGAATTTTTATAGAAGCCAATAACAATACAATGCAAGTTAAAGTCAACAGCTCTAAGGATGCAATATATTTTAATAGAGAAAATACAATTGGAAAACTCTTGGGATTCAATAGTAAAATCCTAACTCCAAACGTTGATCATTATTCTGATCTTCCAGTTAATATTTTCAAGGTGAATCTGTTGCAAATTGAAAGTAGTATCGCTGTTAATACATATATGAATAATTCCAAGGCGCATACACTATATGAATTTCCGATTAATGTGTCTCCAGGTTATAAAATAGATGAGATACCTCGAAATCTCATCTATTTACCGGTTAACTCCAGAGAGATAAGTTCACTATCTCTGCGAGTAGTTGATCAGCACGGTGATTTAATTAATTTCCGAGGATAGGAAATAATAATACGAATTCATTTAAGACCAACTAAATAATGCTAATATTCAACTCGAGTATATCACAGAATATAGCACAACTACAACACCATCAGCATACGAACCTAAAATATAAGCACGACCTAAACCACAATTAAAGAGGTCAATTCATCAAAAAACTAACGACAGCAAATAAAAATTTTCTCAAGTCATTGAATTTTAAATTGAAGGCAAAATGAGTTCAATAATAAATGTCTTAGATAAACCCTTATCTGATGAAAATATAATCAAAAAGGGCTATCATACATACGTGCCATACCTACAATCTTACAACAATAATGATGAAATTCGCATTTCAATTCAAAATCAAGATTTGTATGTGTTACCTAGTGAAAGTTATATATATGTCGAGGGATATGTTGTAGATGAGAAAACCTCCACATCTACAGACAACTTTAAATTAAAAAACAACTTTGTTGCATATCTCTTTGATGAAATTCGTTATGCACTTAATGGTATTGAAATTGATCATACAAGATATTTAGGAGGTACAAGTACCATACAAAATTTGGTTTCTTTATCATTAACGGAAAGCACTGGAATGCAGAATGCTGGCTGGAATAAAATTGATGATTTAAAACTTGTTAATGGATATTTTAACTTTTATGTAGCCTTAAAAATGCTTTTGGGTTTCGCTGAAGACTACAACATAGTCATACTAAATGGAAAACATGAATTGATACTCTTGCGTAATAAGAACGATGAAGATCTTGTACAATCGAGCGTTTCCACAGAAAAAGCAAAACTTTCAATTTCACTCATCTCATGGAGAATGCCACATGTGTGGTGACGATGTCACCAAACTTGTCTACACTCTTTATTTCCACATATAATCTAAAACACTACCCAATCTCTTAATATGACCCCATAAGAACCACATTGTCTATAGTAAGCCAATACTTTCAAGCTCCAAACTCACTACCCAATGTCTCAATATCACCCCATAAGAACCATCTAGTCTATACTCAATCAATTGTTCATAGGTCACTATCTCAATACAACCACAACCCACGAAGCAACGGAAAACATCCAGGGTCTATGGTAGGAATCGAACCCCACGACCTCTCTACTGACAGGCTAACATCGCTACCACTCACCCACAGACACACCCATATCCGAAATTCATATAACACAAGACATTATCTATAATATAATTTCACACTAAAACTCATCATTAACTCAATAATAATTCATCACAATTTTTTAACCACATTTTACCTACAGGGTACTTTCATTTTTTTCCCACGGTTATCAACTTACACATTTGTTTATTTAACAATTAAAATTTCAAAATTTCAAATTTTAATTACCCAAATTTTAAAATTTTAATTGCTCCCAGGACCCCAGTTCCTATCTACTCAAATTCAAATTTTGGCTGCCGTATTTAAGTTTGTTTTATTTGAAGTATACAGTTATTTTTTTTTTGTTTGGGTAAGAAATTATCGTTTTTTTGTTTGTATGAATTAATCACTAAAAATGTCGCGAAGCGAATTTTGAAAAAAATTACGTACATGTGAACTATAATAGCAAACTCCATATAAAAAAACACAACTTTCTTACACCTAAACGAGTTTGAATTCCCTCTTGCATTGCATTGTTGCATTAAAAAAGTAAAATTATGGCTTTAAAAATTGGAATTAATATAAAAAATTTGAAAGCAAAAATAAAAATGGAAAAACTGCAAAATCAGTACAATTTGTAGAAAAACTGGGTTTTTAAGCAAAAAACTGCAAAACTGCTCAATGCTTAGAAAAACTGCAAAATGCAGATAAATCTGCACATTTGGCAACGCTGCTGGCAGCCAACTAACGTTTTCCTAGCAGCCACATAGAAAATTAGTCGGCTCAGTCACCGGCAACAGCTAGTTTCGTTTGTGTTTATGTATTTCAACAATTTCACTTTCTGTGTGCGTTGAAATTTGTTTCTACTTTCATTAAAAATGAAGAGTTTAAAAGATTTCAGCAGGGTTTTATTGACTTTATTAACAAGTTGAATAATTGAAAAACAAAGTGGCTATTATTTTAATTTTTTCACTTGTTCTTGGCATTCTGATTTCAAGTATTTATAATTGCTTTTTTTTATCAGCTGACACAAAATTTTAAATAGCACACTAACTTATGAGATGTTGCTCACAGCAGTCATAGTTTTCCGTGTTATTTTTTTAAAACATATGGCTTTATGACTACCTTGTGAATCCCCCAATTATACTTTTTTCTTTTGCTTTTGTAAAGTAAATCATAAACCTATAGACAAGTAGATACACAAAGCAAAAACACAAACTGTGCATACAGTTTGTCAAAAAAATCATTTCACATAGAGAAAAAATTAAAAAACTGCAAAAGAAACATTGATTTCTAGCTTAGAAAAACAGAATTTTTTATTTTTTCCACACATAACTTTTATTCACATATGTTAATATTAATATTATAAATAAAAAACATTCAATTTCAATAAAAATTAACTAATGAATATTAACTAAGAAAAACAATTCAATTTCTGTTCTGTCAAAAAAATGTTTGCACACTATAAAATATTTAGTTTACTGTAACCTTGCAGACGTTTTAGTTACTAATATTTTGTGTGTCCACCTTCAGCATCAATTACTGCTTGCAAGCGTCTACGCATTGAATTAACAAGCTTTGGGATATCATATTCTAGTGGTATTTTTCCCACTCTTCTTTAATGAATCTTATCAATTGGTTTTTATTCGTATCTTTTTCCAACCTTTTTCTTTAGATGGACCCACAAGTTTTCGATAGGGTTAATATCAGGACTTTGGGCAGGGGTATCAATAACTTTGGTGCAGTTGTATAATAACCACGACCTGCATAAATAAGATTTATATTTGGGGTCATTATCTTGATAATATTTGTATTTGAAATTCGAATTTTCCGGGTCAATAAAACCAAATTTTCGAATGCTGGCGATCAGTTCATTTTTTAAAACATCAAGATAGACTTCTTTGGTCATTATTTGATCCAAAATCCTGATTTCACCAACTCCCTTGCTAGATAGACACCCCCATACCATTACTGGCAATTTTCCAAACTTTACCGTGTGAATTAAATTCTTATTTTCTAATGCTGTCAGAGGCTTACGCCAAACTCTTTGGGGTCCATGATGATAGTACAGCAGCATTTTCGTCTCATCAGAGAAAATAGCATCATCCCAGTATTCTGGAAGAAGTGAAATGTGTTCTGTAGCAAATCTTAATCGTTTCTCAATATTTTGCACTGACAACAGTGGAAGAATATTTGTGTTTTTTTAGTACATTTCGGATCGTTTCATGTGATACACTTATTCCATAATCATTTTCCACTTGACGAGCTAATTCTCTTGTGCTGGATTGCGGCTTATCGTAAATAGTTTTAATTATTTTGCTTTCAATTCGTCGTGCCACTTTTTTTGGTCTGCCTGGTGACCCTTTTAATTCAAGTCTTCCTTCTTTCTCAGCACGGGATATGATGTTGTACACAGTTCTGATCTTAAGAGAAAACATATCAGCGATTTCCCTGGCTGATCTGCCTTTATAATAATTGAAATACAATAATTGTATAATATTTTTTGAAACTCGTTTTCCTGGCATTTATTTTCTTTAAATATGTGGTCACTTGTCACGCTATGTAACCTCTTTCACATTCCATAACATAAAAAAACCCAAATGCACAAAATTCGCGGAAAATGCACGCATTTGTTGTTGGCCTCACTCGATATGCAAAGATTTTTTTGGACAATTTTCATTTTGAGTAAACATCTTTTTTTGCTGGTGTTGTTGTAATGTGAGCGTCTATTTCGAAAGCGTTGGAGTCTTATAGTCGTAAACAAGTACAGTAATGGAATGTGTAAAAAAAACACATTATGCAAGCAATTTGTTGTTGGAATTCTTGAATGAAACTAACATTTTAAACGTTTTTCTTACTGTGCAAAGATATTTTTGACAAACTGTATATGTATATATGAGTAGCACTAGTAAAGAAAAAATAACAACAGGTTAATGGCAGGAATGTGTATTTAACTGTCGCACAGTACTTTGTTCCCATATAATGATGGGGCAAAAATAGAAGGAGTAATCCTAGGCAAATCAGATTCGGTACACTGTTATAAATTAAAGTAGTTACGGAAAAATACGAAGTTTTAAAAAAATCGGTGCAAGGACTCTTAATACTCCTATATAACATAAACCCTCAAAATTTAATCAAAGATACATTCCGTAATGAAACCAGTTGAAAAATACTGCATCTATCAGAAATAGCGCTATTATAAATTGTAGCAATTTATAGCTTAATCACTGCAAGGACTCGATATGCTGTTATATATCCTTTTTGTTAAAAAGCCTTTAATAACTATAATAAGCGCCGGATTGGAAAACAATTTCAGGAGCGGTAATATATATGCTAACAGCTGGTTTAAATTTGGTTCATATTGGTTAAGTATGAAGGGATGATCTAGAATATCCTTCTTTTAAAAATCTTGAAAAAAATACATAAACATTTTTACAAGCATATTTTAAAATGAAACAACTTTTTCTTATTTAATTTATCATGAGCATACGTGATCGTGAGGATTTTCATATTACGCATTCGTGGATTTTCATATTACGCATTCGTGAACGTGAGTGATTAAAAAAAATATGACCGTGAAGTGCATTTGCGTGATCATGAGACGTTATAAAGTTGTCGGGAAAACGTCCGCGATCCAACATTGTATTTGCATTCAGGTGACTAGTCGTAAGGGGAGATGCAGACACGCATTCATTGGCGTAGATAGGCCTCTCTGCGGGGGGCGATTCCCCCCAGACTTGATCCCCCCCCCCCCAGAAACTGAAATATATAATAAAAATTATTAAAAACTTCTCTACGTTTGGAAAGACATGCATATTAGTATTCAAATCGTAAATGTATCCCGTTTACTTACAGAAATCATTACAATTTTTATAAAAATGTAGTTTCCAATAATTGCGAAATGTTTGTTTATTACGTAAAAACCCTAAGCAAAACCGTACGAGTGTGTTTATTTTATTCTGATGATATATTTTTGTATTTTCTCTAACAATATATAAAAAGTAGTACATTTTAAAAACCATTTGATACTGGGTCCAGTTGTGCATAAAATTAGTCCAATAGCCCATCAGCAATATGATTTTTAAAAGCTTTAGACCTTCAAAAAACTTTCATATCGATGGTCATAAGTTGACAACACGTATGTAACTGGATTTTACAACTTTTCAGTAGAAGAAATTACGTTATAAATATGCTGAAAGCGTTAGCATAGAAATAAAATAGCTGAAATTTATTTAGTAGATAAAGTCATATATTTTAAAATAATAACACGAAAATATATGACTGTTGTCATATATTTTGCTATTTCAAATTTGTATCAGCTGATAAAAAAAAGCAATTATAAATACTTGAAATCAGAATGCTAAGAACAAGTGACAAAATTTAAATAATAGCCAGTTTGTTTTTAAATTATTCAACTTGTTAATAAAGTAAATAAAAACCAGCTGAATATCTTTTAAACTCTTAATTTTTAATTAAAGTAAAAACAAATTTCAACGCACACAGAAAGTCAAATTGTTCAAATACATAAACACGCGGCTGCTAGTAGAAAAACGTTAGTTGGCTGCCAGCCAGCTAAAGTATACAAATAAAATTTTCTCACTTGTATATTTTTAAATGTCTCGATTTTTTATTTTTACTTGTTACGCAGCTATAAAAATATAATTAAATGTGAAGTTGTAAAACTGTGAACAGTTTTAGGACATACTCTACTGCATATTACATACATTCATTTATATCAACGGCGGCGGATTGTAAATATCAACGGCTCGACGAAAGAGTTTCGGCCGTTCGGCGCAGATTTTTACTGTGTAGTTATGACAAAATAATAAACACAGCACAAAAAGTCTTATATTTTTGTTTGAAGCACAACAACAATGTTTTTAAACTACCTTAAAATATTAGCACTTTATGACATTATGACATGATAAGACACCTGGTGAATACCCCAAATAAAAATTCAAATTACAAGTTACAATAACGACCCTTAACCGCAAGAAAATCGGAATCCATACTAAATGCATACTTCTTTTATTTTAAAACGTAATATTTCCTTAATATTGAGTAAATAACACTATTTGCTTTGATGTATGTATATGAAATGCTTTAGGTTCTATTGCATTACTTTTAAGATAACGTATGCTTGTTTGGATACGATATTTTGCTTCATGAGAATATTATATTTTTGTGAGATTATTTCGAACTAATTTGCCTTTGAGTCCAAACGATTTTATTGCGAAAACGTCCGTAACGTGATATTTAGAAAGAATAAGACAGGATAATTATTCTAAGGAACCAGGGAAAGATTTCCAAAAACAACGTTGTTCTGTTCTGCCGTGTATGTTGAGAATTTTCTTTTGAAGAATACCTACATAAAAAAAAAATAAGTAAAAAATAGTTCAAATATAATTATATGTAAAATACACAAAATCATTCAAACCGGTTGTCAATTTACAACGAAAAGGTTTCAATTTGCTAATGCATTTTTTAGGGTAATTAGGAATGATATGCTATACACTGACAAAAGTTCATTTCAGCCATTGTTCACATAACGGAATATTTGTGTTTTTCGATGTACGTGCATATATTTACTTCTCTTTAAAGCACCATCCAAAGTCGATTCTTCTAAAGACGCCGGAACGCAGCCGATGAAACATTGGGAACAAAAATGGAATAAATTGTTTTATTTGCATCTAAACTAAAGAAAAAATCTGATCATAAATAGCCTAAATAATAAACACAAAATATAAGATTTTTTGTTTTCATCAGATTTAGGTCCATTATGGCTTCAAATTTTTATAATCAAATGGACTATTCAATGATATTATAAATCTATGGATTTATTTTATTTGTAGTACAAAACAGCTTCCGAAAAGGCAACAATTGGTGATGAACTTTAAAAATTTCAAAGAAGTTAAACTTTTATCCACTTGGTCGACTTTTATTCGATCAGAGCCACTATTCGACGCGTGACTTAATAGGCTTTCAAATAATATATATTTCATTTTAGACGAACCAGCCTTTGATTCTGAATGACGCTTTAACAAGAAGGACACAGCGAAAAACGAAAATGAACCGTTATATTATGCACAATGCCCTAAATGAAATTTTTTTATTCCTTTTTTGTGTTTAGCACATCATAATTATTGTAAAAAAATGCTTTAGAAAATTAAAAACTTAAAAAAATGAAAGTTTGTAAAGCATTGTTATTAAAAGCAATAGATTTTCTAGTGGTATTCTTAGTAAGGAAAATCCATAAACCGGATTAGAAATTTAAAAAAAAAAATTCCTTGGACTGCACAAAACCATATTTTTAGCTTAAATGAACACAGTTGGTTATTTTCTCTACATTATATTATGGTAGCTTAAAATAGTTTGGAAAACCCAAAAGTGCACGCCTCATAACCTCATTTAGACCGTGAAATTAAATAGACTTCTATTCCTAATTATACTGAAGCGTAAAAAAATGACTCGATTAGTGAAGTCTTTCGGTCGTTATCGTGACCACATACAGGATCCGTACATACAGACAAACGGACGTCCGGACAGAACTTTTTTAAACAGTTTTTTAATTAGTTTAAATAATAAAAATTACGTTAAAAATGTCATGAGTGTTAAACATAATAAAGATGATAAATAAGATGATAGATTTTGTCAGTAATATTCTATTTAATGAAGATTGTGTTGATATTTTTAAATAAACTGAACGAAAAACAAAAGCAAAGCTTAAAAAATATCGAATTAAAAAAAATATCGATATACTGCAATTAAAAATATCGACGATATACATCAATAAATTTTTTTTTTCATCAGACAACTCATCACAAGTGCCAACAAAATGAGCCAACAACTTTCCGAAAAAGATAAAACGACAGAAAGTGGCCCGGCAGAAAACACTGGCGAAAAACCAAAATTACAAATGGGTATTGACCGCTACATTGAAGTTATAAATAAAAATAAAAGAAAAAGAAGTCCTAGATCGAAAAACCTCGCTCCAGTGGCGAAAATGCCCAAAACAGTATACCTGATGGGGTGCCTTCTGAAAATAGCTTTTTAATACTACAAAAGGAAGGTGAAGAGGCGTTTTATGTCATCCCGATAAAACGAGGCACGATTGATGAGACAAAAATTCAAGTTAAAAGTTTCGGATTTTTTAACACAAAATAAACATTTCTACATCTACCTACTGAAAACGCCAAAAGACCTCCAGGTAGTGATAAAAGGCATCGATTCATACGTATATCCAGAAGAGATAAAATTGGGTCTGATAAATAACAACTTTAAAGTGAAAAACGTTTCCAACATCAAAAATAGAGAAAGAGTCTGCCAACCACTATTTCGGGTGGAACTAGAACCAGGTGACTTAAAATTAAAAAATCTAAATACACCGAATATATAATTTAAGATATTTGCTGCATCGAAGAGTTGCCGTAGAGGAACCACATAAACGAGCTGATCCTATCCAATGCCAGAATTGTTAAGAATGTGGCCACACAAAAACATATTGTAAGTTGCGCACCGCTTGTGAGTAGTAGGGAACTGGGGTCCTGAGCCTAATTAAAATTTTAAAATTTGGGTAATTAAAATTTGAAATTTTGAAATTTTAATTGTTAAATAAACAAAAGTGTAATTTGATACCCGTGGGAAAAAAATGAAAGTACCCTGTAGGTAAAATGTTGTTAAAAAATTGTGATGAATTATTATTGAGTTAAAGTGTTAGTGTGGAATTATATTATAGATAATGTTTTGTGTTATATGAATTTCGGATATGGGTGTATCTGTGGGTGAGTGGGGTTCGATACCTACCATAGACCCTGGATGTTTTCCGTCGCTTCGTGGGTTGTGGTTGTGTTGAGATAGTGACCTAGGAACAATTGGCTTAGTATAGACAATGTGGTTCCAATGGGGTGATATTGAGACATTGGGTAGTGAGTTTGGAGCTTGAAAGTATTGGCTTACTATAGACAATGTGGTTCTTATGGGGTGATATTGAGACATTGGGTAGTGTTTTAGATTGTATGTGGAAATAAAGAGTGTAGACAATTGATGTAGATAAAAAAGTCGACCTGGGTTCCTACGGGGTTTATTGTGTCGCTGTTATTATTTTTTTGTTCATGTTAATTTTTTTGTGATGCTTGTGTTTACATTTACTTTGTGCATGGCTGTGGGTGCGTGGATGTGTGGGGGATGGGGGTGTGTGTGTGTGTGTGTGTTTCTTTTTTCTTATCTTTAGATTTGTGAAGAATGTGTGTATGTCGTTTCACATGTCCGTCTTGTTTATTTCTTGGGATAATAATTTGAATATTTGTTCTACAGAATCATGTTTATTGCTTTGTTTATTCAGCTGCGCATTTTTTGAGAATGAGTCATCATTTGAAATGTCCGTCTGATTATTTGTTTTGCAGAATCATGTTTATGGCTTTGTTTATTCAGCTGCACATGTTTTGAGAATGAGTCATCATTTGAAATGTCCGTCTGATTATTTATTTTGCAGAATCATGTTTATGACTTTGTTTATTCAGCTGCACATTTTTTGAGAATGAGTCATCATTTGAAATGTCCGTCTGATTATTTGCTTTGCAGAATCATGTTTATGACTTTGTTTATTCAGCTGCACATTTTTTGAGAATGAGTCATCATTTGATAACAAAATTTTATTAGTCATCATTTAGTTGTGTTGTATTTGAAATAAAAAAAGAGTTGTTTTAATTTTTTTCTATGCATTTAATTTTTATTAAATATATTTAAGTGATTAAAAAGTTTTAAAATTGTTAATTTTAGGACAATAATAATAATTTGTATACATAAATTATTTTAAACAAGTATTTCTTTTGTTAGTAAAAGGGCATTTCTTTAAATTTGGGTAATTAAAACTTGAAATTTTGAAATTTTAATTGTTAAATAAACAAAAGTGTAATTTGATACCCGTGGGGAAAAAAAATTAAAGTACCCTGTAGGTAAAATGTTGGTAAAAAATTGTGATGAATTATTATTGAGTTAAAGTGTTAGTGTGGAATTATATTATAGATAATGTTTTGTGTTATATGAATTTCGGATATGGCTGTATCTGTGGGTGAGTGGGGTTCGATACCTACCATAGACCCAGGACGTTTTCCGTCGCTTCGTGGGTTGTGGTTGTGTTGAGATAGTGACCTAGGAACAATTGGCTTAGTATAGACAATGTGGTTCTAAAGGGGTGATATTGAGACATTGGGTAGTGAGTTTGGAGCTTGAAAGTATTGGCTTAGTAAAGACAATGTGGTTCTTATGGGGTCATATTGAAAGATTGGGTAGTGTTTTAGATTATATGTAGAAATAAAGAGTGGAGACAAGTTTGGTGACAACGTCACCAAACTTGTAGATAAAAAATTCGACTTGGGTTCTTACAGGGTTTATTGTGTCGCTGTTATTATTTTTTTGTTCTCGATAATTTTTTGTGATGCTTGTTTTTACATTTACTTTGTACATGGTTGTGTGTGTGTGAATGTGTGGGGGATGGTGTGTGTGTGTGTGTTTCTTTTTTCTTATCTTTAGATTTGTGAAGAATGTGTGTATGTCGTTTCAAATGTCCGTCTTGTTTATTTCTTGGGATAATAATTTGAATATTTGTTCTACAGAATCATGCTTATTGCTTTGTTTATTCAGCTGCACATTTTTTGAGAATGAGTCATCATTTGAAATGTCCGTCTGATTATTTGTTTTGGAGAATCATGTTTATGACTTAGTTTATTCAGCTGCACATTTTTTGAGAATGAGTCATCATTTGATAACAAAATTTTATTAGTCATCATTTATATAAAATAAAATATTACACAATATTATGTTCTAGTTCTTGCTGTTGCTATGTATACATATGAATTTCATCAATCTCGTAATATCAATAAAAAATTAGACTTGATGCCTACTACGCGATTCTCATGTATATACGGATGTATATAAGTAGAAGAAATAATGAAGATTTTCATCGGTATATTCTGATAACTCAATAAGTGCGGTTGTAAGCAAAAAATTTATTAATAAACAATTTCATAGTGTTTTTACAATAGAAATTAAATAAAATAATTAAATAAAGTTAATTGTTACTAATTAAATAAATAGTTTGAAAACAAAAAATTGATTAATAAAGAAGTTTATAGTGTTTTTGAAAAAAGGACTAAATAAATAAAATAAAATAATTAAATAAATTTGATTAAATAAATAAATAAAAAAAATTAGTTCTTCTGTATATCAATGTAATTTGTGTAATAAGGTATACAAATACCAAAAAGCGTTCTTGGATCACGTCCGAAATCATGGTCAACCAGGTGAAGTGATCATCAATCAGGACTCAAATGGAGAACAACAACATCAGCACCAAACTTCTCTACGGTACCAACCATATCCACTACCAATGAATTATTAGCAATACGGTATGTCTACGAGCTATCCGATACCAATGTCATGGAATAATCAGTTTTCAGTACCCACAAAAATTCCACATCATCTTCCTATTCCTTATCAATATACATCACCAATGCAATGGCAGCAATATAATATGCCCAACTATTATCCTTCAGTTTTGAATAATCAATTTGCCTTGACGATGGACAGTTCCAGATATCCTCAACAGCAACAACAACCACAGCAACAATATCAACAGCAACAACAACCACAGCCACAACATCAACAACAACCACAGCAACAACAGCAGCATCATCAACAACAACAACAGCAGCAACTAGATAATATTGTGTTTGATGACATGGATACTTCAAATTCTCCCAGCGGTAAATATGATAATACTCCTTTGAATGTAGAACCAAAATATTATGAAATAAACAGTGCATTAAAAAAAAATATTGCAACATATGGAATTCCCAACAAAAAAGATGATCTTCTATTTGAAGACTTTGTTCTGGAAAATAAACCTATTTTCAAAGAAAGACTTGAAAAAAGTTTGGTTAAACATAATATTTTAAAATTCTGTGAAACTCTTATTGGAGAGTACATAAAAATTTTTGGTGAAGAAATTGACTTGTGTCAAATTTCACACAGAGCAAAAATGGATTTATTGTGCCTGGGAAGTAATGTAGATGAGCTAATTGAAAAACAATTCCAGAACATTCATAATAAAATGTCAGAATTCCAGGAAAGAGACTCTGGGTGGACTTTAATCAGAATTATTCGCGCTGAAATTAGCATAAACAAAAGTTCACTAGTAAAAGGATCTCATTGGATAAGCACACCATTAAAACTGGCTAAAAAGCGGGCCTGTATCAACATTGAAAACAATGATGATTATTGTTTTAAATGGAGTTTAGTTGCTGCATTAGATACCACAATAACAAATCATAAAGAATATTGCAGCTCATATAACATCGAGGACATTAGTGCTGATGGCATTTGCCTACAAAATGGAATTGTGGTTGATTTCACAAATTTAAAGTTCCCATTGGCATTAAAAAACATGAAAGTATTTGAGGATAGGAATGATGGAATAAGTGTGAATGTGTTTGGGTATGATAATGAGAAGGATGAAATCATTGGACCATTCTACAATACACAAAAAGAAAAAACAAAGCATGTGAATTTATTGCTGTTGGAAGCTGGAGACATTCACCATTACATTTTTATTAAAGATATAGCAAAGTAAGTAAATACATATTTATGATTGAATAACTATATACATATATAAATTTCTTTCCTTTTACAGACTTTTGAAAGCTCAGACAACGAAGCACCGTGAAAATCTCAAATTTTGTAATACCTGCCTCCAATATACACACAATGAATGGACTATGGAACAACACAAATGGAATGTGGGAAAATTGTTGCTGCGTTACCTTCTCCCGAAGATAGTATTTTGAAGTTTAAAGATCACCAGCGGCAGATGGATGTGCCATTCGTTATATACGCAGATTTCGAGTGTATACTAGAAGACATTCAAACTACTGTAAGTGACAAAACTCAAGTTATAAAGAGGCACATTCCTTGTGCCTTTAGTTATTATATAAAATGTGTAGGTAATAATAGTTTAGATAAATTTAAGATATATACTGGTGAGGACGCATCTGTAAGATTTGTTGACTGGTTAATTGACGATTGTGAAGATATTTACAATCAGTTCCTCACCAGTAAGACAAAAATGAACAGCTTGACCCTTTCGGAAATATACAGTTTTCAAAATTCAATAAATTGTCACATATGTGACAAATTTCTCGCTAAAGATCGTGTAAGAGATCATTGTTACATAAGTGGTAAATATCGAGGTGCAGCTCACAATATTTGCAACTTAAAGTACCAAATTCCGAAGTTCATACCCATATATTTTCATAATTATTCATCTTATGACTCGCACCTCTTTGTTAAAGAATTAGGTAAAAAGTCTGACAACATAAAAGTCCTACCACTGAACAAAGAACTGTACATTTCACTATCGACATTTACAAAAATGACTGACAATTGTAATCTTGAACTCCGATTTTTAGATACTATTCGTTTTATGGCTGATAGCTTAGAATCCTTAGCTAATAATCTAACGGACAATGATTTCCATACGGTTAGGGCACACTTTAACAGAAAGACAGAATTTGACCTTGTACGAAGAAAGTGTGTTTTCCCTTATGAATATCTTGATTCATTTGAAAAATTGGATGATGGTCAGCTTCCATCAAGAGAAGATTTTTTTAATAAATTAAATAACAAGGAATGCTCAATTGAAGATTATGAGCATGCAATAAAGATTTGGCATACCTTTAATTGGAAAACCCTGCGAGATTATATCGATGTGCTTTTGTTAGTAGACATATTCGAAAATTTTCGAAAAGTCTGTAATGGGATTTATTATCTAGATCCGTGTCAGTACTATACTGCTCCAGGACTATCATGGGATGCCATGTTAAAACAGACACAAATAGAATTAGAGTTGTTAACAGACATTGACATGTATAACTTCTTTAAAAAGGGAATACGCGGTGGAATGGTACAGTGCAAATAATAAATATTTAGATGATTTTGATGAAGACAAGCCTTCAGAATTTCTAATATATTTAGACGCAAATAACCTTTACGGTTGGACGATGTCTGAGTATCTTCCTTATGGAGGATTCCGATGGCTGACAAGTGATGAGCTGAATCTGGATGCGAAAACCATAGATAATAACTCACAAGATGGTTATGTTTATGAGGTCACTTTGGAATATCCTTCACATCTGCATGACTCTCACAATGACCTTTCCTTCTGTGTTGACAACAAGAACACTTTAGAATCAAACCATAAGAAATTAATTGCGGACTTTTCACCAAAAAACTCTTATGTAATACATTACAGAGTTCTGAAGCAATGTTTGGAATATGGTTTGATTCTAAAGAAAACGCATCGTATTCTAGCATTTAAACAATCTTCATGGTTAAAAGGTTATATTGACTTAAATACCAAACACAGAGCCACTGCTAAAAATGCTTTTGAGAAACATTTTTTCAAATTACCCAATAATGCTGTGTATGGCAAAACAATGGAGAATGTGGACAAGAGGAGAGATGTGAAAATTGTAACCAACTGGAACAGAACAAACGGTAACTATTTGGGGGCTCAAGATTGGATATCTAAATCCAATTTTCATAGTTTATCTATATTTTCTGAAGATATGGTAGCTATAGAAATGAATAGAGTCAAAACATATTACAACAAGCCCATATACTTGGGATTTTGTGTGTTGGAGCTTTCTAAATGGAAAATGTATAATTTCCATTATGGATTCATGCAGCCCAAGTTTAAAGCAAATTTATCTTTAAATTACATGGACACCGACTCATTTATATATACAATAAAAACTGACGACTTTTATGCCGACATAAAATCTGACATAGAACAAGAATTTGACACTTCCGATTACCCAAAAGATAACGTATATGGTATTCCTCTTTTAAACAAAAAGGTGCTGGGTATGATGAAGGATGAAAATTGTGGTAAAGTTATGAAAGAATTTGTGGGACTTCGGTCAAAAATGTATTCTTTTAGCGTGCAATATGAAAATGATGTAAAAAAATCGAAGGGGGTTAAGAAATGTGTTCTTGATAAATATAGTTTAGAGGCGTATAGAAATTGTTTATTTAATAAGTCTATTGTTTATGATGATATGTTAACATTTAAGTCAAAAGTTCATCAAATTTATACCAACCAACTAAATAAGGTTGTACTTAGTTATCAAGATGATAAAAGAAAAATACAATGTGATGGTATAAATACATTAGCATGGTATAATTATCGAATTGAGGAAACCAATCCAGAATATGAACTGGATATGTTGCTAATGGAAATTGATAAGCTTCAAGAAGAATGATGAGTTTTTTACTTAAATGTAATTTGTTTATGTTTAAATGTAAATATTTAGTTATTACTGTTAAGTTATTAAGAAAATTTGGTTTGTTATTAAAAAAATATTATAATAATAATGAAATAAGAAAAAAATTAAATAATAATAAAAAAAATCTTATTAATATCAAAAAAAAATATACAATCTTTGTTTTATTTGCTTGTTCAGCCCTGATATCATCATCAAATTGAAAAAACGCTCACGTTGACTGTGCATACACGTCTTGCTGCTAGCAGAGAAAACAATTTTTGTTGGATCAACACAATTCTTGTCTTGTTTTTTGCTTACTTGCAAATTTTTCTGTTTATAAGTTTAACTGTACTGTTAAATCCAGCATAATCTTGATTTGATTTGTTTATTTCTTGACAAGAGAATTTGAATTTCACAACATTATGAAATTGTATTAAATTTAATTATTTCAGCATTTTACAGAGTCAAAAAAAGTTGGATAATCTCATAAGTTATTCATAAAATTTTTAACTTGAAAATTTCTTTAATTTTCCTAATTATCCTTTACAAAAAATAATACAAGACAGTGAATATTTTATTTTAATTATACTATTTTTTTATTAAATTTAATTATGATGTTTGAAACATTGTATAATACGATTCCATTAAATTTTCTAATATAGCTTTCCGTAGAAAGTATATCGAGCACCTACATGTATCAGGTCCTTCCTCACAATTCGGATCATACTAGGGACAGCATTTGAAATGTTCTTCTGTGTTGTCTTCATCTTCCATAATATCAAATTCATCATTCTCGTCCAGCATATTTTGAAAAAATATGATCATTTCCCAATGATCGTATAGTCTAAAGTTATCAAAATCCTATATAAATTTATTAAGACTCCTTCTTATTTGACTCATTTTTGTTAATATTCCGTATTAATTTTGTTGGTGCTTACTTTTTCAAAGGATTCGTCGATACTGAAAATTTTTTCCTAAATATTTAGCTACAAAGTGAATAAAATTCAATATTATTTTTTCCTCCTCTTATATCCTTCTCCATTTTCCTATAATCCTTCTAGAATAGAGGGTATAGAATATACATATTTCTCTTTCCAACTCATTTTCAAAGAGACTATTAAAAAATTAAAAGAAGGAACATTCATATTAATATTCCTATATATCTATCCCTACCTCTCCAGCACTATTTCTCCACATATACATATTAACCTTCTCACAATAAATATTTTCGGTTAGGCTTATCTCATCTTCACTACTTTCAAGATCAATTTCAATTAAAGATTCAAAGTGACAAGATCTATTTAAAAAATGAGCTCCTCAAAAAATTTAATATCAAAATTTATTTCTCTAAACAACAAAAGCTTAATTCATATAAGGGATCTAGATGTAGCTGCTAAATATCCTGTTCAAAATATTACACGGGTAACAACAAAATATGGACCAACATTAAGAGTTGAGATGGAAAAAAATATAGTGTTTCTACCTAAAATATATAATACTCTGACAGAGGATCTCTCGAGTGGAATATTTCAACTACTCAGAGATGGTGAACAAAGCTTAATCCTTGAGAGTGAGATGGACGAATTTTTGATTCAAAATGCTCAATATCCCATTTGGGAATAAAAAAATAAAAAATTAATTCTGTATAGAAAATTATAAATAAATAAATAAAAATGCATTAAAGAGTTTTGTGAAATATATATATATATATATATATATATATATATATATATATATATATATATATATATATATATATATATATATATATATATATATATATATATATATATATATATATATATATATATATATATATATATATATATATATATATATATATATATATATATATATATATATATATATATATATATATATATATATATATATATATATATATATATATATATATATATATATATATATATATATATATAATTGTGTTTTTTATTTAATATTTTCAGTTATTTCATAAAGAAACTTAAGACATAAATAACCACAGGTAAATGTATTAAAATTCTGATGTTGATTATAGTTGTATTTTATATTTGTGCCCAGAAATTTGACTACTTCCGAAGGAGGTTGTAAGTTTCCAAAACTATCGAAATATTCTTTTTCATTGATTTTTTTATAATATGCTACCCAATGTGTACCAGGTCTTGTTGATATATTCAAATTGATTATGTCACATTCTTTTTTCTTTGGTCGTTTTGGTAGTGAGTCCAACATGAAAAATCCTCTAAAATGTGGAATTTTGTTTGAAAAATTTCTCAAGTCGACTTCTGATAGTGGTATATTAGGTAGCATTTCTAAGAGTTTTTTGTCTGCTCTTTATAAGCTAAACCATAACCCTTTTTATATGGTTTTAGGTAAAGTCCTTTCCCAACAGCTATAGATTCCATCGCTTTATTATGTCGAATTGCTTCATCAAGCTGATTTTTTGCATTCTTTGTCGCATTTAAAGCCTTAGCTATAGCAGCACCTCCAGTCGTTAGACTACCAATTGCACCCAGTGCAGTTAAAATAGGTATTAGAGGTAAAAAACCAGCAATTTTTGCTACATTTATTATGCGACGTATTATAACTTGGCATTTTCTGCTTTTCAATGTTTTGTTGATCGTTTTACGTGCTATTCTAATAGCATTGTTAATGTCTAAAGGTTTTTTCTCCTTTAGTATTTTTGCTGCATCTCTAATTGATGAACTGAAAAATTTTTTACCATTTATTTTAGGTTTCTTAATATTTTTCTTTTTCTCCACACCCATACCAAATTTTGTTTTGGCTTGCATAGCGTTAGTAACCATATATGCAAATGATTCTCCTGCTAGACTGATATCTTTTGATAAAACTCGATCCCAACTGAATTTTCAAGAATTTTATCAACTTGATGTCTAATATTTAAATCTTTACTTTTAGAATAAGCTATGTCGTGATTTTTGCAGGCAGAGTCCAATAAATTGATTCCGTTATCACCTCGATTTAAACGTTTTTGTAGCTTAGTTCCAGGTCCACAGTATTGATATCCAGGAAGATGAAGTTCAACAGGAAGAGAGTTTATTATTTTATCTAGTAAACCTGCTCCAACGAAGGTGTTTTTATGACTAAATGACTTTTGATAATGTATAACCATCTAATTTATTTATTTTTTCTATAATAAAAGGTAACAAACATGAATTGCATTTAGTAATAAAAATGCAGTTAGTAAAACAACATAAAAATATTTTGGTTCGAAAAATTGATGATTCATCGAACATCAGTTCAAAAATAAAACCTAGTTCACTCTTACCAAATTCTATTCGTGCTCTAATAGTGGGACCATCAAATTGTGGAAAGACTAATGTTATGATTGGCTTACTAGAAAGTCCTAATGGACTAAAGTTTGAAAACATCTATTTATACTCAAAATCTCTATATCAGCCGAAATATGAATACTTGAAGAAATTAATTACACCTATTAAAGGAATGGGATATTATACATTCAGCGATAATGAATCAGTTATTCCCCCTGACAAAGCTAAAACTAATTCAATTATGATATTTGATGACGTTGCATGTGAGAAGCAGAATAATATACGAGCTTATTTTTGTATGGGACGACATAGGGATGTTGATTCATTCTAATTGTGCCAAACTTATACCAGAATTCCCAAGCATTTAATAAGAGACCATGCGAATATGATTATAATGTTTAAACAAGATGAGACAAATATGAAACATGTTTATAGGGATCATGTTGCCAGCGATATGAATTATGCAAAGTTTCATACAATTTGTCGATTGTTCTGGAAGGATAAATATGGATTTTTGATGATAAGCAAAGATAATGAATTAAACAATGGGCGCTACAGAAAATTATTCGATTATTTCATAACAATATAAATTGCTCTACATAAAAGAAAAACTTTAGTATTTAATCTGGCTTTAACCATAATACATCTACATAGCTCTTGAAATATCAACTATATCTGATCTAATTATCTACCTAATAAGCTGATCTGATCTGATACCTAATAAGCTGATCTGATACCTAATAAGCTGATCTAATAACCTGATCAGGTACCTAATAAGCTGATCTGATACCTAATAAGCTGATCTGATACCTAATAAGCTGATCTGATAGCCTGATCAGGTACCTAATAAGCTGATCTGATAACCTGATCAGATACCTAATAAGCTGATCTGATAACCTGATCAGGTACCTAATAAGCTGATCTGATAACCTGATGAGATACCTAATAAGCTGATCTGATAGCTGGAAACTGGATGAAAAAATTTTAAAAGAGTTGGTTGCGACAAGAAGTGTCTTGAAAAAAAGCTTCGTAGTATAAAAACCGGCGAAATAGACACACGTGAATAACTAAAAGATACATTTAAACCTATAACAGATCCTTTAAACAAATTTATAAATAATTCTAATAATATCAATGGAATTATAAAAAAAGAAAAGAATGAGATGAAAACAGAAATTGAATATAATAACAGTTCTAATCATCTGAAGAAACCATCAATTAAGTTGGAGACAAGTATACCAAAGAAACTTGTAGAAGAATCAATATTTGATACCAGCAATTCACTTGCTGATCCTAATGGTGAAAGTACTATTGATAATGATGATGATGATGATGATGACGATTTTTACTCTCAAAATTCAAATTCTGAAGAGAGTAACACTGACTTATCTGTTTTGGAAGGAAGAACTGAATTAGATACTATCTATGGTCCACATAAAGATTTCAATAATGAATGGAAATGAAAACAAAATACATGTTGGTAGTCAAATATGGGCTCTAACACCAGGACTATTTTCTCTAATGTTTCATAAAATACCAAAAAACTATGATAAATATGAACTAGAACTCTACAAAAAATTATAATTAATACAAATGCGTACAGAAGAGACTATAAACCAGATGGACAAATCAAGGGAACGAAAGCCCTAAATATAAAACTATTATTAAAAAGATGTTTAAAGAGAAAAACCAAAGACTTTATCAAAAAGTAAGACAA
Source organism: Panzeria rudis (assembly GCA_956483635.1). Lineage (NCBI taxonomy): Eukaryota > Metazoa > Arthropoda > Insecta > Diptera > Tachinidae > Panzeria > Panzeria rudis. The sequence goes on from OY101450.1 coordinate 53,725,359, forward strand.
TATCTAATTATAAAGGTGATGGATTGATGCAGTTTAACCCTCATAAGCCAAACTATATATACTGGGATGATCCAAATGAGATGGTAGATCGACTTCGACTACTGGTATCATCACAAGCTGCAGGTGATACTAATCATAATAACGAAATTGTATCAATTATTGAAGAACTTCGCGAAGCTAATATAATAGAATAATCTATATAAAGTATGTCTGTTGATAAGTTTGGACATTATCTAAACGATACAAGCAATATAATTTAATTGAAAAATGCCCCTAAAATGTTGGGGTTCTTTATGGATGCGGAGAACAACATCGATGTCCAAAACAAAAGAATCAAAAATGAGGCAAAAGCTGTGGAAGAAAACGATGTTATCAATAAATTGTTTCTGCAAACTCAAATCGAAGAAATAGAACACAAGCTATTAAAATACTTTAAGGAAGATAACAACAATATTCATGATACTCTCAGAACTAAAATCGAAATGATACAACATGCAATAATATTACAGTTGGAAGAGAATAAGAAAATGCAAGAAACTATTTCCAAAATCAAATAATTTTTGGAAGACGGATATCTACAAAAATTTGTTGAAAGTATACAAAAGAAAAGTTAATGAGAAGATTTATAGATTTGAAAATTACATGTTTGTGCCAATAGCTAAAAGTGTATCAAATAGATCACATCATGGTAGATCGACTTCGACTACTGGTATAATCACAAGCTGCAGGTCATACTAATCATAATAACGAAATTATATCAATTATTGAGAAACTTCGCGATGCTAATATAATAGAATAATCTATACCAAGTATGTCTGTTGATAAGTTTGGACATTATCTCAACGATACAAGCAATATAATTTCATTGAAAAATGCCCCTAAAATATTGGGGTTCTTTATGGATACGAACAACAACATCGATGTCCAAAACAAAAGAATAAAAAATGTGGCAAAAGCTGTGGAAGAAAACGATGTTATCAATAAATTGTTTCTGCAAACTCAAATCGAAGAAATAGAACACAAGCTATTAAAATACTTTAAGGAAGATAACAGCAATATTCATGATACTCTAAGAACTCAAATCGAAATGCTACAACCATAGCTGCCAGAAATGACGATTTTTTACGATATGGCAAAAAACGATATGACATACTGTGTTGTCATATCGTAAGTTTTTTACGATATGACAACACTGAGGAAGCCATTCATAGTGTATGGCTTTCTCAGTGTTGTCATATCGTAAGAAACTTACGATATGACAACACAGTATGTCATATCGCTTTTTGCCATATCGTAAAAAATCGTCATTTCTGGCAGCTATGGCTACAACATGCAATAATATTACAGTTGGAAGAGAATGAGAAAATGCAAGAAACTATTTCCAAAATCAAACAATTTTTGGAAGACGGATATCTACAAAAATTTGTTGAAAAGTGTATCAAATAGATTACAGCACATCGAAAATAGTTCTTAATACTAAAAAATGACTTCAAAAAGAATTTTAGTAAATGAACTCCATAAACAAGCTCGAAAATCTTTTTTACGTCGTAGAGTTGTGATGAAAGGAATAGATGATCTTTGGCAAGCTGATTTAGTTGAAATGGGAAATTATTCTATGGACAATAAAAATTATAGATTTTTGTGAACTGTAATTGACACATTCTCCAAGTTTGCATGGGCAGTACCACTTAAAACAAAAACTGCACTTGAAACAACCCAAGCCATGTCATATATTTTTCAATTGGGACGAGTATCAAAAAACCTACAAACAGATGATGGTAAAGAATTTTTCAATAAACACTTTGGAAAATTGATGGATAAGTACAACATTAATCACTATTCAACGTATAGCAGAATGAAAGCATCAATAATAGAACGATTTAATAGAACATTAAAAGGGATGATGTGGAAAGAATTTAGTTTTAATGGTACATACAATTGGCTTGATATCTACAAAGATCTATTAGAATCATATAACAGAAAAGTTCATCGTACCATTAAAATGGCTCCAATTAAAGTCAACTCTTCAAATGAGAAAAAATTATTGAATACAGTATACAGTCGTTTGAAAATGTATAAAATATCGAAATTTAATGTTGGTGATCATGTGCGCATAAGCAAATATAAGCATATTTTTGAAAAAGGCTATACTCCAAATTAGACAACAGAAATTTTCACAATTAAATCTATTCAAAATACATATCCCACAACATACATATTAGAAGATTATCGTGGAAATCCTGTTAAAGGTGGATTTTATGATGAAGAACTATTAAAAACAAGATTTCCTAATACATATCTAGTTGAAAAGATTATGAAAACCAGAGGAGCCAAAGCATTTGTTAAATGCTTAGGATTTAGTAACGATCACAATTCTTGGATAAGTAAAGATGAAATATTATAGTTTAAACAATATCAGCAATTATTATACATACATACTTAGTACTTAAGATTATAATGTAAATTTAAAATAAAAAATAAATATGTAAATCCTTTTTATAAACAATTTTGTGTTGAATTTATTAATTCGTAATCAGACAGTCGTAATGTCAATAACACTTACTCTAAGTTTCAACTCATCAGAGTTATCCGCTAATTACTTCCCACCTATTGATTTAAATGCGGCATATGAGTGTGCTCTAACTGATTTTCATTCATATAATAGCATCCCAAATGTTGATGTCTACAACAATTTGTTTCATATAGGTGAAAATGTGATTGAAATACCAATTGGATCTTATGAATTGAATGATATAGTTGATTATATAGAGGAACAATATAAACGCTACAATCCAGAAAATAGAATTTTTATAGAAGCCAATAACAATACAATGCAAGTTAAAGTCAACAGCTCTAAGGATGCAATATATTTTAATAAAGAAAATACAATTGAAATCTCTTGGGATTCAATAGTAAAATCCTAACTCCAAAAGTAGATCATAATTCTGATCTTCCAGTCAATATTTAGTTATTAATATTTAGTTATTAATGTTTAGTTATTAAAAAAATTTGGTTTGTTATTAAAAAAAAATTATAATAATAATGAAAAAAGAAAAAAATTAAATAATAATAAAAAAATCTTATTAATATCAAAAAAATTAAACAATCTTTGTTTTATTTTCTTGTTCAGCCCTGATATCATACGCGACTTGCTGCTAGCAGAGAAAACAATTTTTGTTGGATCAAAACAATTCGTGTCTTGTTTTTTGCTTACTTGCAAATTTTTCTGTTTATAGATTTAACTGTACTCTTAGATCCTGCATAATCTTGATTTGATTTGTTTATTTCTTGACAAGGGAATTTGAATTTCACAACATTATGAAATTGTATTAAATGTAATTATTTCAACATTTTACAGAGTCAAAAAAAGTTGGATAATCTCATAAGTTATTCATTAAATTTTTGACTTAAATATTTCTTTAATTTTCCTAATTATCCTTTAGAAAAAATAATACAAGACAGTGAATATTTTATTTTAATAATACTATTTTATTTATTAAATTTTATTATGATGGTTGAAACATTGTATAATAAGATTCCCTTTTTATATGGTTTTAGGTAAAGTCCTTTCCCAAGAGCTATAGATTCCATCGCTTTATTATGTCGAATTGCTTCATCAAGCTGATTTTTTGCATTCTTTGTCGCATTTACAGCCTTAGCTATAGCAGCACCTCCAGTCGTTAGACTACCAATTGCACCCAGTGCAGTTAAAATCGGTATTAGAGGTAAAAAACCGCAAATTTTTGGTACATTTATTATGCGAGGTATTATAACTTGAGATTTTGTGCCTTTTAATGTTTTGTTGATCGTTTTACGTGCTATTCTAATAGCATTGTTAATGTCTAAAGGTTTTTTCTCCTTTAGTATTTTTGTTGCAGCTCTAATTGATGAACTGAACAATTTTTTACCATTTAATTTAGGTTTCTTAACATTTTTCTTTTTCTCCACACCCATGCCAAATTTTGTTTTGGCTTTCATAGCGATAGTAACCATATATGCAAAGGATTTTTCTGCAAGACTGCTATCTTTTGATAAAACTCGATCCCAAGGTGAATTTTCAAGATGTCTAATATTTAAATCTTTATTCTTAGAATAAGCTATATCGTGATTTTTGCAGGCAGAGTCCAATAAATTGATTTCTTTATCACCTCGATTTAAACGTTTTTGTAGTTTAGTTCCAGGTCCACAGTATTGAAATCCAGGAAGATGAAGTTCAACAGGAAGAGAGTTTATTATTTTATCTAGTAAACCTGCTCCAACGAATGTGTTTTTATGACTAAATGACTTTTGATAATGTATAACCATCTTATTTATTTATTTTTTCTATAATAAAAGGTAACAAACATGAATTACATTTAGTTATAAAAATGCAGTTAGTAAAACAACATAAAAATATTTTAGTTCGAAACATTGATGATTCATCCAACATCAGTTCAAAAATAAAACATAGTTCACTCTTACCAAATTCTATTCGTGCTCTAATAGTGGGACCATCAAATTGTGGAAAGACTAATGTAATGATTGGCTTACTAGAAAGTCCTAATGGACTAAAGTTTGAAAACATCTATTTATACTCAAAATCTCTATATCAGCCGAAATATGAATACTTGAAGAGATTAATTACACCTATTAAAGGAATGGGATATTACACATTCACCGAAAATGAATCAGTTATTTCCCCTGACAAAGCTAAAACTAATTCAATTATGATATTTGATGATGTTGCATGTGAGAAGCAGAATAATATACGAGCTTATTTTTGTATGGGACGACATAGGGATGTTGATTCATTCTACTTGTGCCAAACTTATACCAGAATTCCAAAGCATTTAATAAGAGACAATGCGAATATGATTATAATGTTTAAACAAGATGAGACAAATATGAAACATATTTATAGGGATCATGTTGCCAGCGATATGAGTTATGCAAAGTTTCATGAAATTTGTCGATTGTGCTGGAAGGACAAATATGGATTTTTGATGATAAGCAAAGATAATGAATTAAACAATGGGCGCTACAGAAAATTATTCGATTATTTCATAACAATATAAATTGCTCTACATAAAAGAAAAACTTTAGTATATAATCTGGCATTAACTTTAATACATCTACATAGCTCTTGAAATATCAACTATACCTGATCTAATTGTCTACCTAAGAAGCTGATCTGATCTGATACCTAATAAGCTGATCTGATACCTAATAACCTGATCTGATAACCTGATCAGATACCTAATAAGCTGATCTGATAACCTGATCAGATACCTAATAAGCTGATCAGATACCTAATAAGCTGATCTGATACCTAATAACCTGATCTGATAACCTGATCAGGTACCTAATAAGCTGATCTGATAACCTGATCAGATACCTAATAAGCTGATCTGATAGCTGGAAAATGGATGAAAAAATTTTAAAAGAGCTGGTTGCGACAAGAAATGTCTTGAAGAAAAAGCTTCGTAGTATAAAAACGGGCGAAATAGACACACGTGAACAACTAAAAGATACATATAAACCTATAACAGATCCTTTAAACAAATTTATAAATAATTCTAATAATATCAATGGAATTATCAAAAAAGAAAAGAATGAGATGAAAACAGAAATTGAATATAATAACAGTTCTAATCATCTTAAGAAACCATCAATTAAGTTGGAGACAAGTATACCAAATAAACTTGTAGAATAATCAATATTTGATATCAGCAATTCACTTGCTGATCCTAATGGTGAAAGTACTATTGATAATGATGATGATGACGATTTTTACTCTCAAAATTCAAATGCTGAAGAGTTACACTGACTTATCTGTTTTGGAAGGAAGAAATTAATTAGATACTAACTATGCTCCACATAAAGATTTCAATCATGAATGGAAATTTGGTGATAGTAAGCTCAAATTAAATGAAAACAAAATACATGTTGGTAGTCAAATATGGGCTCTAACACCAGGACTATTTTCTCTAATGTTTCATAAAATATCAAAAAACTATGATAAATATGAACTAGAACTCTACAAAAAAATTGTAATTAATACAAATGCGTACAGAAGAGACTATAAACCAGATGGACAAATCAAGGGAACGAAAGCCTATAAATATAAACATATTATTAAAAAGATGTTTAAAGAGAAAAACCAACAGACTTTATCAAAATCAGTACCAAATAAGACAATATCTAATTATAAAGCTGATGGATTGATGCAGTTTAACCCTCATAAACCAAACTATATATACTGGGATAATCCAAATGAGATGGTAGATCGACTTCGACTACTGGTATCATCACAAGCTGCAGGTCATACTAATCATAATAACGAAATTGTATCAATTATTGAAGAACTTCGCGAAGCTAATATAATAGAATAATCGATATAAAGTATGTCTGTTGATAAGTTTGGACATTATCTCAACGATACAAGCAATATAATTTCATTGAAAAATGCTCCTAAAATGTGGCAAAAGCTGTGGAAGAAAACGATGTTATCAATAAATTGTTTCTGCAAACTCAAATCGAAGAAATAGAACACAAGCTATTAAAATACTTTAAGGAAGATAACAACAATATTCATGATACTCTAAGAACTCAAGTCGAAATGCTACAACATGCAATAATAATACAGTTGGAAGAGAATAAGAAAATGCAAGAAACTATTTCCAAAATCAAACAATTTTTGGAAGACGGATATCTACAAAAATTTGTTGAAAGTATACAAAAGAAAAGTTAATGAGAAGATTTATAGATTTGAAAATTACATGTTTGTGTCAATAACTAAAAGTGTATCAAATAGATCACAACACATCGAAAATAATTCTTAATACTAAAAAATGACTTCAAAAAGAATTTTAGTAAATGAACTCCATAAACAAGCTCGAAAATCTTTTTTATGACGTAGAGTTGTGATGAAAGGAATAGATGATCTTTGGCAAGCTGATTTAGTTGAAATGGGAAATTATTCTATGGACAATAAAAATTATAGATTTTTTTAACTGTAATTGACACATTCTCCAAATTTGCATGGGCAGTACCACTTAAAACAAAAACTGCACTTGAAACAGCCCAAGCCATGTCATATATTTTTCGATTGGGACGAGTACCAAAAAACCTACAAACAGATGATGGTAAAGAATTTTTCAATAAACACTTTGGAAAATTGATGGATAAGTACAACATTAATCACTATTCAACGTATAGCAGAATGAAAGCATCAATAGTAGAACGATTTAATAGAACATTAAAAGGGATGATGTGGAAAGAATTTAGTTTTGATGGTACATACAATAAGCTTGATATCTACAAAGATCTATTAGAATCATATAACAGAAAAGTTCATCGTACCATTAAAATGGCTCCAATTCAAGTCAACTCTTCAAATGAGAAAAAATTATTGAATACAGTATACAGTCATTTGAAAATGTATAAAATATCGAAATTTAATGTTGGTGATAATGTGCGCATAAGCAAATATAAGCATATTTTTGAAAAAGGCTATACTCCAAACTGGACAACAGAAATTTTCACAATAGAAGATTATCGTGGAAATCCTATTAAAGGTGGATTTTATGATGAAGAACTTTTAAAAATAAGATTTCCTAATACATATCTAGTTTAAATGATTATTAAAACCAGAGGAGCCAAAGCATTTGTTAAATGGTTAGGATTTAGTAATGATCACAATTCACGGAAAAGTAAAGATGAAATATTATAGTTGAAACATTATCAGCAATTATTATACATACATACTTAGTACTTAAGATTATAATGTAAATTTAAAATAAAAAAGATGAAATATGTAAATCCTTTTTATAAACAATTTTGTGTTGAACTTATTTATTCGTAATCAGACAGTCATAATGTCAATAACACTTACTCTAAGCTCCAACTCATCAGAGTTATCTGCTAATTACTTTCCACCTATTGATTTAAATGGGTCATATGAGTGTGCTCTAAGTGATTGTCATTCATATAATAGCATCTCAAATGTTTACAATGTCTACAACAATTTGTTTCATATAGGTGCAAATGTGATTGAAATACCAATTGCATCTTATGAATTGAATGATATTGTTGATTATATAGAGGAACAATATAAACGCTACAATCCAGAAAATAGAATTTTTATAGAAGCCAATAACAATACAATGCAAGTTAAAGTCAACAGCTCTAAGGATGCAATATATTTTAATAGAGAAAATACAATTGGAAAACTCTTGGGATTCAATAGTAAAATCCTAACTCCAAACGTTGATCATTATTCTGATCTTCCAGTTAATATTTTCAAGGTGAATCTGTTGCAAATTGAAAGTAGTATCGCTGTTAATACATATATGAATAATTCCAAGGCGCATACACTATATGAATTTCCGATTAATGTGCTTCCAGGTTATAAAATAGATGAGATACCTCGAAATCTCATCTATTTACCGGTTAACTCCAGAGAGATAAGTTCACTATCTCTACGAGTAGTTGATCAGCACGGTGATTTAATTAATTTCCGAGGAGAGGAAATAACAATACGAATTCATTTAAGACCAACTAAATAATGCTAATATTCAACTCGAGTATATCACAGAATATAGCAACATCATCAGCATACGAACCTAAAATATTATTACGACCTAAACCACAATTAAAGAGGTCAATTCATCAAAAAACTCTAACGACAGCAAATAAAAATGTTCTCAAGTCATTGAATTTTAAATTGAAGGCAAAATGAGTTCAATAATAAATGTCTTAGATAAACCCTTATCTGATGAAAATATAATCAAAAAGGACTATCATACATATGTGCCATACCTACAATCCTAAACAATAATGATGAAATTCGCATTTCAATTCAAAATCAAGATTTGTATGTGTTACCTACTGAAAGCTATATATATGTTGAGGGATCTGTTGTAGATGAGAAAACCTCCACATCTACAGACAACTTTAAATTAAAAAACAACTTTGTTGCATATCTCTTTGACGAAATTCGTTATGAACTTAATGGTATTGAAATTGATCATACAAGATATTTAGGAGGTACAAGTACAATAAAAAATTTGGTTTCTTTATCACCAACGGAAAGCACTGTAATGCAGAATGCTGGCTGGAATAAAATTGATGATTTAAAATTTGTTAATGGATATTTTAACTTTTATGTACCCTTAAAAATGCTTTTGGGTTTCGCTGAAGACTACAACAAAGTCATACTAAATGGGAAACATGAATTGATACTCTTGCGTAATAAGAACGATGAAGATCTTGTACTCTCGAGCGTTTCCACGGAAACAGCAAAACTTTCAATTTCACTCATCTCATGAAAAATTCCGCATGTACAATTATCTGATTTTAGCAAGTTGAATATGATAAAAATTATTAACAATGGTGCTTCTATACCGATGGCATTCCGTAGTTGGGATTGTCATGTTAATCCACAACTTAATACAGGAACAAGTCATATCTGGAATGTTAAATTAGCTGCAAGTAGAGAACGACCCCGTTTTGTATTGATTGCTTTTCAACAAGAAAATAAGTTTGTTCATTGTGACCTGACAAATTTAAAAGCACATTTAAATTCAGTATCATATCCATATGATGACCTAAATATCAAATTTAAGAATGAACGCTATGCAATTCTATATGATATGTATCTAAGATTTCAACAGAGCTATTACATGAGAGAATCTCAACCACTTCTAACGGCTCAAGAATTTAAAAATAATGCACCGATTATTGTAGTATATGTCAGCCATCAAAACGAATCGCTCAATAACGGACAAATTGATATAAAAATTGAATTTGAAACAGCTACAAATATTGCCTCAAATACATCAGCTTACTGCATTCTTATTCATGATCGCATAATTGAATATGTACCCATAAAAGGACAAGTCCGAAAAGTCTTATAAATTAAACAATATGGATGATAATATAGTTTGTATAGATATGCAAGGATTCAAAAGCGATTCAAATGATTTCATCGCAAAAGAAGTAGCGATCGTTTTCAACAACAACAACAACAATGATTTGATTTTTGATGTCTATCGCCAAAGAAGCAAAAAGAAGTAAACTGGTTAACAAAGAATTATCATCACCTAAAGTGGAACGATGGATCATTCACATTTCAAAGCGTCTACAAGTTTTTAAAAGCTAATGTACGCTATTATAAAATATATGTTAAAGGAGAAGAAAAGAGACAATGGCTAGAAAAAAAAATTTAAAAAAAAGAGTTTTTAACATCGAGGACTTTGGATTCATCAACTTTATACAAATGGAAATTTAATATCCCGATTATTTATATTGTAATTATCATACATATGGTGTTTGCCTACTACTCTTGTGTCGTGTGGAGAGCTACACAGCACCGCCAATTGCGATAAACCAAAAGACGATTCAAAAATTAAAAAGTGTAGCAATTGCTCTGAAAACCATACCGCCAACTACAGAGGCTGCCTTCTCTATGTGCATGTCAAGCAGGCTTTATCTAAAATACGTAATCATACCTATGCTCAGCCTATTACTTTTGACAACTCTAATTATCCTCAGTTACGGCAACCAGCTTCAAGTCGGCCTTCATACTCCAACGTTTTTAAAGCTAACTAGGCCACAGAACAAAATACATATACCTAACAGCCAGTTCCCATACGAAAACGCGTTGAAGTCTAACCAGTAACGATAACACTGGTTTCAGTTTTGATAGAATTGTGGCTTCAATCGATAATTTAATTCTAACAGTAAATTTTTTTACAACCAACATGAACTGCATGATGCAGGAAATGTTTAAAATGCAGTGTACATTATTGCAGGCTGCATTAAACAAACCATGAATTTAAAATTTTGGTTCAAAATTTCATGGTACGTTGGGGATACTCCGTAGATAGTTTATGTGAAGTTCGCACGAAATCGGCGCAGTGGTTCCGGAGATATGGCATTTAGATTTTCCTATATATTCCCATACAAATATCAATATAAAACATAAAATTCCAAAAGTATTATAATATCATAGAATAATGAGCGGACAGGTGTTTGGTACTTTTATGAAATTTGTACATTTAGGGGCCGAAAAAGGGTAAAAATACAATTTTGGTACTTTTTTATTAACCCCTTTATCTCCTAAACTAATAGACATTAAATTTGAAATGCGTTCCTCCCTGCTTACGAATCCCTCAAACACATTTTAGTACTTTTTTGAAATTCGAATACATAAAGGGTAAAATTGGTAGCTCTGTTTGGTACATTTTTCCATACAACTCTTTTTATGCTCATTGATATACATACTGAATGCATATGTTGTATATATTCATTAAGAAGGAATTTTCGAAAATTTAAATTCTAAGGGGATTAAAAGGTATAAAAACGGTTAAAATCGGTAACTTTATATCAGTGAATCTAAGTAATGTAGACATAAAATTCCAAAAGCATCATGATAAGATAGAAAAATAAGCGGACAGATGTTTGGTAGTTTTTCAAATTTGTACATTTATGGACCGAAAAAGGGTAAAAATATAATTTTCGTACTTTTTTTGTTAACCTTTTATTTCCTAAATTAATCAAGGCGTACATGAAATTTGAAATACATTCTTCTCTTCTTACGAAGCCCCCAAACAGATTTTGGTACTTTTTTAAATTCGATTATATTACGGGGAAAAATTGGTAGCCCTTTTTGGTATTTTTTTCGTACAAATATTTTCTATTCACATTGCTATGAATAAATGAAAACTTATATTCTAAGGGGATTAAAAGGGGTACAAACGGGTGAAATCGGTAATCTTATATCTCCGAATCTAAGTAAGGTAGACATAAAATTTCAAAAGCATCATAATAAGATAGAAAAATGAGCGGACAGGTCTTTGGTACTTTTTTGTACATTTAGGGGCCGAAAAAGTGTAAAAATATAATTTTGATACTTTTTTGTTAAGGTTTATCTCCTAATATAACAAAGATAGAAATGAAATTTAAAATGTTTTCTTCTCTCCTTTAAAAGCCTTCAAATATACTTAGTAATTTTCTGATGTTTGGATATATAAAGCGTAAAACTATGAGCTCTTTTTGCTACTTTTTTTCCTAAACAACTATTTGTTATGTACTTTCAATGAATATTTTGAATAGAAAAAATGTTGTATGTAGGTTTCTTTTTCGATGCACGGATCCACTAAGAAGGGATTTTAAGAAATTCAAAAGCTAAGGGGCAAAAAGGGTAAAACGAGTGAAGTCGGTAACCTCGGATCTAACTAAGGTATACACCAAATATCAAAAGCATCATCATAAGAACAAAAAACAAGCGGACATGTTTTTGCTACTTTTTTGAAATTTGTATATTTCGTGGTCGAAAAAGGGTAAAAATCACAACAAAAAAAAACACAAAACTCGTCCGAAAAAATCCTTAAACGAAAACTATAAAAGAAGCCCTAAAAATAAACGAAAATCGCCAAAAGACAAAAAGTGATATATGCATAAAGTATTCGTGTACCTTGGTGTACGAGTGCAAATCGCACATAACTGAATTTATTTCTATAATAAAACGTGTTTTAAATGTGATGAAATATTTTTAGCATATCATCAATTTGAAATGAAACACGAGTGTTTGCTGTATAAATATTTTTTTAAAAAAATATAAACAAATATGTAAGCATCCGCCTCATGTGAATTCGTCGCTGTCTCATCGACGACTAAATGAAAAGAGGGTAAGAATACGCATGAATGCTCTCAGCACAATTGTGATATGAATCTTCGACCAATGTTTTACGTACTCGTACATAAGTATATACACATATGAGAACATATGCATACATATATGCTTAAGTCCAAGTTTATACTCTATATTTATCGGCACTTCAAATATCATTTAAAATGTTGGGGAACATTTTTTAAACTCAGTTTTGTCGTTTGTACTTATAAAAAAAGCTTATAGCAAAATAATTCATTAAAAAGTAGTTCTTCATCATCTGAGAACCCTAAAATAGTTAAAGTTCAACCGATTACACATCAAATATTTCTAAATGTAGCGCTACTGACTAGGGATGGGCAAGTGAAATAAATATATCGTTATATATTGATATCGATATATATTTAAATATCGATCGGCATCGATATATATCGAATAAAATATATCGAAATATAAAAATTTTTTTTAACAATGATAACTCATACGTAGTCCCCAAATTTTTTTTTTAAATAAAAAAAGGTACCTTTCTTATAAATAATTAAGCTGGAAAGAGTTCCTTTCCAAGATCCTTACTGTTCCACCAATATTTCATGGAACATACATCAACCAAATTACACTCAAAGAATGATAATTTTTCGAATAGACAAAATATTATTAATAAAACAAAAGATTTTGTTATTAATTTCCTATTTGATGAAGACTGTGCCGAAATATTTTTAAAAATTGCACGAAAAATAAAAAAAGCTAAAAAATATCGAATTTGATACTGTCGATATATTTGGAAAAAATATAGATATATCGAAATTAAAAATATCGACGATATATATTGATATATTTTTAAGAAAATATCGATATATCGATACTTTTTGCCTATCCATACTACCAACTTTAAATAAACTTTCATTGTTCGGTTAATATGTCTTATTTGTTAATAAAATAAAGATTTAGAATTCTTGCTTATAGCTATGTATATTATTTTGGGCCTTTTTACACAACACCATCGATACTTTTAATACATATAATTAATTCAACGTTTTAGAATAACATGCCACATTCCTAATGGAATGTATTATTTACAACATAATAAGCTGGATATCCAATGCCAATTATTTCCCGTCCGTGTTCGGGAAAAAGAGGATGGATAACAACCCTACCCGAACAAAGCAATTATTAATTTTCCTATATCTGAAGGATAACAAAAACGAGACTTAATTTTTTGTAGGTTATATTGCGCTTTTCAACAAAATCGTGGTGGTATAGGAGGAGGGGAGACTTACACCCCCTACACAAAGCAATTCGTAATTAGCCTAGCCTCACCCGATATGCTTTTCTATCCCCTTGTTATGAAGATAAAGGAAAATTAAAACATAATTATTTTTACTCCGTGTCCTCTCTCCAATTCCACCAGGAAATTGTTTACAATCGAAATTTATTTTCAGTTTAACCAAAATCAAATTAATAGTTTCGCTATTTCAGTTCTTTTATTAGTTATTTTTGGTACAGAAGAAGGAACTGCGTTTTTTTCAATGTACATTTCTTTAATTTATTTCGTTGGGATGGGTGTAGCGAAGCTCACCGGGTCTTTTAGTACTCTATACGACACAAAGGACCACCAAGGTAGAGCTTGAGGTCGCTCGGCTAGACTAATAAAATCGCGATTAAAACCAGAGACCGTAATAATTATGAGTTTTTTTTTCATAAAAATCAGAAAAAAAGAATTCTTTTTTGATATTTATTTTTTTGGGCAGAAATAACAATTTTTTTCTGATTTTTATTTATTTATTTTTTTTTAAGAAATAATTATTCAGGTATGTGATGAAAATCGATTTAGACGCAAAAACTATTTGAAAGCGATAAAAGGTATGATATGTTTGCTATAGTAGTTTTGTCAATAATTCTCAAATTTGTCTTTAATTATTTTTTCGACCATTTTTTATAAATTTCTCTTCACAGTTCTATTACATTGCTTATATTTTATCTTCTAGTGAGCTTTTTAAACGTCAGTAGTTTGAGATTGGTTCAAAACTAACTGAAAAGATCGCTCGAAATTCATCACACATTTTCAAAGAGTTTTACCTATTTTTTTTATCAATATCAGACTTTAATATATTTTTAATCTTACCAAGGCTTTGCGAATTTTCTTCATTCTCGCGATTTTTTCCGAGCATTCTTTACAGTTGTAGCTATTTTTAATCAATTTTAAAGCTTGTTTGCAATTTTGCAGTTTGTCGCGAATTTTCGCGATAACTGATTTTTAGTCAGTTCCTGGCTTTATTACAGATTTACCGATTTTTAATCACTATCAGAATTTTGTATGTTTTTAATGCTAATGAGTTTTTGCGAATTTTCGTCATTTTCGCGATTTATTACGAGTTTTTGTCATTCCTTGCAATATTTGCGATGTTTAATAAATTTTACGGCTTGTTTGTAATTTTGCAGCTTTTCGCGTATTTTCACTGTAAAAGTGATGTTTTGCAATTTTTTGTTGTTCGTTAACTTGTGAATTTGGCAGTTACCTACAAATTATTTGTATATATACAGCAGATACCGGATATAAGCATATCGCATATAAGAAAAAACCGCTTAAAGAAAGTCGACGAAAAACACCGTGTCTTTTTCTGTACTTTCCATAGAAAAAATGTTCTGTAAAAGAAAATCGTGTATAAGAAAAAACCTGATATAAAAAATTTTTTTCAAACACCAAAGATGATAAATGATATGAGATATGAAAATTCGCTAAAGGTCGCCATTTTATTTGTTGTTTGAAGTTTTAATAGATTTTCTACAAATTTCGATATATTAACATAGCGGTGTTTGCAAGTGGACTACTCATATGAAAAAAGATTTTATATAAGAAATTTTTATAGTGCAAACTGAATTCATTTTTATTTCTTTATCTTTTGTTTGAGCTATTTAAGTAGTTTTTTATACGAATTGTCTCGTATACATAAAAAAATTTTAACTATCGAACTTAATTTGTTTTACTTTTTATAGAAAAATATTATATTTGTAAGCTTTATTGAATACACACTTACAAGAAAAAAGTTTATTATATCCATATACATATATGTTTATAAGAAATAAGTTTCTTATAAACAATAACTGCTTATAACTGTAGTATGTACGTATGTAAAATTTCAAAAATATCTTTTATTTCTGCTCGAAAAATATAAATCAGAAAATAATTTGGAACGATTGTCCGTCATCCCACGTCAAATTTGGTTTGTAAACAGACCGGCTTCGGCTATGTGCCATCTTCAGTGTTCTATTGAATAATATTCAATAGAACACTGAAGATGGCTCATAGCCGAAACCGGTCTGTTTACAAACCAAATTTGACGTGGGATGACGGAAGATCGTTCCAAATTAAAAAAAACCCCGTCGCACTGTGGCGCCTTTTCCCAAATACCGTGGCAAAAATACAAAATTTGATGACAAAATTTTGTAAAATGAATGATTACATCGTACAAAGAACTTCTTACTGATGCCAGTTCAAAAACGTTTTTCTTAATTAGTTGAAAATTATAGCTGGTGGAGCTGCTTAAAGTTGGCAGTTTTTTAAGAAGCCCCAAAAAAGGTGATTTTGAAAAAAAAACATTTTAAAATTGAAATGCTAGAAACCTTGACTTTAGATCATTACTTTTTTGGTATCGTTTTAAAGGTACGTTTATTTTTTATTGAAATAAGCAAAAAAATGTGCATCAAATGCCCTACTTTTTCGGCAGTGGCCGCTTTTCAGGCACCCTATATTTAGGTAATTTTTACAAATAAAATGGAGCATATCTAAAAAAGGTCTCGGCCAAATTTTCGGAGCATATTTGCTACACAATGCTTTAAATAATTTAACTAAACTTTGCCACCAAAAGTTGCCGTTTTGCTTGATATAGGAGGAAAACTGTTACAATCTCATAGTGAAAACGGCAATAATTCTGTTTTCACTGCAGCACGTATTTGTTACATATTTTAATTTCTCTCGTTCATACGAGATTGACACGATGACTTTTTCGCCTGCATTTTTCTTAAATTTTCTTTTATGTTGCTTTGTGTCCCGTTCGACAATAAACTCTAGAAAATTCACGGTAAAAAACCATCGGGCGAGTCCCGTATGAATCAGGTATGCATAACTATAACAATTTGTTTATTTAAATTTAAATTCGCATTCAACGTTTCTATGACCAATATATTTTATAACCAAGAATGTTGGAAAAACTACCAAAAAAATAACCAAAATTTTCAGGTACTTATATATGTATGTATGTAGTTTAATTTTTGTCTTTTATTCTACAGATGGAAAAAAGTAACCAATTTTGATTAAACTTAACCAAAACGGCAACGTTGTTCGCATTATAAAAATAGGCAGGTAGTTTTAAACTTTTTTTATACTGAGTAAAATAGAAAATGCAGTTTTACACTCCAGGTAGTTGAGGCCTGGATTTCTGTTTTACAAATAAGGTAGATTAAACATTTTTTATTTTTTGGTATAAATTAAGCCGCAATTGTGTAATCAAGCCAGTTAAGTTTTTACTTTGTAAAATCAGTGATCATTAAGTTATACAATTTGATAGAGTCAATGTGCTATAATGTCGTTTCTAAATTCGGAATTGTTCGAGTTATTCAGAAACTCACATAATGAAAATGAGTTTAGAATGGCTATTGTGCAAAAATTATGCAATTTATCAGGATACCACGAAGAGGATGTGAAAACCACAATGCACTTCATTTACTTGAAAATTAATAAAAAATGTCTTGCCTCAAAACGAACGACAAAAACCTTTATGGAAAAGAACCCAGACTGGCTGAATGCAGTAACAACTTTTGAAAACATAGAAGAACCTCATACATCTTCTGACAGCAAAAGAGGAAGACCTGCCAAAACTATAAACGAATGTTCGGAGTACACAAGAAAACGTAAACTTCAAAATGTCACTAAAGATATATGTAAATCGCATCTTTCAGAAGCATTATGTCTTAAGTATGTTAAAGATAAAGACAAATCAAGGTCAGACATTACAAAAGCTGTGGAGCTTACAAGCCCAAATCGACTGCAGAGAATTAAAGAGAGTATTCCAACTCCTCCAAATGCTTTACCCAGAAAGTATAGCAATGAAGAAGCCTTAGCGTTATTTATGGACTTGGGATTGTCAAAGGAAAAGTATTCTATTTTACGAAGCTCTTTAAAGAATCATAATGTCAATATTCTACCTGGATACAAAAAGGTTACATTTGCCAAAAAAGAAGCAGTGCCGTCTAATTTAAAGGTTACTGATATATCGGCAGAGGTTAAACTGCAAGACAATGGATCATACAGCCAAACGCCTTATTCAAAGTTTGCCTGAAAATGAAGCAGTATTACTGCCAGATAGGCTTACATTGGTAAATAAGTGGGGATGTGATGGATCATCCGGCAAAAGTGCCTACAAACAAACAATATCGACAAATGACACAACTATTACAGATGCAAATATGTTTATGGCTTCTGTAGTTCCCTTAAGACTAAGAAGTGAAATCTCTGAGCATTGGAAAAATCCCCGCCCATCATCAGTTCAATTTTGCTGTCCGATATTTTTTAAATACACGAAGGAGTCTTCAGAAATAATCAAATCAACAGTAAACGATATAAAAAACCAAATTTCTGAACTAAACCCTTTAATGCTAGAAATGGAGAATGGAAAAACAGTTTACATTGATTATGAATTTTGTCTTACAATGATTGATGGCAAAGTCTTAAATGTAATAACAGATACTTCGTCAACTTTGAAGTGTGCGATTTGCAAAAACACACAGAAAGACTTTCAAAATCTTGATGATTCAAGTGATGAGCGCAACTATGAATATGGAATTTTTCCATTACATGCTAGAATTAGGTGCATGGAGTTTATTTTAAAACTACCGTATACAATTCCGCGAGATGGAGAATGTTTTGATAAGAACTCAACACCAAAAGAAAAACTATTTGCTCGAAAAAAAATTATACAAAATGAATTTCTTAAGAACCTTGGGCTGACTATAGACTGCCCAAAGCAGGGGTACGGCAATACGAACGATGGAAATATGTCCAGAGCATTTTTTGAAAATGATGAGGTAACAGCCAGAATTACTCGGGTCGACAATCATATTATAAAAAGGTTTGCAGTTATCCTAAACGTTATAAACTCTCGAGAAATGATAAATGGCCCAAAGTTTCATGACTATGCATCAAAAACTGCTCAACTTTTGGTTCAAATGTACCCTGAAAATAAACTTACTCCTACGGTCCATAAGATTTTGGCTCATGGTAAAGATTTAATTGAATATCAATGCCTGCCAATTGGAGAGTTATTAGAAGAAGCCCAAGAATGCAAAAACAAAGATTACAAACACTTCAGATACACAAATACTTGCAAAATTTCACGGATACGACAAAATGAGGACCTTTTCAATATGTTGGCCGCCTCATCAGATCCACTAATTTCATCACGAAGACATGTAAGATCTCAAAAGGATTTACAAGAACGTAATTATAGCTCTGATATGTTAAGTCTATTAGATATCGCTCCCAATGTTAATGACTATTTTAAAGAAAACTAACTAATAAAAAAAATTATACTAGTTTGAAAAAAATATAGTAAATAAATTAATATCATTATACTTATATTACACTGTGTGTAATTCTTTAATTCATAGAAAAATAACCATATACGGACACCACTAAATGATAAAAGACCAAAAAAAAAAAGAACCTTGTTCCACATTTTTGCCCAAAGTCATGCAGCATGTTTTATGTGTGTGCATGTTTTATTTAATTTTTGTAATCTAAGAATTAGTTTCCTAGAATTTTAAAATAATTATTTTTACAAAAATTGTAACAAAAGAAAATCAAATAAAAATACTTACTTTAAGAGTAATAATGTTAAATTCATACATACACAAAACAGCAATAAAACATTTAAGTTTTGATTCTTTTGTTCTTGTAAAAAATGCTCAATAGCTTAATTTGTAATAAACAAAATCAAACCCCAATAAAATATACCTACGCAATAATAACACTGTCAGAATTTTTTGTGCGTATTTTACTGAAAATCACCCTTTTAAGCAGGTAGGGCCTGCATTCAATGTTTTTGTTGTTATGAAATTAGAGAACAAAATTCTTTATAAATAATAAGATCATCACTTGATAATTTCAATACAGGCGTTTGTTACTTTGTTTTGACATGTTTTGCATAAAAAATTGGAAAAACTAAATTCCTTTTACAAAAATGAAATAAAACATGCACAATGGCTGCATGACTTTGGGCAAAACTGGGACACACGGGTCTTATTTTCTTTTTGGTCTTTTATCATTTAGTGGTGTCCGTATAGGGTTATTTTTTTTCGTGTTGCACTGTGTTATATAGCATCAATATTAAAAATATTTCAAAAATGTGTATTTATAGTAAAAATAAAAAATATTATATTACTCTAACATGCTAAATTACAGTGGTACTTTTTTTCTGGACTTTCTTATGAGAATAGCATTTGAAGCACCAAAAGTTGTGTTTGAAATGTTTTTTAAATTTTAAAAAGATCATTACTTCAAAAGATATGAATTTTGCGACAAAAGAGGTCAAAAGTTATTACCGTGGCCAATGCCTATCAAAATGCGGGAGCACTTATTTTGAAACTAAAGGATTTAAAATGGAAGTGATTTTTAACTATTGGATATATTTTGGTAACTTAAAAAATTATAGTTTTTGCGATGAGAAAGCCACTGTGCGTAGTACCCTGTGATCATATGGACATGCAGGTTACTTATATTTTAGCGAAAGCGGTTATCTTTGAAATGCTTTATACATTTTTAAAACATATTTATTATGTACTTTAAACTTTATTATGTTTGTTATAAAACAGTCAAAAGGCGACACTGTGCACAGTGCCGCGGCTAACCTATGACCGTGAAAATCATGCATATTGAAGCTTCAGGAGTCTTCTTTCAAATGCTTTTTAAAATTTTTAAATATCTTTATTACTTTAAAACTTATGATTTTTGCAATGAAAAAAGTCAATAGGCGCCACTGAGCGTCGGAAGAAAAACTCAGCACTCAGAAAATAATTGTTATATCTGGCCAAAAAAATAAAAAATCACAAAGTAATTATTATTTCTGCAAAAATAAAAAATAAAAATCGGAAAATAATTATTATTTCTGGCCAAAAAAAATAAAAATCAAGGAATTAAAAAGCAAGTAGTTTTATGAAAATCTAGTTCATTACGATTTAAACGGTATACTTTACTTGATTCCGCGATATTTGCTGATGTGCACTTTTTTCTTTTGAAAACTCAAAAATACTTATTATTTTCTGTCCCTGATTAAAACACTACCTAATGGGTGATCATTGTAAAGATTATCTTCAAGCAACCAATATCTGCATTGAAAATGTTCATTAAAACATGGTGATTTCATCAACTAACTCTCCTCCAAGGTATTCTATTACAGAAATTCAATATAGTACATTTTTCAATTCAGTAGGCCCACGCTTTTTGGCCGCCAGTGACTACAACGCTAAGCCTATGCTCTGGGGATCGCGGCTAATCATCTTTAAAGGTCGCGTGATGTTTGCACGATTTCTGAAAGGCGATTAAATGTTTTTTCAAGTGGACAGCCAACCTACTGGGCAACATATCGCCGAAAAATACCTGATGTTATTGACTTCGGAGTAGTAAATAATTAAAGTTGAAGCCTCCTTAGATTTATCTTCAGATCACTCACCCACTATTATAACTATATGCTCAATCACAACAACCTCACCCACTCGCGGTTTGATGCAAAAACGCATAAATTGGCCAAAAATAAAAAAAAAAATTTAAAAGCGCATTGCACGGAAAATTTGCCGCTAAGAACGCCTGAAGACATAGAGGCCTCTGTTACACAGTTAGAGGCAGACATTAAGCAAGCTGCTGAAAATGCTACTTCTACCTTTCGACTAATGAGATTTAACAAAATTTACTCTGAGTATGTTAAAAATTATGCAGTTAAAAATTATGCTGAAAGAATGCACCAAGCAGTTTAAAAAATTATTAGATCTCCAAAAAGCTGCATCTTTGCGAAAATTTGCTTCACGAACTTGACGAAGCACCACAAACGGATTATTAGCTATGGCGAGGAGCCAGAGGCCTTAAAAGGCCGGTAATATGTAAACCTCCATTACGAATGTCGTATGGGGACTGGGTAAGAACCGATGCTGAAAAAAGGCACGATGTTCGTTAACCACTTAAAAAATGTATTCACTCCAACCACACCATCTGATATAGTTGAGCTATCGACAGTTGTCGCTGAAGCTGCCGTGCCTCTGAGATTTAACATTCGAGAAATTGAAAATGCTACCGCCGACTTAAATTCGTAGAAAGCCTCAGGGGCTGATAAAATCAGTAACAAAATGCTCCTAGAGCTACCACGTATAGCAAAAAGGATAATTCTGTTCATTTTTAATGCATTTTTACGAATAGAATACTATCCTGCGGAATGGAAGATGTCATTGCTCACCATGATACCTAAGCCTGGAGAAGACCATACTAAAGTGGAATCTTATAGGCCTATAAGCATATTGTCAAATACATCAATACTATTTGAGAAACTGCTTATGAGTTAGTTGACCCCCATACTAAATGAGAGTGGATGTATCCCAGATTATCAGTTTTGCTTCAGAAGAAAATAATTATTGTTCTGCTCTCTTCATTGATGTATCTCAGGCTTTTGATAAAGTATGGCATGATGGATTAATCCAGAAATTAAAGCAAAATTTAACCTCTAACACTCACAAGCTATTAGAAGGCTATTTAACTGGACGAAATTTTCTAAGCAAACCTCAGGTGATTCAAGGTGGTGTTCCTCAAGGTAGATACAGCTTTTCTAAGAGTAAGCGCAAGTCCACAAGAAGCACCCGAAAAATTGCAGGAACATGTGTTGCATCTGGAAAAATGGTTAAAGCAGTGGAGAATAAAAATAAACGAACAGAAATATGTACATCTTACGTTTACATTACACAGGGAAACATGTCCGCCTATTTATATCAATAATCATATAAATACCTAGAAATACAACTTGATCGTCGTCTAACATGGAAAACCCACATAGATTCAAAGCTGACCCAAATGAAATTTAAAGCAGTTCAACTCAATTGACTAATAGGAAGAAACTCAACACTTATACCCGTATTCTAATAAAACATGGCAAATTTTTTTGTCATATATTTTCTTGTTATATATTTTTAAATAAAATTGTCATGGTATTCTGTTGTTCCTGTGACAGTAAAAAGCTTTCAGCATACTGAGGTGAATTTTTATGTCAAATAAATAAATAAATTTATTATTTTAAAATATTTTATGAAATGAATTTAAAGGAAAAACCCATTTTTTTGATTTGTTATGAGTTTAATGATGTAAACCGTTTTAAAGCTTTTCCTCATATTGACGGTATTTGCGAATTAAAATTTTTACGTAAAATTAGCTTATAAACGATATTTATTATTTTGGTATTGTCAAACAAACTCGGTTTTAACAAGTAATTACATGACAATAGTTTTTTCGTGAAAAGTTTGGTTTAGCGAAAAGTTGTTGAGTTTGATTTTGAAACAGATTGATTCGACTACGGTAAAGTTAGCTTAATATTCGCGGAGTCAAATATGTATTTCTAAGTAAAACCAAAGTTGATTTTTGTGCTATTTTGACAGTTACTAAGCTCTAAACATCTAAATAACCACACTTTAATATTTATTCGGGTAAAATTATTTTTTCGCAAAAAATTTATATTTGATTTTTGGCATTAAAGCTTTTTAACGCAGAAATTAATTACACCAACTCTTGCTGTTACGCATATTCTATAAAATTTGCTAAATTTAAGAATTATCTCAAAAATATAGAAATATAGACACTACCTTTGAAGCTTATTTAAATTTGCGAATTCGCAATCACGTCTTTCTTATTAATTTACCAGAAGTAGCAAAGAAATTAACAAGAAAAATATATTCACCTACATTTTTATTTGTTATGTGCTTTCTATAAGGTGACAAATTTGTTATATTTTGATCATGACAATATTTTTCAGAATACCAAAAATACAAAAACTGTGATTCACCTCAGTGTTGTTATAATTTTGTCATTGTGACAGACCTTAGAATACGGGTATTAGTCTATATTGTAAACTTCTTCTATACAACACAATACTTAAACCAATTTGGTGCTATGGTATTCAGTTAAGAGGCACTGCCTCTGCATCAAATATAGAGAGAATTCATAGGCGAAAAAATAAATTTCTGCGTGTGATTACAGCGGCACCATGGTATGTCAGAAACCAGCGCATCCATAAAGATGTAGGTGTTCCATTAGTAAAGACTGTGCTTTCAAAACATGTAACAACATATATAAAAAAACTCGAATTGCATTCGAATCCCTTAGATCTCAAATCGGCTGAGAAGGAGCTACACTTTTGCTCTCAGCCGAACACGAGAGATGCAAGACATCTAAAAAACCAACCGTTGAACCTAATATTTTGTCTAGCAATGGCTGGACTAATTGTTAACAATTTTAGTTTTAAGATTTGAATACTTATTTAAATTTACAATTGAAATTTCAATAAATTTCAATAAAAAATGAAAAAAAAATAATTCAATAAAAAATAAAAAAATAATAATTCAAAAAATACATTTCTGCTTTTGTTTTGTTTGCAATTGTACGACTAAAAAGGGGTATTAAATTAAGCAGATGAGGGAAAAGTCAATTGGTTTGCTTGCAATCTTTGCCATTGCAAAAGTATTTGTTTGTCTTCACACTCTGATTAGCACGGTAAAACATTTTGAAGAACTGTTCTAAACTAATGTTTACATCAGTTTTTTTCAAACGGCATCTGCCAACATAAAAACGAACTCGAATACTTTATGATCGATAAACAAATTGATATTATGCTTATCGCTGCCGCGCATATTACGGCTAGAAGCTCTTTTAAAATGAATGGATATACTCTGTACGACATTGTAGGGCCTCTGTGGCTGAGTGGTAGCGATGCTAGCCTGTCAGTCCAGAGGTAGTGGGTTCGATTCCCGCCGTAGACCCTAGGTTTTTTCCGCAGACAAGTTAATCGCTTCGCAGGTTGTGTTGTGTTTGAAAAAAAAGCAAAGCAAATAATGCTCAATTTGGTACAAAGGACCCCCAGTTAGAGCTTGTGGTGTCTCGGCTATACTAATAAAATCGCCATTAAAACACTAGTTAATGGGTGATCATTGTGAAGACTATCTATAAGCAACTAACATCTGCATTGAAAATGGTTATCAAAACCTGATTATTTCATCAATTTACTTTCCTCCCAGGTATTCTATTACAGAAAGCCAATATAGTACATTTTTTAATTCACTAGGCCTACGCTTTTTGGCCGCCGGTGACTACAACGCTGAGCATACGTTCTGAAGGTCGCGGCTAATCACTCCTAAACGTCCGCGTTTTGTTCGACACAATTTCTAAAGTGGGTTTGAATGTTGTTTAAGGTGGACAGCCAACTTACTGGCCAACAGATCGCGGAAAAATACCTGGTGTTATTGATTTTGGAGTGATAAATGGTATTCCCAGCGAATTGATCCAAGTGAAGCATCTTTAGATATATCTTCAGACCACTCACCTACTATTGTCATTATCAGGGCTCGGACTTTCATGAAACTAAAAATTGATTTTAAGCGCTTAACAAATGCACCTAAAAATGAAAAATATGTGCAAAAATATGCATTTACCTACGAACAAAGTACCAAAACTAAAATAATATGAATATATTTTTTTAATTGAAAAACAAAAGTTATTATTTTTTAGCTCGAGGTCTTTAGGGTATAAAATATTCTTTATTGCCTATATTTCGCTACATACATCGCGTAGCATCATCAGGGCTAATATTCTAACAGCCACATTCATGAAAATTCTTATTTTAGGTTTAAGACACAATTGTTATTGAACAGTTTCACGCCAAAAACTGTTTAAGATAAAATTGCATTCATAAACACTACAATAGACATTGTGTTTTTTAAGGAAATTTAGATTTCTATACTGTCAACACCACCATGTTTTGTAGTTAGTGTTGCAATAAAAAGAATATGATTTCATCCGGATATTGAAATAAACGAATAGCTTTTTATTGCTTTCGTGTAAGTTTAGATTTTTTGAACTCTCTTTATAATATATTTCTCCACTTATTTAAAACAAGTTTTCTATGAAGTAAAAGCAGAAAGAGAAATGATTACAAAAGAGTTCACACGACTCTTTTAATCACGTACGAAAAAGGTACTCGAATAACGAGCCTATTTTCATTTGTGTGGATTGTTTCTACATCACTAACATTTCTTTTTGCTTTTATGTGTTTTGATGGTGTTTTTTGCAAATTTTGTCGCGAATTTTGTTTAACTTAAATAATAATTATCACTTAATTATAATTAAGTGACATACTCTATCAAATTTAAAAAAACATACGTAAACTCTTATAGCCAAGACTTCAAGCTTTAATTTAAAGCATATCATGTATTCCTGTGTGCTAAATTTGCAAAGATATTTGAAGTTGAAATTGATTAAATGTCTATATATTTTTGCACAGTTCTCAGTGTGAGCTTTATAATTTATTCTCTTCGAAATCGGGTTATTAATTATATGGAGCATTTCCAACATGTAGCGTCGTTTATAATTGTTTTCACTTTGTAATATTCCTGTTTTCTCAAAATCCGGAGGTGATTTGTTTGCGCACAGTGGGACGCCAATGCAGTTTCTTGTGTCAAATTGTTGTTACGTTATCGTTGATTTGACGTTGCTAAAAGTTTTTTGTGCCATTTTAAAATTTTTTGCGTCGAAAAGGCCTGACTTTCCAAAACGTTCCGGTAGCTGCGGTAGGTAAATCATTGATTTATAGCCAGTTATTTGATTCTCGTTGTTCGCGCGTGTTGCTGTTTGGTTCTTCTCCTTTTTATCGGAAAATCATTAAGTTTTAAAATGCCCGTTATTTTCCGTACATTTTCTTCGTAAAAATCCACATCGCTAATGTCCAGTATTCTTCTAAACAAAGGACATTAAAAAGGCACATTAATAATCTGTATCATCTCTAACAAATAACGACGTTTGTAAATTTTCTCAGTATTTAGAATTGAGACATTATCAAAGTTAGGATTGTGATTTAAATTTGCACAATGAGTTGACAAAGCTGTCTTTTGTCATGAAATATTTAAGGAGTTCACGACAGCGTTCTAAAATGTGTCTTAATATACCGACGTCTCAAATTTAGTTCGAATAATAATTACGTACAAATATTAAAACAATTTACTAAATAAAACAAAAAGATTTTCTGGATTTCTGAAAAATATCAAACAATATTTTTGTCTGAATTTATAAAACAATTAGTCCAAAAATACTAACAAATATTAAACAAAATAGTTTACTTAATCAATCAAAAATATTTACTGGATTTTTGCAATATATCAAACAAAATTTTTTTCTGGGTCATCAATCATCATTCATTAAGCATTTATGAAATTTCACTTTGTTAAATGTGTTAAAGTCTGACAACCTAATTCACAAAACATTTTTTTCAATTAATAAGAAAGTTATAAAATGAATTTTTGTATGAAAATTTGTTTTGTTAATCTGTTATAAGTCAGATAATTTTTTTATGAATTAAGGCATGAATGTTTATCTAAAGACTAAAAAAATGAATGAGAATTAACGCAACGACATTAACTAATTGATTCACTCAAAAATCTTCAGTAAACAAACTTGGTACAATAGCATTCGTTTTTCTATCATTGTAGTTGTTGTTATTTGTGTGTATGTCGCCACCGGGGTTGTTTTTTTACGACACAGTTTTTCTTGTTGTTTTTTGTGTTTGCGTACTAAATAAGATTCAAACAAACTACTCATTGATTATGATATACTGAAAATTAAATTTATTTTTGACAATGTTTTGTCTGAAAATTTTTTGGTGATTATTTCTTATGTGCACTTGCATTTTATTCCAAATACATCTGGTGATATAGGTGAGCTGCCACCAGTATTCGCTGTGCCTGATGTTCCTTTAGGGTTCAATATCCGTGAGATTAACCACTATATTGTGGGCATAAACTCGAAAAAAGCTCCAGGTGCTCATAAAATAAGCAATAAAATGCTCTTAGAGCTCCCCCATACTGCAAAGGGATAATTCTATTTATTTTTAATGGCGTTTTGCACCTCGAATACGATCCCGCAGAATGGAAGGTTGCGCTGATTACCATGATACCTAAGCCAGGCAAAGATCACAAAAATGTGGAATAATATAGGCCTATAAGCCTATTGCCTAACATGTCAAAGCTATTTGGAAAGCTACTTATGAGTAAGCTGACACACATACTGAATGGTACTGGTTGCATTCCAGATCATCAATTCGGTTTTAGAAGACAACTATGAACATGATTATAAAAACTTTCGATGAAAAGAAATATTTTTCTGCGATCTTCATTGATGTATGAGAAACCATTTGATAAAGTGTGGCATAAAGGTTTAATGCACAAACTGAAGTAATTTTCTAACCTCTCTAGATCCGATTGAAGTTCAGGTTCCTCAAGGCAGCATCCTCTATATTATATCTGATATGTGCCTCTGACAATAACATACACATTAGTGATGTTACGAATATCAATTTTTGAAATTCGCGAATATGAATACGAATATCTTTGGAAATATTCGCCGAATATTCAATCTCATATTTAGCGGCGCTCCACATTTAAAATTTAATTGAAAAAATCTAACCTGTGCGTTACCCAGCAAAACATTTGCTTACTGGTAGGCAAAAAAGGATATGAGGATTTAAGTCGTAACTACTTACAGTTTGGCTCGACAACTACTTATTTTTGTTTGAGAAGGCCAAAAAATAAGGGGTATCCCTTACAAATGTATTTACATTTTCACAACAATTAACTAGTTATTTTTGGCTTACTTGAAGCTAAAAAAATAAAGTAGTCAAATAATCAAATTAAAATAAAATAAAAATTTTATATACATTGTGTTTTATTTATATTTTTCAATTTTATTTTAGTTTTTTTCTTTATTTTTTTACCCAGCTGGAATACGAACCACCCTCCGCTCGTTCAGATATGAAGACAAGAACTTTAGCGACTCAGCTATTATTGACTTACAAGTTTAAGCGAAAAAAATTAGTTTTCATATACAAACATATGTGTACTTAAAAAGTCTACTTATTTTATTAACACATATCAACAAATTGTAACTACTTTCAGATAATGAGAAAAATAGGTACTAATTTTATTAAAAAATAAGTAGCAGTTATAATTTGAACCCATTAATAAAGTACTACCGATTAAAAAATGACAAAAGTTTTCAACCAGTTTATACGTGTGGTTGTCATCGTTAAATCGCAAGTGGGTCATTTCGCTGGGCAGACCCTTTACCACTTCAAAATCAATAACATCAGGTATTTTTCGGCGATCTGTTGGCCAGTAAGTTGGCTGCCCACTTGATATAACATTCAGACGCAATTTTGAAATTGTGTCAGACAATACTCGACCCTTTTGCGTGATGAGGCTGTAACGAATCGTGATAAGAATGTAACATTTCATGGGATTTGGGCTACCTATTAATTACGGCTATGCTCGTCGTAGGGGGTGCAGTATTCCCATATACATAAAGTGGAAAGTTATGATTCAGTTACAAATGATTTTATATTTTAGGTAGCAAGATATAAACCAATCACATAGTAAAACAACAAAAAAAAATCGAAAAAAGAACAGTCGATGGAATGTCGAGTAGTATTAGATGTCGTTAACTACTCATGTCTTAATAAACCCACCCTCCTTGCTAACGTGATTTGATGTCTATTGTTAGCCCGATTCTATTTGAATTTAATCCACCTTAAACTTCCAACTTCACCTTTCGTAAATTAAAGTAAAAAAATTATAATTTCATATCCGATAACGTTATAATACTCAAAGTTTTTATTAGTATTTTTCTTTTAACGCAGATTTAGGATACTACTTAATTAAAAAAAAATTCAACATTAAATATAAAACAGTTTGTGTAGGACAATTGTATAATGTATTTTTATATATAGAGATATGTAAAAAAATTATTGTATTGGTTTTAGAGTGTATCTTTTAACCATATTATGATTATTTATTAAAATATTATTGCACTCTATATGCATTTACTGTTAATATTTTATTTATTTGTAGTATAAGAAGTGTTCAATGTTCTAAATAATCGTAATATGTCATGAACTTGTGAGGATGTGAAAATATGTGTATGAATATGGAGAATTAGATATCAAAAATGCTCTTAACTTAGTTTAGTCAAAATTATTCTATGATTGCGGATTTAGATCGAAAAATGGGATTTTGTGTGTGTGTGTATGTGTGTTAGGTTGTATGTATGTGTTTGAGTTTATGTGTTAGTGTGGTGTGTGAATCTTGCTATTAAATGAATTAAATTTCAATCAATAACAGAATCACACAAAAAAAATTTAATAAATTGAATAAGTAGTGTTTTAAAGGAGCCGCGGTTCAAATATTATGCTTTAGGTTAAAGAATAATTCAGATTTTTCCAAAATGCACTGTTTATGATATGCGAATTATATAAAAAAAGGATCACAAAGTCCTTTGAATATCGCTCACTTAATAAAATGTAGTTAGGTATATTTGGACACTATTTCCGCAGATTTATCATTTAAAGTCCTCTTTATATGTATAATTTCTGGAGAAATCTGGACCAAATTGGCGTTTTGCGATGGAAAGTTGAAACTTGGTGATAGATAAACGAGTTATAGCCGAACAAAACAATTAAAGTTCCTGGTCAGACAATTTGACAATACCTGGGAATATTCACACAAATCTATAAAAGAAAATAAAAAAAAATCAGCTAAGCTCCGTAGAACAATTCGTCCCATTCCATTTAATTGCTTACCTAATCCTCCCGTTAACCACAAATATAATTCTGGAACAATTTTGCTTAAAGGTCCTTGCACAAAAAAAAGTGTGTATCGAATTTCTTTCTTTTGCAATAAAACTATATTTATATTTTCTAAGTCTAAATAACTTAAACATTTTCCAATGAAAATTTCCTTTCAAATAAAATTTTCATTATCAAAACTATATATATCAAAAAAAACTATGCCAGTAAGATCAAAATAAATATAATTTCTTTAAAGTAGAAATATGTTAGAGTAGAATGTTTATACGCCCAGAATAATAATTCAGTAAAAGGAACATGTGGTTACTCATGTCGTTATCACAAGGCGAGATCCGCAGAACGTATGCTTAGCGTTGTAATCACCTGCGGCCAAAAAGCGTGGGCTTATTGAACTAAAAAATCTACTATATTGATTTTCTGTAATTGAATACCTGGGAGGAGAGTAAATTGATGAAATCACCAGGTTTTGGTAAAAAGCTTCAATGCAGATGTTAGTTGCTTGAAGATAGTCTTCACAATGATCACTCATTAAGTAGTGTTTTAATCGCGATTTTATTAGTATACCCGATCCGCCACAAGCTCTACCTTGGGGGTCCTTTGTCTCGTAGAGAGCATATCCGTTGATTTTAAAAAAACTTCTAGCCGTCAAATGGGTCTCAGAGATAAGCATAACATCAATTTGTTTATCCATCATGAAGAATTCTAGTTCGTTTTTATGTTGGCGGATGCCGTTTGCGTTCCAGAAACAGATTTTTAGGTTCATGGTTTGTTTAATGCAGCCTGCAATAATGTAGACTGCATTTTCAACACTTAATGCATCATGCAGGTCGTGTTGGTGGTAAAAAAATGTACAATTTGTATTAAATTTTCTATTGAAGCCTCAATTCGATTGAAACCAGTGCTTTCGTTGGCAAGAGGCCGTTTTTGAGCTGCAGGCTGGTTAGACTTCAAAGCATTTGCGTATGAGAACTGGCTGTTTCGTATATTTTGCGCTATGGGCTGGTTTGCCTTAAAAATGTTGGCGTATTAAGGCCGACTAATAATTTTTATTGCCGAAAGTAATAGGTTGAGCATAGGTGTGATTTCGTCTGGTAGACAAATATTGCTTAACATGTACATAGACAGGGCAGCCCCTGTAGTTTGCAGTGTGTTTTTCATGGCAATTGCTACACTTTTTAATTTTGGAATTGCCAGTGCTGTGTAGTTCACCACAGACGACACAAACTGTACGCAACTTGCAATATGTTTTGGTATGGCCATATTCTTGGCAATTCAGGCAGTGAATGGGCCCTGCTCGTTTGTGAGGTTCCTCTACGGTACCTCGTCGGTGCAGCAAATATCTTAAGCTATAAATGGGGTGTACTTCATTCTTTTTTAATTTCATGTCACCTGGTTCCAGTTCCACACGAAATAGTGGTTGGGGGACTCGCTCTCTATTTTTAATGTTAGTAACATTTTTCACCTTAAAATTATTGTTTATAGACCCGCTTCTGGATCCACGTATGAATCGATGCCTTTTATCACTACCTGGAGGCGTTTTGCACTTTTCAATTGGTAGGTGTAAAAATTTTTGTTTTGTGTTTCAAATTCCGAAACTACTAAGCGGTAATGTTTTTTTTCATTTACTTGGATTTTTGTCTCAATAATCGCGCTGCGTTTTAGCGGGATTACGTAAAACGCATCTTTACCGGTTAATTGTACTAGCATTTTAATTAGCTCATTTGAGTTTTTCTCTCTTAAGTATATTGGGGGCGGGTTGCTTGGCCTGACAATGGTGATTTCGTCTTCGTCGTTTTGTAGAAGTGAAAAGCGATTTTCAGAAAGCGCCGCATCAGATTTACCATCTTTGGCCATTTTCGCCAATGGAGCGAAGTTTTTCGACCTTGGACTTCTTTGTCTTTTTTTATTATTTACCACTTTAAAATAACGATGTGGATTTTCTGAATCATTTTCTATAGGGCCACTTTCTGTCGTTTTTTCTTTTTGGGCTTGATGTTGGCTCATATTGTTGGCACTTGTGCTTTGCTGTGAAGCTGGTTTCAAAAAATTTACTTTTATATTACGATCTGTCATAGACATTGAATTTGAGCGTATTCGTGTACGCAAGTGTTAATTTTTGTTTACTGGGTTATCACATTCTGCAGCAACAACAGCAACGTAGGCATTTCTGATGTTTGTTGTTGTTTTGGTACTCATTTGGTACGAGTACTAAATATATTTCTTGTTTGTGTGCTTACTTGCTTATAAGTTTATAATTTACTTTACAAAAAGAAATGAAAAATGTATAGGCACGTAGAATATTAAACAAAACGGTGTTTGTTAATACTTTGTTGTTGCGAATATTTGTCTTTTTTTAATATTATATATTTTTATATTGTTTATTTTGTTCACCGACGGCAAATTAATGCTTGTTTCTACTTCGAAAGTAAGTTGTAATAACAATAAATAAAAAAAAATTGTCACCAATAAATGTATTTAGTATTATTATAACATTGCTATGACTGAATTTGAAATTATCAACTTCGCAACTGAATGTCACTACTGAACATTTTAAAAAATTTTTACTAACATAATTTCAGATATATTTTTCTCACTCTGTTTGCGCTTTGTATTCAGTGTTGAGAAAATATTTTCGCAGATGCAGCAGCCACCTGTATTGGTCGGTGGTTATCATCATATTTTATTTAGGTTTATTTTCTTTCTTTTTCTTAGCTTTATTTTGTTTAACCTTATTTTTGGCAGTATGTAACAACGAATATCAATAAGCAGAACCAAAAGATTTCTCCGAGTTTCTTTACATGTTTCATGCATTTCAGTTGTATATTTTTAAGTTTGTTTAATTCGAAAGAGTATCGCGGAATATTTAGCGGAATGTCACTACTGAACATGTCGACCCATTGACATGGTGGAAAGTAAATAAAAAAATACGAGCTTCTTTAACCTATATCCAGGGAATATTAGTGACACCACCATCAAGTGTTCGGAGCGAGCGAATCTTTAGTTGTGGGAAGCTTATTACTCACTGCATCGCAATAGGTTTGAAGGACAAAAATCTTCGAAACTTTTATTTTTGAAGTTGAACATTCCTCTACTGAGATTGGATTACACATTCACCCCTATCGCGAATAACAAGTGAAATTTATACTCCCATGAAATTTTAATTTCCCTTCGAGGGAAAATTGCTATCGTGAAGTTCCCGTGAACAATTTTTCCCGCTATCAGTTTTCAGTGAATGTAAAAAAGGAAAGCTCAATAAAATAAATTTGAAATCAATGAAGATTTTGTTTAAAAAATAACAAATACAGAGCTAAGAATTGGAATTGCAAGCAGCCTAATTCAATTAAATAGTCTTCGCTGTTAAATAAAAATGTCTCAAGAGTGAATAAAACTGTGTTTTTATATATTTTGGACGCGATGAATGATTTTCTACAGACGCGGAAAAATCATTTGCTATTCGTTCACCCGCGAAACTTAGTTCATGTGTGACAGAAAGGTCTTCCAAAGAATTGATATTAAGATAAATCTGCTAGTATTAAGATGAATGAACACTATTGACTGATTTTGTCCTAAAAATAAATATTTACTAGTTTTAATAACACTATGCTAGTCGAAAAAACCGAAAGAAGGGGCACCCAACGGGTAAACTTAATTCGAGTACGCTGATTTCAATGGTGTTCACCGTTTTTCAATGTTAGCTCTTAAAAAAGAGATATTTAAGAGTGTTGTGTTTTTCTTTAAGATTTAAAATTTCAGTTTTTGGACCATTTTTATTGAATTAAAGGTGCAATTCTTAAGATAATTGGACGAAATTTGGTTCATAAGTAAGTCATGCACTACCAATATGCCCAAATAAAATTTTAAGAAATCGGTCCATGTTTACACCTAGTCTTCATACAAGCATATTCCAAAATTTAACCTAAATGTCGGTAGATCTCATGAATTATTTTAGATTTAGCTCATATTAAGTATGTCGATAACTTATTTTTGTAGAAATCATATTGTGCATTTTGAAAGTGATCTGTTTATTGGTATGGTTGCTACACGTCAAACAGCGTATACAAACTACGCACAAAGCTGTAAAATAGAAAAAATGGTAATAAGTATGGAACTACAAAACTACTGCATGGATTTGCAAAAAAATCAATTACTCGAATTAAGTTTATCCGTCGGGTGCCCCTTCTGTCAGGAAAAAATAGTCTCGAATTCATGCACAGTGTAATTAGATGATGTATTTATTCATTTCGCCTGCTAAAATAAAGTGAACAAAAACAAGGGAAATGGGAAAAAATCCACGTGAAAAAAATCAAAAAAATTTTCGTATTTTTATTTACGATTGCAAAAAAAAGGGCAAGGGAAAAGATCTCGAGAGAAAAAGTATTCACGACAGGGGTTATTAATTTAACCCGATATGAACAAAAAAGACTTATCTTTTTTAATGCTAATTGTGAAATATATTTTGTTTGTTTTTCTTCTTTAAAAGACGATTTTTATTTTAATATATATTTTTTTCTTTGTTATGCATTTTTTAACCTATTCGCTTTAGTTTGGCAAATACGAATGTCATAAAACAGGCGAATATTCGGTGATACGAATACGAATATTCGTAACATCACTAACATTCGCTTATGATACAGTTTTCCTAAGTGTCCACGAAAGCCACACTGAAGATTCCTCCAAACTACAAGAGTATATACCTCAACTGAAAAAATGGCTAAAACGATGGCGAATAAAAATTTACGAGGTAAAATGTCTACATATTACTTTTGCATTGCACAGAGATACATACATAGATGCCCGCCTATATAAATCAATAACAAAACTATACAACACGCTGAAGTTAAACATCTCGGTGTTCATCTTGATCATCGTTTAACATGGAAATCCCACATAAATGCAAAGGTGACCCAAATGAATTATTCGAAGGAATTTTACACTAAGCCTGGATTGTAAACTTCTCTTATACAACTCTATTCTAAAACCAATATGGTGCTATGGTATCCAGTTATGGGGCACTGCCTCGGCATCAAATGTAGAGAAAATTCAAAGGCGACAAAATAAAATTCAACGTACGATTACAGCAGCCCCTGCTATGTCAGAAACCAGCGCATTTATAAACATCTAGATGTTAAGACTGTCTTTTAAAACATGTGACAAGAAATGTAAAAAACTTGAGTTGCACCTAAATCCCCTAGCCAGCAACATCATTAAGTTTAGAGGCAACACTAGGCTGAGAAGGAGGGACACTCTTTCTCTCAGCCGAACACGAGAGACGTAAAAGATTTAGTATCAACCGCAAAAACAAATACTTTTTCTGGCATTGGCTGGACTTACAAATCAAGATTTTTTAGTGTTAAGACTTAATTACTTATTGTTACTTCAATTTTATTGAAGATATAATAAATAAAAATAAACGCAAAAAAAACATATTAATAAAATAGATCGAACGCCTAAAACAAATTCCTTGGCTAATATCCACTAGATTTTTTATTTTTTTATAAATTTTTAATTATATTTTATTTAATCTTAATTTAACTATATAATTAAAACACTTTTTATTTGTTTTACAGTGTGGCAACAAGGTTAAAGCAGAGAAAACTATTAAAAATATCATAAAAATTGTAATAAAATTAGGAGTTTTGCATCGAAACAATCGATTTAATGCAGAGGAAGAGACACAAGCGGAAATATTTAAACGAAAATTTCAGGTACTTATATGTTTCAATTGGCAATACTGCGATCTGACGAAAGTTTCTTATAGAACTCGACGAAATAACACGAAAGGTCCTAAAAAATTTTTTTGATATCTCACTTCGTTTTCGTGATATCGACGTCAAAACTTGTACTTTCTTATATATATTTTTTTGATAAAATACTAAAAACATCAATAACGGACAACACTGCACTATATGTAAATACATTTGTCTGTTATTGTTTTTAAAATTTATATTTATTATTAGTTTAACAATTGTTTTTTTTAATTAAAAAGATTTTTTTTGGGAATTATTAAATTACATTAATTTTGATTTTGTAACGTGATTTTTCCCAAATTAATTAGCGAGTTCCCAACAGCGTTCTAAAATGAGCCTTAATATAACGACGTTTTAATTTCAGTCTTTTATTATGTGTTGGCAAGTTTGTTGTTTTTGTTTTGCATGTAAAAGTAATTAACTACTAGATGACAATTTTAAATGTGTAAGAAGCATGTTTTTTTCAATGCGGCAATATCTATACATATAATAAAACTGTATAAGCGGCGTGTATGTACATGAAATATTTTTTGAAAATTTTTATGTTGGCGTAAACACTAATCGATGTAGAGAACAAAACACCAAATTTTTGAGTTTTTGTCTCTCTTTCTGTCTGTCTGTTCGCACACGCTTCACGGAAAAAACAGTGCATGGATTTTCATTAAATTTTGTATAAAGGTACTTTAGACTCCTGATTCAAACATAGGGTACTTTTTACCGCGATAAAATATCTCATTTCTAAGTTAAAATAGAAAAAACGAAAATATACCCTATTTTAGTGATTTTACTGACGTTGGTAGCACTGTTTATTTTGCATAACGGGAACTATAAACAATATGCAAAGAACGTTATATTATTATATTTTACAGACACCTCATAGCCATAAAGCAAACTATAAGCGCGCGAAGCGGGCGTGCACATCTAGTAAAAAACAAATTTAAAAGTCTAAAAACCGTACAGGTAATGTTGGTATTATCTATATCTATACATATAATAAAACTGTAAAAGGGGCGTGTCTGTACATGAAATATTTTTTGAAAATTTTTATGGTGGCGTAAACAGTAATCGATGTAGAGAACAAAACACCAAATTTTGGAATTTTTGTCTGTCTGTCCGAACACGCTTCACACAAAAACCACTGAATGGATTTTCATGAATTTGGTATGGAGGTACTTTAGAGTCCTGATTCAAACATAGGGTGAAATAGAAAAAAAAATCGAAAATGTACCCTATTTTACTAATATAAATGGGGTTGGAAATTAGATTTTTTGTTTTTTTTAACGTTGGTAACACTGTTTATTTTACATAACGGGAACTTTAAATAATACTAGATGTGCCCGCCCGCTTCGTGCGCTTAAAGATCGCTTTATGACTATAAGGTGTTTGTAAAATATAATAATATTAAGTTTTTTACATATTTTTTAAAGTTCCTGTTATACAAAATAAACAATGCTACCATCGTTAAAAAAATAAAAACATCTTTCTAATTTCCAACAACATTTATGTTAGTAAAATTGGGTATATTTTCGCTTTTTCTATTTTAACTTAGAAATAAGATATTTTATCGCGGTAAAAAAAACTCTATGCTTGAATCAGGACTCTAAAGTACCTCCATACCAAATTCATGAAAATCCATTGAGTGGTTTTTGTGTGAAGCGTGTTCGGACAGACGGGCAGACAGACAGCTAAAAATTCCAAAATTTGGTTTTTTGCTTTCTACTTCGATTACTGTTTACGCCACAATAAAAATTTTCAAAAAAAATTTCATGTACAGACACGGCCTTTTTTACAGTTTTATTATATGTATAGATGTAAAGAACGTTATATTATTACATTTTACAGACACCTTATAGTCATAAAGCGAACTTTAAGCGCGAAGCGGGCGGGCACATCTAGTTTTAAATAAAGAATTTGTGTGTGGTTTAATTGTATTGGTGTTTCTTTGGCATGTGATAGGTACCAAGCACTATCGGGTTGTTTTGTTTGTTCTGTATTTTGAGTTCGTGTTCTATATATGTAAATAGTGAGAAATATTCGGCAAACTTCGTCGTTACTTTTATTACTTTAATATGCTGTGTTTTGTATCGTTGCTCACAATGAAATTTTAAGGTGTAACGATATTGCTATCCCCAAATTGTAAGATACACGTTGTGAATTCCCTAAATATTTTACTTTTTAAGTAAAATATTAAAGTTTTAATAAAATACATTGAAATTGATTATACCCTTAAAGGTTCCCTGACGATTTTCAATAGCCCCAATGAAATGCGTATAGGAACTATCTAATACCCCTTCATAATCAATTTCAACGTATTTTAATAAATCTTTAATATTTTACTTAAAAAGTAAAATATTAATTTGGGAAAAAGCTCGTTACAAAATTAAAATTTTTTAAAATTAATATACATGATGATGATCATGAAGATGATCATCAAAATTGGCCGAAATATCGGATAAATAAAGAATTTATTAATAAATAAACCAAAATAACTTTTTTTTATTTACTTTAAAAATAAGAAGACATCATTGATTATTAGGCTAAGGCTGTGTACGTTGAAAGATTAAGTTGATATTAATTTTTCCCTTGTTCCTTTGAATATTAATCATGCCCAATTCTTTCTGAATATAACGTTACGAACCTTAGCCTAATAATCAATTTGGATTCAAGAAGACCTCAAGCCAAACGAAATTTCAACATTTATTTTTTTAATGTTAATGGCTTCTTAAAGAACTTGACAAATGAGACAAAACGTCCACATAAAATTGTTTTCATGTCGCTTCGTTATCGAGATATCGGCCTTTTGCCGGGCTTAATAGTTTTCTCCTCTTGCTATGTCGAATAGCGGCTTCCCTGAAGAATGATTTTCTGCATAAAACGGCGCTGATTAATAAAGATTTTCTACCAATATTGACCCGTTAAATTCATAAATGTAGTGCAGTTTTGTACGACAACTACAGAGGCCCATCAGAAAGTATGGGTCGAAGCCAATTTTTTGTTGAAATATTTTTTTTTCAATTTTCTATAACTTAGGCTATTTTTTATTTTTAGGTTTGCGCCAAAAAAGCTTAAGACGGCGATATCTCGAAAACGACAGGAGATATCACAAAATTTTACTAGGACTTTCCGTTTTATTTTACTGAGTTCTATAAAAACCCATCAAAATTTAAAATAAAAAGTAAAAAAAAAATTCAAACTTCAAACGTCAATATCTCAAAAACGGAGCGAGATACGAAAAATTTTACTAGGACTTTTCGTCTTATTTTTATAAGAAACCATCATCAGATCGCGGTGCTGTAGAAACCGTAGAATCGCACTCAGTGGAATAGAATTATGTTTTGTATTAATATAAAAAAAATTTCAGAATACCCAATTGTCAATTATCTCCTTTTATGAAGTTGATTACAGTTTTGACCTTCCATACCTACAAAAATCAATAGCTGAGTCACAAGCATCTTTGAAGTGTACTGTACGAAAACATTTAACAGAAAAGTCCCTAAATCGAATCGATAATGTTTTTGAATTCTTCGGCGATCCAACATTTTTAGAAACAGCGTTTAAACCAAACTCGCCATATCGCGAAATCATGGGTAAAATTGTTGCTGATATTAATACTGCCATGGATACAGGGGACATGTGAAAAAATCTAAAGAAGTATCTAAATTATATTACATATAAAAATATACTCTACAAAAAACAAAAACATATCAACGAACCTGATGTGTAGAACTAATTATCGAATGAAAACGGCAATACCAAAATGAAACAACAACAACAAAAAGAATATTATCTACACTTTTAACATAAGATGCTTATATATATTTATTTTTATTAAATGCGTATTTACAAATAGTAATATTCTACACCTAAAAGATGATACACACAAACTTGCATGTGAAACAAATAATATTATTTTGAAAAAATTGATAAAATGATATATTATATTAAATTTTGTACATCTTCTTTTAAGCTACCAATTATTCTTGGTTCAGTATTTCAAGAGATATATTATGTAAGTTTAAATTGTATTTTTATCAAGGCAAATATATTTAACTGGTTGTTGGTGTTGTAACAGCTCTGCTTCTGTTGCCGGGAGTTCTTTCCTGATCATACTAGAATTTTATGGGTTAGTGTTAAGGGGGTGTGTCATCGGGTGGAGGTTGGAGTTGGAGAAACCTTGCAACCTCAGTAGGCTATGTAGCCCTATTTGGGCAATTAAACAAATGTGCACTGTCGTCAGTGCTTTGTAGGCAATCTTGTAACCTGTAACTATTCGTTCCTGGTAGCAGTTTAGGATGCTGCTCCATCCGCCCCTTTAACTTTGCCGGGATTGGGCGAGATTGTCTAGCAGCTGGCGCTCACTGTCTGAAATGGCGGCGGTCGGGTATTGAGAACCCTGTTGCATATATAACTATTTACAGTTTAGTAGCATGTTTATTCCGGTTCTGTATATTTATTTCCCATAAGGTTCATTGTAAAAATCTGGCTTCATGAAGAGATGGAAATCTAATATAAATGTGTGTTATTTTTGCATACGAATGGTTGTTTAATTTGTAGAAATATGTTTTCCATCCCTGGGTGGTTAGGGATTTTGAGGATGAATAATATTTTTTTAATGGATGATAAATTTAAATGAAAATTTTGTTGAAGGGAATTTTTTTTTTAATTTCGTATTTTCATTTTGTCTTGCTATTTATTCACAAGTGATACATTGCTATTGGGTAGTGTGTTTGCGTGCATTGGTCAGTTCTAGTTTTATGGACAGAACTGTGTATAAATTATGTAGCAGCATGTTTGGACAGATCTTTATATCTGTCTATTTTTATGACACATATTATATAGCTTCTCCAAGAAATTAAAAAATCTTAGCAAACGTTCAACACCTGCGACGATAATTTGTTATTACACTCGATCTTTATGTCTGTTGATAAGATGAACAAATTTAGGGGTACATTTTGATTGTTTGTTTAAAGTAACATTTTATGATTGTCTCTCTCCTGTCTCGTCTGTCTTGTTATTCATTTGCATTTAAAAATAAATAAATAAGTGTATAAGAAAAAAAATCTTAGCAAAAATGGAGCACCTGCGTGACTCTACATATTTTTATTATAATACATACAGGATCCCTACAGATAATATTGGACTACGTGGTCCATTTTAACTGAAATGGAGTATCTACAAGATGGTCCTATGTAATGCAGTCATGGACCATGTCATTGGCAAGCAATAGCTTCGAGTTAACCGACAAGTGTTTGCGTTTTAATGAGTTCCCTTGTTCAATCACGAACTCTTCAGTGCTCTGTCGAATAGTGACATATAGTACGTTTATACGCACGACTTATTTGCAAATAAAAACGAGGTGCTTCCAGGTATGTATTTTTATTGTAACTTACTAACTCACGAAAATAATTGCTGATTAACGCACTATTTGCAAACAAAAAGTTTGAGGTGTTACTATGACAAATGTTTGTTAATAAAAAATAATAAATAGATAAATATGTATATTAATAAATAGATAAATATTCAGTGATAAATGACAATAAAAAAGTATTTGGCAGCATTTTACTATTGCTGCGTATAAACGTAGCAATAGAGTAGTTTTAAGACTAGTCCGATGTAATGCAGACATGGACCATGTCATTTGCAAACAAGAGTTTGTAGTTAAGAGACAAGTGCTCGTGTTTTAACAATTTCAACACGAACACTTGAGTGCTCAATCAAGTGGTGACATGGAGTAGTTTTGAGACTACTCCGCTGTAGTGCAAAGTTGGGTTATATAGTCCAGCACACATATTACGTAACTTTCTAGATTTGTTACGAATTAGATACTTTATTCTGACAATTTTGTAATAAGCGTTACGAAGGAGTGGGTATAAAACCTACGAAAATACCGTTACTTAATATGTGAATAGGCCCTAGGGCATCGTAATGCTAAATCGACCATGTTTTCTCCATACATCTTGGTTACTTTGGACTAGTCGTAGGTCGTAGTCCTCTATGGAGTACTTTACATGCGTGTATGGACTAATCGCGTTATCTGCAGCGATAGTCCAGTCTTTATTTATGTATGTGTGTATGAATGTGTTGTGTGTACAGGTGCATTCATGAACGATATTTGTCGATTATATATATATATATATATATATATATATATATATATATATATATATATATATATATATATATATATATATATATATATATATATATATATATATATATATATATATATATATATATATATATATATATATATATATATATATATATATATATATATATATATATATATATATATATATATATATATATATATATATATATATATATATATATATATATATATATATATATATATATATATATATATATATATATATATATATATATATATATATATATATATATATATATATATATATATATATATATATATATATATATATATATATATATATATATATATATATATATATATATATATATATATATATATATATATATATATATATATATATATATATATATATATATATATATATATATATATATATATATATATATATATATATATATATATATATATATATATATATATATATATATATATATATATATATATATATATATATATATATATATATATATATATATATATATATATATATATATATATATATATATATATATATATATATATATATATATATATATATATATATATATATATATATATATATATATATATATATATATATATATATATATATATATATATATATATATATATATATATATATATATATATATATATATATATATATATATATATATATATATATATATATATATATATATATATATATATATATATATATATATATATATATATATATATATATATATATATATATATATATATATATATATATATATATATATATATATATATATATATATATATATATATATATATATATATATATATATATATATATGTTTACTGCTCAAACATATATTTATTACTAACTATTTTTTTTTAAAATACATCTACTTATATACTAAATCTTTGATGACAAAAAACATGCTTATCAGTTTTTAAATTGAGTTAATATTACAATTTACACATATCTTATAACTAAAGGAAAACCAAAATATTGCTTATCTTAAAAACTGCAGCACAAGATGTCTTATAACAAAGAGATAAACGTAACCCAAGAAATAAAATGTTTATTTAAAACTGCAGTTTACCGATGTCTTATCGCTAACAAACAATTTGATCTAAGATTATGGTTTACAAATTTCTTATCACTAATAGACAAGGAAAAACTACAAAATTACCGCTCATTAGTGAAATCATCCTAAGTAAATATATCTATACACATTACACATATTGTTATCACTAACAGATAAGGAAAAATTTAGCATCCCTTAACTAATGAACTTATTTATATCTTAAAATATATTGATAAGTAACCTTAATAAACATTTCTAAATTTCTATGTTCAATTATCTTTGAACATTCTGCCGGGGCAAATTAAATATAACATCTACTCTCCTCTGTCTCTTACAATATCTTAATATCACAATTATAACAATGACTATTATAGCTATTATAATAATAATTAAAGATACATGACCTGTAGAATGATGCCAATTTAAAGATTTCAATTCAATGTTTTCCTTCTTAATTTCGACAATCTCTTTTAGTAAAGTATCAATCTCAGATGAGTAATTCCTCATGGTGTTGTTCAGCGGATCAATCATCTTAAGATCTTGAACGTCTTTGAAGAGGTGACCCTTAAAATTGTAGTGCTGTACAGAACTCCATTCTTGATGTGATGTCAGGATGGTACGTCCTACTCTTGCTGTGCATCCAGCTCCTAGCGTTATAATCCCTTGCATCGGTAACTCAACTATCTGCTGATCTACAGTTGAACATTTGACATGCGCTACTGACTTCTCATACACCCTGAAAAGCCAGGTACCCTTCTCATGAAGTTCCATCCATACACTTTCAACTTCTCTTCTATCATAAGAACAATGATATGCATTTGTTGGCTTTAATGAAGCCAATTCACAGGAGTTGTCATTCGCATTTTCCCAAGCCCAGTTACCCTTGCACAGGTCTTCATCATCATCATCATTTTGGCATTTGTTTAGCACTGATTGGGAAATAAAATGATAAGCATCTGTTTGATAGTTGTATACTAAAAACTGCTGTCGTGTAACGGCTTGAATTTTTACACCATTGCTTAGAATTGGGAGCGGTAAAATATTGTATACATCGGAAGACTGTTTCTCCAATAATGGGATCTTAATTTCGATAACCAACTTCCCATCTATGAACACTCCTTTTGCTGTTATTAGCCGATATATCGATTGTAGAGTGACTTCTTTCGTTTTTCCCGGCAGACGCAATGTTGATGTTAGCTGCTCCTTAATCTTAAATACT
Source organism: Panzeria rudis (assembly GCA_956483635.1). Taxonomy (NCBI): domain Eukaryota; kingdom Metazoa; phylum Arthropoda; class Insecta; order Diptera; family Tachinidae; genus Panzeria; species Panzeria rudis. The sequence goes on from OY101450.1 coordinate 53,770,134, forward strand.
TCTTCCAATAATTGTTGAGGCCGGATCAGATTCGGGTTGAGTTTGCCATGATTGATATCCATAAGTAGACCAATAATTTGAATTTGTATTTGTTCTGCATCGCTGATCATCGATTCTAGCTGCTTTGTCATCATAAAGAAATTAATAGATTCTTTATATACGAAATAATCAGCATTGATGATCTGGCTTATATTATTTATCTTAGCATTAATTTTTCTGAACTGCATGCTTACTTCCTCAGTGGATTTCTTTAAAATGTTGATTGTTGATTCAACAACCGATGTTTGCCTTTCAACAAGATGTTTTATATTATGCTCGTTCTCTAGCACTACTCGCATATTCTCTTCGACCAATTCTCTATCTTGAGCATCCATCATTCCAAACAGCACATGGTAGAATGACCCAACAAATTCAAAAGGTGCTCTTCGCTTTCGATGTTTATTTCGATGTGCAAATAATTCATCGTTCACTTTAATGATATTCAGCCTTTCTTCAATACCTTTCAGCACGATGCCGCACTGATCTTCAAACTGACGCAATTTATGGCACAACGATTCGCACTTGCCCAGCGAAGCTTCTACCTGATCCACAGTTGTAAAATAGGCATCCATATCGTAATAGGCAACTAAACTCCATGACGACGCTACACGATTCATCACGCCGATCTTGTCCAAATACATGATAGTTCCGTCGCCAAGCTTTTTTATCATTTTTTCAATATTAACTTCTCGACTTGTAGAACTAACCAGTGTCATCAACATTAATACTACTAATGAGAAGAGCTTCCGGGTATTACTCGATGATTTTAGCGGCCTGGTGATGTAACATCCCCGTGAAGTCTTAAATTCCTTTTTACCATTCTTTTCCTCTATAGGCTGCAAAGGACAAAGCTTATGAATTGGTCGCTTCAAAATCCCACCAGACGTTTTCAGCGTCACTACCCGAACTTTTCCATCTTTACCTTCATGGGTTTCTAAAACTCTACCCAATGGCCATCTCGAAGGAAATGCTGCTTCATCTTTTATTATCACTATTTGATTCGATACCAGATTGTTCTTCTCACTGCGCCATTTATACCTGTTTTGCAATGTAACCAAATATTCATTCTTCCAACGCTGCCAGAAATCTTTCTTAATTTTCTGAACTAGTTTCCATCTATCTAGTGATCCTATGCTACGTTCATTAACAATTTGAGGACTTTCTATTAGCGGTCGCCCTATCAAAAAATGACCTGGGGTCAACACATCGATTTCTTCAGCATCACATTCATAGGCGTATATCGGTCTTGAATTTAAAACCGCTTCTATTTGAGATAATAACGTCGACATCTCTTCAAATGTCAGCACACTCTCTCCAATCACTCTTTTGAGATGATATTTGACAGACTTCACGCCGGCCTCCCAGATTCCACCAAAATGGGGGCTTGCCGGGGGAATAAAATGCCATTCAATTTTTTCACTTGCAAGGATCTCACTCATAGACGAATTGTTTTTAACAGCTTCTACGAATTCTTTATCCAGCGTTCGCGCTGCACCTACGAAATTTGTACCATTGTCCGAATATAAACATGCTGCCTTACCCCTTCTTGAAAAGAATCGGCGTAATGCCGCTAAGAATGCATCGGTGGTGAGGTCACTTACGGCTTCTAGGTGAATGGCTTTTGTTGCCATACACACGAAAACGGCTATATAACCCTTGAAAGATTTTCGCCCTCTGCCTTTAGAACACCTCATCCATATTGGACCTGCATAATCGACACCTGTATGCACGAATGGACTTGAAACTTTAACTCGAGCTGACGGAAGATTCCCCATTATTTGCATAGTTTTTGTTTTTCCATATCGTATGCATCGAACACAATTTTTCACAACCTTTTTTGTTATGCGTGTCAATCCAATAATCCAATATTCACGGCGAATTATAGAAGTAATCAGCATATTACCTCCATGTAGTGTCGATAAATGGGCATCTTTTATTATTAATTCAGCCAACCAAGCTTTCTCTAGTATGATGGGATGCTTTTGATCATAACTTAGACCAGAATGTTGGATTCGACCTCCGACTCGAAGAACTCCGCTTTCATCCAAAAAAGGGTGTAGAGTACCAATTTTACTTTTATGAGGTACATCTTTTCCGCGTTTTAAATTTTGTATTTCTCCAGTAAAATTCTCTTTCTGATGTTGACAAATTATTATGTTTTTTGCTTCGTTGAGTTCTTTTGATGTAAGCCATCCAACATAGAATTGTCGTTTTAATTTACCTATAAATCGTTTAACATATGCAATCACTCGTTCTAGTTTCCGATATGATGAAAACCTCAGACAAAGTTCATCTAGCCAAGATTCACTTTTAAATTCGCTTGTTGCTAAACTAATCGTCTGCTTATTTTTCGTTGACCAGCTTGATTCTTCAGTATCCAACCACGTAGGCCCATTCCACCACAACTTGCAAATTTTATTCGCGGCCACTCCTCTTGATGCAGCATCTGCAGGGTTACTTTTCGTGTCAACATATCTCCAAATAGCAGTAGGTATATTTGACTTAACTTCGTCTACTCTGGTCTTAATAAATCGATCTTTACTTTTGTTGTTGGCTATCCAGGCTAATGTAATAGTAGAATCACTCCAGGCATTGATTTCAATTGGTTGATGAACTGCTAATAAAATTCTACTTATTAGTTTCGACAAAAGATGCGCTGCACAAAGCTCCAATTTCGGTAGTGTTTTCCTGTTCTTAACAGGATTCACTTTACTTTTTCCTGCTACCAAACTAACTGTCTCACCCACTTTAAAATACACAACAGCCGCATACACCTTTTGGGATGCATCTGCAAACCCATGAATTAATATTTTTGTAGATAAAGAAGTATTATACGACCGAGGAATTTCTATTTTTCGCAAAATTGGTAGTTCTTTTAGTATTTTATTCCATTTTGATTGTAATTCATCATCCAGACATTCATCCCATTCGGTTTTTCTAAGCCATAGTGTTTGAATGAACAGTTTAATACGAATTGTGAACGGTGAAAGCCAACCTAATGGATCAAAGATTTTCGCCAGTACAGACAAAGCACGTCTTTTTGTAACTTTACCTGCATAATCAGCCTTAATCACGAACATGAATACGTCTTTTCTTGGCTGCCATTGTAGACCTAGTGTTTTAACCATTTCATCATTGTTTATCGGCATTACTTCCAGTATTGTTTTCTCACTAATTTCTTCTAATATCTCGGGACTATTTGACATCCATTTACGCAAAGGAAACCCAAATTTGCTTAATTGTGTTGAAGTTTCTTCCCGAATATATTTACATTCATCTTTAGAATCTGCTCCTGTCATCAAGTCATCCATGTAAAAATCGTTGATAATAATATTTTTAATGCTTTCTTTTGAACAACTCTCACCAATGTATGCTAACGATTTTTTTGCTAAAAAAGAAGCTGACGATGTTCCGTATGTAACTGTAGTTAGCCTAAATTCACCTATAGGTTGATTGTGATTTTCACGCCACAATATATGTTGATAAGCTTGGTCTTCAATATTCACTAATATCTGTCGATACATTTTCTCTACATCCGCAGTAACAACATATTTCCAAAGCCTCCATTTTAAAATAATGTCGAAAATAACTTTCTGAAGCTTTGGACCAATTTTTAGGATATCATTCAGGCTGCGTTTATTCGTAGTTTTGGCTGACGCGTCGAATACCACTCGTAATTTTGTGGTGATACTATCTTCTCTTAAGACAGCTTGATGAGGCATATAAAATTTTCCAGTATTTTTAGGAACCCTTATCATGTCACCGCGCGTGCTGTATTCTCGCATAAACTCTACATATTTCTTTTTTAATTCAGGATCCTTTGACAATTTTTTTTTCAATGTTTAATAATCGTGCCATAGCCTGACTTCTTGAATCTCCAAGCTCCCGATCTTCCTCAAATGGAAGTCTTACCACTAATTTGTTGTCTTTCGTCGTTGTAGTTGTGCTATTAAAAAATTTAATACAATTGTCTTCTGAAGTTATTTGGTTAGATTCTGGAAACTCTTCAATCTCCCAAAACTGCTCCAGACCTGTTGCGAGTGCTGCTGTTGATTTATTTGACGGTGCCGATTTTTTCAAAACACCAGACAAAATCCAGCCTAATTTAGTTTTTTGGCCAACAATTGATTCTACTTTTTTAGCTCCTGCAAATTCATCTAACAGTAAATGTATTAAGTCACTGCCAATCACTATATCAATCCTATCTGACTTGTTAAAATTCGGATCGGCCAAGGTATAATTTTCCCACTTACTTAAATCGTAGTCGAAAGATACGACAGGTTGCACTCCCACTAAAGATGACGGAAGTACCAGCGCCTCAATATTAAATACCTCATTGCTGATCGTTCGTGGTCTTATTTCGAGATTTACTTTAGCTTTCGCTGTTGCTACTACGGTACCGCAATACCCAATTAAGTTAGTTTTTGGAGTCTTCATTTTAGGTAGTTGCAAAATTTATACAGCTTCTTCCGAGATTGAAGTATCTTGTGATCCTTGATCAATTAACGCTCGCAAAGTAACTAACTCTCCGTGGATGCTTCTAACTTTTACTAAAGCAGTAGCTAATAAAGATGTACCTATTTCCTTTTTAGCGATATATGAACTGGATGCATCTTCTTTTGTTGTTTGGAACTTGTTAGTGTTAGGATAGTCGACATGCAGTAGTACATGATGACCTTTACCACATTTGTTACATTTTATAGATGACTTGTAACATTTTTTCTCTACTGAATGATACAGGCATATGAAACAAATTTTTGTTTTGTTTGCCCATGTTCGCCTGTCTATAACATTCAGTTGCAAAAATTTTCTGCATTCTGCAACTTTGTGACCTTTGTTTTTGCAAAAGGCACAGAGAGAAGTTGCGTTGTCTGTTGAAGCAGTATGTTTAGAAGATGATTTTTGTTGGTGCGTGATTGGATATTTTTTTGTCTTAAATGTCTCTTGTGCTTGCGCCATTTGCTCTAGAAAATCAAGCACGTCTTCAAGCTTTTGAATTTTTTTTGTTTTCTTAACACTGTATTCATACTGTTGAATTGCTTCGCTATCGAACTTTCGAATTAATATTCTAGCTATCAAAGGCTTAGAATCTTCCATATTGAGCCCCATCTTAGTTAAGGATCTTACACAAGTTGCTGTAGTGTCCAATAGTAATCGAATATTTGCTGGATTTTCACTATTTAACTTTGGCTGATCTAACAACGTGTCAACCAAGTTGTCAAATAATGTTCTTTTGTTCTCATAGCGGCTTCTCAACATTTCTAGCGTGTCATCATAATTATCTTCTGTACAATAAAAATGTGAAACCAACTTTGCAGCGTTCCCTTTTAGCAGACTTTTCAATCGCTGCATTTTTTCTGCTTTTGATAAATATTCATTTTTATGAACCAATGTATCGAATAGGTCATAAAATGAAGACCATTCGCTACTTCCGTCTTTAAAGTAAGGAATTTTTATTTCTTGTAGTTTTGGTGTTGATGGCGGCATGAATTGTTGTTT
>OY101450.1:53778171-53845568 GCA_956483635.1 Panzeria rudis
TCATTAAGTTTTCTTTTGTATACTTTCAACAAATTTTTGTAGATATCCGTCTTCCAAAAATTGTTTGATTTTGGAAATAGTTTCTTGCATTTTCTTATTATCTTCCAACTGTAATATTATTGCATGTTGTAGCATTTCGATTTGAGTTCTTAGAGTATCATGAATATTGTTGTTATCTTCCTTAAAGTATTTTAATAGCTTGTGTTCTATTTCTTCGATTTAAGTTTGCAGAAACAATTTATTGATAACATCGTTTTCCTCCACAGCTTTTGTCACATTTTTGATTCTTTTGTTTTGGACATCGATGTTGTTGTTCGTATCCATAAAGAACCCCAACATTTTAGGGGCATTTTTCAATGAAATTATATTGCTTATATCGTTTAGATAATGTCCAAACTTATCAACAGACATACTTTATATAGATTATTCTATTATATTAGCTTCGCGAAGTTCTTCAATAATTGATACAATTTCGTTATTATGATTAGTATGACCTGCAGCTTGTGATGATACCAGTAGTCGAAGTCAATCTACCATCTCATTTGGATCATCCCAGTATATATAGTTTAGCTTATGAGGGTTAAACTGCATCAATCCATCACCTTTATAATTAGATATTGTCTTATTTGGTATTGATTTTGATAAAGTCTGTTGGTTTCTCTCTTTAAACATCTTTTTGATAATATGTTTATATTTATAGGCTTTCGTTCCCTTCATTTGTCCATCAGGTTTATAGTCTCTTCTGTACGCATTTGTATTAATTAAAATTTTTTTGTAGAGTTCTAGCTCATATTTATCATAGTTTTTTGGTATTTTATGAAACATTAGAGAAAATAGTCCTGGTGTTAGAGCCCATATTTGACTACCAACATGTATTTTGTATTTTATATCATCAGAATAAAATAAACACACTCGTACGTTTTTGTTTAGGGTTTTTACGTAAGAAACAAAAATTTTGCAATTATTGGAAACTAAATTTTTATAACAATTGCAATAATTTCTGTAAGTAAATGGGATACAAATTTGCTCTCTGATTTTGGGAAAATATATATGGGGCCAAACTGCCTGCAAAGGCTTTAAAACAAAAAAAGAATTTTGAAATTCGGTGCAGAAATGAAGGAGTTATGCGATAATCAATTTGGTAGAGGGGAAACACTTATGGGACCAAACTACAGTCAAAGATTTTCAAACAAAAAGAATTTTGAAAATCGCTGAATAAATGAAAAAGTTATGCGATGATCAGTATTTGTTGACGGGGGCAAACTTGCCCCCTTATTTTGGGAAAAATGTATGAGACCAAACTGCAAGCAAAGCCTTTCAAACAAAAAGAGAATTTTTAAAATCGGGTGACAAATGACAGAGTTATAAAAGGGGGGAGCAAATTTCCCCCTCTGATTTCCGGAAAAAATATGGGACCAAACTGCAAGCAAGGCATCAAAAAAAAGAATTTTGACAATCGGTGCAGAAATGAAGGAATTATGTGTGTATAAACATGAAGAAGTAAACAAAATATAAAAACACACACGAGTTGAAAACATCCTCCTTTTTTGAAGCCGTTTACAAAAATAATAATGATGCCCAAAAACTAACCAAAACTAAAAAATCCATAAGTACACATTGAAAAAAAATAACTTAAACTAGCCAGAACGGTAACGTTGCTAGCATAGATTTTTTGTGGTTTTTTGTCATGAGTGTGCGGCACATGTGCCTAAATTTGTATACATGCACACGTACAAGTACCAGTTTGATTCGCACATGCACACGTGTCCAAAATAAGCACACAAAAAATGTGGCACACGCACACGAGTAAGTGCCATTTTTTTTGTGTGCCTACTTTTGGCACGTGTGCCTATAAAACTGGGACACGTACTTGTGCGTGTGCCTTTAGATATCAATTATAAGGCACTTGCACGTCTGTATGTGCCAAATTTAGACACATGTGCTGCACACTCGTGTGCAAATCCGTACTCTGGAAGAAACATAACATAAAAACGTATTCATTTAATTACATCAATGAGTTAGTTAAGCGTTATATGCTTCCTCCGCATAATTACCCAAAAATATTGGAACATTTTTTATTTTTTATGTTAGTGTACCATTTGCTAGTTTTTTTCACCATTTTTTTCATGGGAAATATTAATATAATAAGGGTGATTGATTCTACTACCAATTTAATTTTGATACTGGGTTTATATTTAAAATAAAAATCCAATCTTAAGCAGTAAACAGCAAAAAAAAATTTATTCAGCTCGCTTTGAATTTATAATTATATCTTCAAATTTGCCATCTTTTAGATCTAGTTGGTTTCTAAATAGCTTAAATAATTTTTCTGTCGCTGAGGGTTGCATATCCAAAGGAAGTGATAGTTCAGAGCTTGGATAATTTACTATATTATTATCATGTCTGCGCAGCATAAATGGTGTCCAAGGGCCTTGCACAGATGGCACATCTGTATGCCACATTTTACGTAACCGCATGGAACTTGAGGAACCATTTTGTGTCTTCAAAAGTTCTATCCATTTGATTATATCATCTTTAGTTGAGTTTCGACAATTTAACCACTCACGTTCTCCGTTAACTGAAAAAATAAAATAAGGTGGTCACAAAAATGTATTAGACATAGAAAATTTTTTTATCATAGAAAAAATTATGATTTCAGCTCCGAGTGCGAGTTGCGAGTGCCCGCGCAAAAAAATACATGTTGGCATCACAGCTCATTGCGAAAACAATTTGTAGCTGTTGTTGTTTTTATTTATTTTCAATTGCCTTTACAACTACAATTTAGAGTTGAAAAAAAATCCAACCTGTTGTAGTACGCAAGTAAAGAAAATAAAACAAGTAAGAGGGTTATATTCGGCTATGCCGAATCTTATATACCCTTCACAAAGTAATATAAAATTTATATCTTTGGTCACAAGGTATAACAGTTATTTCGAGTTAGGACAAAGTGTATTTATCATTATAATTCTGTTTATTTCTCTTAACTTAACTGTTGTTTCATTATAAATTAAATTACAAATTAATATAGTATAAAATTGCTAGCATTAGCTTAATCTGATTTCCCTAACTTTACACAGTGATTTTAAAATTCTCACTAGCCAAAATCGAGTTTAGTCGTTATTCCTTGTAGGACAGATACATGTACTTGCAATTATACACGAAATATCTATGCAATAATTTCCAAATAACTTTCTTAATTCCTGTTTTGTAAAATATGCAAACTTATGTATATATGTAGCTATTACGTAATAAAGTATTTTGTAATACATACATAATTTATTCAATTGAGAGTTTTTTTAAATATCTAATGTGTAATTTACGCATCAGATACATACCTATTTGTTGAGATTACGTGTATTTGTTGTACAAAAAGTATATTACAAAATTGGTATTCTTAAACAAGAATTTTTAGGTTACATATATACAGTTCATTTCGCATTAATTTATGCAAATATAAATTTAGAATCATTTGAGCTCAAAAAATATTGATTTTCTAAAAAATTTTTTCCAATTTTTCTATTTGATACTAAAAACTTGTATCCCAAATAAATATTTTATTGATTTTATTTATTTACTAATCATTTATTTGCTATAATCTATTTTTTCTGTTATTGATTTTAATATCTTATGATAAATAAGTATATTAATTAACATTAAAAGAAACATTTAAAAAAATAAAAGTTTCAGGCGCCGTGATTTGAACCCGGCTCCCGAGAGAAAAACAACAATTGGGAAACCGCTTAGCGCTCTCAGCCAAACAGCCACAAAGTTAGATGGGTTTAATTTAATATAAATACTTAACAGATGACTGTTACAAAAAATCAGATGACAGGGATAGTTGCCAGATTTGATGATTTATTGTAATTTTGACGATTTTCGGTGTCAAATATGGGATTTTAACGACTAAACGGTTTTTACCTTAAATTTGACAATTTTTAAGAATTATAAGTTAGTTAATACAATATTTTAGAACTTTTAAAACAATTTTGAATTTGATTAAGAACTTTGCAGCATTTGCTACAATATGTAATAGAAGTAAGGAGTAAAAGATATAGTTATGCCAATAACTAATCATTTTAATGTTAATATTTTTAGTATTATATGTTTTTTTAAACCTATTCTCTCCATAATTTATCAACTGTTGCATACATACATATAAATGCAGCGCCGGCCCTAGCATTTGGCCAGGGTGGAGCGAGATTTGATATCGGCGGCCTTTGGTCAACAGAAAAAAATATGATACATATATTTTTTTAAAACATGAGTAGATAGGAACTGGGGACACAGGGGCAATTAAAATTTTAAAATTTGGGTAATTAAAATTTTAATTGTTAAATAAACAAATGTGTAATTTGATACCCGTGGGAAAAAATGGAAGTGCCCTGTAGGTAAAATGTGGTTAAAAAAAAGTGATGAATTATTATTGAGTTTATGCTTTTTGGTGTTATACAAATTTAGGGTGTTGTTCTAATGGGGTGATATTGAGACATTGGGTAGTGAGTTCGGGACTTGGTAGTATTGGCTTACTATAGACAATATGGTTCTTATGGGGTGATATTGAGACATTGGGTAGTGAGTTTGGAGCTTGAAACTATTGGCTTACTATAGACAATGTGGTTCTTATGGGGTCATTGAGAGATTGAGTGTTTTAGATTATATGTGGAAATAAAGAGTGTAGACAAGTTTGGTGACAACGTCACCAAACTTGTAGATAAAAGTCGACTTGGGTTCCTACGGGGTTTATTGTGTCGCTATTATTATTTTTTTCTTCTTGATATTTTTTTTGTGGTGCTTGTGTTTACATTTACTTTGTGCATGGCTGTGGGTGCGTGGATGTGTGGGGCTGTGGGTGCGTGGCTGTTTGTTTGTGTGTATGTTTCTTTTTTCTTATCTTTAGATTTGTTAAGAATGTGTGTATGTCGTTTCAAATGTCCGTCTTGTTTATTTTTTGGGATAATAATTTGAATATTTGTTCTACAGAATCATGTTTATGGCCTTGTTTTATTCAGCTGCACATGTTTTGAGAATGAGTCATCATTTGAAATGTCCGTCTGATTATTTGTTTTGCAGAATCATGTTTATGGCTTTGTTTGTTCAGCTGGATATGGTTTGAGAATGAGTCATCATTTGATAACAAAATTTTATTAGTCATCATTTAGTTGTGTTGTATTTGAAATAAAAAAACAGTTGTTTTAATTTTTTTTCTATGCATTTAATTTTTATTAAATATATTTAAGTGATTAAAAAGTTTTAAAATTTTTAATTTTAAGACAATAATAATAATAATAATTTGTATACATAAATTATTTAAAACAAGATATTTCTTTTGTTAGTAAAAGAGCATTTCTTAGTGCGCAAACCCCATATGTATGATATTTACAATAGAAATACTCGCGATATTTAATTTCCATTTGTTTAAAGTTGATGCATTCAAAGTCCTCGATGTTAAAAACTCTTTTTTTAAGTATTTTTTCTAGCCATTGTCTCTTTTCTTCTCCTTTAACATATATTTTAGAATAGCGTACAGTAGCTTTTAAAAACTTGCAGACGCTTTGAAATGTGACTGATCCATCGTTCCACTTTAGGTGATGATAGTTTTTTGTTAACCAGTTTACTTCTTTTTGCTTCTTTGGCGATAGACATTTAAAATCAAAGGGGGGTTCTATAATGAAATTTATAGCTTCATTGTTGTTGTTGTTGAAAACGATCGCTACTTCTTTTGCGATGAAATCATTTGAATCGCTTTTGAATCCTTGCATATCTATACAAACTATATTATCTTCCATATTGTTTAATTTATAAGACTTTTCGGACTTGTCCTTTTATGGGTACATATTCAATTATGCGATCATGAATAATGCAGTAAGCTGATGTCTTTGAGGCAATATTTGTAGCTGTTTCAAATTCAATTTTTATATCAATTGGTCCGTTATTGAGTGATTCGTTTTGATGGCTGACATCTACTACAATAATCGGTGCATTATTTTTAAATGCTTGAGCAGTTAGAAGCGGTTGAGATTCTCTCATGTAATAACTCTGTTGAAATCTTAGATACATATCATATAGAATTGCATAGCGTTCATTCTTAAATTTAATATTTAGGTCATCATATGGATATGATATTGAATTTAAATGTACTTTTAAATTTGTCAGGTCCCAATGAACAAACTTATTTTCTTGTTGAAAAGCAATCAATACAAAACGGGGTCGTTCTCTACTTGCTGCTAATTTAACATTCCAGATATGACTTGTTCCTGTATTAAGTTGTGGATTCACATGACAATCCCAACTACGGAATGCCATCGGTATAGAATCACCATTGTTAATAATTTTTATCATATTCAACTTGCTAAAATCAGATATTTGTACATGTGGAATTCTCCATGAGATGAGTGAAATTGAAAGTTTTGCTTTTTCCGTGGAAACGCTCGAGTGTACAAGATCTTCATCGTTCTTATTACGCAAGAGTATCAATTCATGTTTTCCATTTAGTATGACTTTGTTGTAGTCTTCAGCGAAACCCAAAAGCATTTTTAAGAGTACATAAAAGATAAAATATCCATTAACAAGTTTTAAATCATGAATTTTATTCCAGCCAGCATTCTGCATTTCAGTGCTTTCCGTTGGTGATAAAGAAACCAAATTTTTTATGGTACTTGTACCTCCTAAATATCTTGTATAATCAATTTCAATACCATTAAGTTCATAACGAATTTCATCAAAGAGATATGCAACAAAGTTGTTTTTTAATTTAAAGTTGTCTGTAGATGTGGAGGTTTTCTCATCTACAACAGATCCCTCAACGTATATATATATAACTTTCACTAGGTAACACATACAAATCTTGATTTTGAATTGAAATGCGAATTTCATCATCATTGTTGTAGGATTGTAGGTATGGCACATATGTATGATAGTCCTTTTTGATTATATTTTCATCAGATAAGGGTATCTAAGACATTTATTATTGAACTCATTTTGCCTTCAATTTAAAATTCAATGACTTGAGAAAATTTTTATTTGCTGTCGTTAGAGTTTTTTGATGAATTGACCTCTTTAATTGTGGTTTAGGTCGTGATAATATTTTAGGTTCGTATGCTGATGTTGTTGTTGCTATATTCTGTGATATACTCGAGTTGAATATTAGCATTATTTAGTTGGTCTTAAATGAATTCGTATTGTTATTTCCTCTCCTCGGAAATTAATTAAATCATCGTGCTGATCAACTACTCGTAGAGCTAGTGAACTTATCTCTCTGGAGTTCACCGGTACATAGATGAGATTTCGATGTATCTCATCTATTTTATAGCCTGGAGGCACATTAATCGGAAATTCATATATGTATTAACAGCGATACTACTTTCAATTCGCAACAGATTCACCTTGAAAATATTAACTGGAAGATCAGAATAATGATCTACGTTTGGAGTTAGTATTTTGCTATTGAATCCCAAGAGTTTTCCGATTGTATTTTCTTTATTAAAATATATTGCATCCTTAGAGCTGTTGACTTTAACTTGCATTGTATTGTTATTGGCTTCTATAAAAACTCTATTTTCTGGATTGTAGCGTTTATATTGTTCCTCTATATAATCAACTTTATCATTCAATTCATAAGATCCAATTGGTATTTCAATCACATTTTCACCTATATGAAACAAATTGTTGTAGACATTGTAAACATTTGAGATGCTATTATATGAATGACAATCAGTTAGAGCACACTCATATGCCCCTTTTAAATCAATAGGTGGGAAGTAATTAGCGGATAACTCTGATGAGTTGGAGCTTAGAGTAAGTGTTATTGACATTACGACTGTCTGATTACGAATAAATAAGTTCAACACAAAATTGTTTATAAAAAGGATTTACATATTTATTTCATGTTTTTTATTTTAAATTTACATTATAATCTTAAGTACTAAGTATGTATGTATAATAATTGCTGATATTGTTTAAACTATAATATTTCATCTTTACTTATCCAAGAATTGTGAGCGTTACTAAATCCTAACCATTTAACAAATGCTTTGGCTCCTCTGGTTTTAATAATATTTTCAGCTAGATGTGTATTAGGAAATCTTGTTTTTAAAAGTCCTTCATCATAAAATCCACCTTTAATAGGATTTCCACGATAATCTTCTGATATGTATGTTATGGGATATGTATTTTGAATAGATTTAATTGTATACTGTATTCAATAATTTTTTCTCATTTGAAGAGTTGACTTTAATTGGAGCCATTTTAATGGTACGATGAACTTTTCTGTTATATGCTGCTAATAGATCTTTGTAGATATCAAGCCAATTGTATGTACCATTAAATTTAAATTCTTTCCACATCATCCCTTTTAATGTTCTATTAAATCGTTCTACTATTGATGCTTTCATTCTGCTCTACGTTGAATAGTGATTAATGTTGTACTTATCCATCAATTTTCCAACGTGTTTATTGAAAAATTCTTTACCATCATCTGTTTGTAGGTTTTTTGGTACTCGTCCCAATTGAAAAATATCTGACATGGCTTGGGTTGTTTCAAGTGCAGTTTTTGTTTTAAGTGGTACTGCCCATGCAAATTTGGAGAATGTGTCAATTACAGTTAACAAAAATCGATAATTTTTATTGTCCATAGAATAATTTCCCATTTCAACTAAATCAGCTTGCCAAAGATCATCTATTCCTTTCATCACAACTCTACGACGTAAAAAAGATTTTCGAGCTTGTTTATGGAGTTCATTTACTAAAATTTTTTTTGAAGTCATTTTTTAGTATTAAGAACTATTTTCGATGTGTTGTGATCTATTTGATACACTTTTAGCTATTGACACAAACATGTATTTTTCAAATCTATAAATCTTCTCATTAACTTTTCTTTTGTATACATTCAACAAATTTTTGTAGATATCCGTCTTCCAAAAATTTTTTGATTTTGGAAATAGTTTCTTGCATTTTCTTATTCTCTTCCAACTGTAATATTATTGCATGTTGTAGCATTTCGATTTGAGTTCTTAGAGTATCATGAATATTGTTGTTATCTTCCTTAAAGTATTTTAATAGCTTGTGTTCTATTTATTCAATTTGAGTTTGCAGAAACAATTTATTGATAACATCGTTTTCTTCCACAGCTTTTGCCACATTTTTGATTCTTTTGTTTTGGACATCGATGTTGTTGTTCGTATCCATAAAGAACCCCAACATTTTAGGGGCATTTTTCAATGAAATTATATTGCTTGTATCGTTTAGATAATATCCAAACTTATCAACAGACATACTTTATATAGATTATTCTATTAAATTAGCTTCGCGAAGTTCTTCAATAATTGATACAATTTCGTTATTATGATTAGTATGACCTGCAGCTTGTGATGATACCAGTAGTCGAAGTCGATCTACCATCTCATTTGGATCATCCCAGTATATATTGTAATAAATAGTAGTGTGAACACTATTAGGACATATTAGCGATGTAAGCCTTAGAATGTAAGTTAGAGCATTGTTTTATTACTATGGTAATGGCAACCCTAGGCACAAGCAAGATATATAGAACAGTCATTCGTTCGTGAGATCTTGCTCGTGCATAGAGGCCATTTTGGATAGAAGATTAAATTAATTAAATATAATCGTTAAATAAATAATTGAAAAGGAAATAAAACATTGTTTTATTGGAAGCCTGCTAATTATTATATGGTGTCAGAAGTGAAACATTCGCACAAAAGTGTAGCGGGTGGTTAACGTCATAATCATTACAGCGGTGATATAGAGAAATTCACATGTTACACCAAATACACGTGTAAAGCAAAGTGAACACAAATTTAATCCAGAAAATTCTACCTTGGGAGTGAACAACAAAATAAAGTGTCCGGAAAGAAAAAGACAATTGTCACTAACTTAACCGGATAAAATATTATTTTCAAGGAATTGTAAAAATACCAAGTTATTCGGAATGGCAACAGGTGATCGCTTACCAGTGGAATTGGACTGTTCCAATTTAGCGAATGAGTGGCCAAACTGGAAGCGGAATTTTATGGTGTATATGATAGCCAGTGGCAAAACAAAAGAACCCGAGAAAACGAAGATTGCTAATTTTATCTGGTTGATTGGCACGGGCGGTGCAAATATCTATAATACTTTGTTTCCGAATGATGGAACCGAAAAGTCGTTACTGGGCACTGAGGGTACAGGAGAGGCAGCTACACAACGCACATTGTCCGTTATTGAGCGATTCGTTTTGATGGCTGACATATACTACAATAATCGGTGCATTATTTTTAAATTCTTGAGCCGTTAGAAGTGGTTGAGATTCTCTCATGTAATAGCTCTGTTGAAATCTTAGATACATATCATATAGAATTGCATAGCGTTCATTCTTAAATTTGATATTTAGGTCATCATATGGATATGATACTGAATTTAAATGTGCTTTTAAATTTGTCAGGTCACAATGAACAAACTTATTTTCTTGTTGAAAAGCAATCAATACAAAACGGGGTCGTTCTCTACTTGCAGCTAATTTAACATTCCAGATATGACTTGTTCCTGTATTAAGTTGTGGATTAACATGACAATCCCAACTACGGAATGCCATCGGTGTAGAAGCACCATTGTTAATAATTTTTATCATATTCAACTTGCTAAAATCAGATAATTGTACATGCGGAATTTTTCATGAGATGAGTGAAATTGAAAGTTTTGCTGTTTCCGTGGAAACGCTCGAGAGTACAAGATCTTCATCGTTCTTATTACGCAAGAGTATCAATTCATGTTTCCCATTTAGTATGACTTTGTTGTAGTCTTCAGCGAAACCCAAAAGCATTTTTAAGGGTACATAAAAGTTAAAATATCCATTAATAAGTTTTAAATCATCAATTTTATTCCAGCCAGCACTCTGCATTCCAGTGCTTTCCGTTGGTGATAAAGAAACCGAATTTTTAATGGTACTTGTGCCTCCTAAATATCAATTTCAATACCATTAAGTTCAACACGAATTTCATCAAAGAGATATGCAACAAAGTTGTTTTTTAATTTAAAGTTGTCTGTAGATGTGGAGGTTTTCTCATCTACAACAGATCCCTCAACATATATATAACTTTCACTGGGCAAAACGTACAAATCTTGATATTGTATTGAAATGCGAATTTCATCATTATTGTTGTAGGATTGTAGGTATGCACATATGTATGATAGTCCTTTTTGATTATGTTTTCATCAGATAAGGGTTTATCTAAGACATTTATTATTGAACTCATTTTGCCTTCAATTTAAAATTCAATGACTTGAGAAAATTTTTATTTGCTGTCGTTAGAGTTTTTTGATGAATTGACCTCTTTAATTGTGGTTTAGGTCGTAATAATATTTTAGGTTCGTATGCTGATGGTGTTGTTGTTGTTGCTATATTCTGTGATATACTCGAGTTGAATATTCGCATTATTTAGTTGGTCTTAAATGAATTCGTGTTGTTATTTCCTCTCCTCGGAAATTAATTAAATCACCGTGCTGATCAACTACTCGTAGAGCTAGTGAACTTATCTCTCTGGAGTTCACCGGTAAATAGATGAGATTTCGAGGTATATCATCTATTTTATAGCCTGGAGGCACATTAATCGGAAATTCATGTAGTGTATGCGCCTTGGAATTATTCATATATGTATTAACAGCGATACTACTTTGAATTCGAAACAGATTCACCTTGAAAATATTAACTGGAAGATCAGAATAATGATCTACGTTTGGAGTTAGGATTTTACTATTGAATCCCAAGAGTTTTCCAATTGTATTTTCTCTATTAAAATATATTGCATCCTTAGAGCTGTTGACTTTAACTTGCATTGTATTGTTATTGGCTTCTATAAAAACTCTATTTTCTGGATTGTAGCGTTTATATTGTTCCTCTATATAATCAACTATATCATTCAATTCATAAGATCCAATTGGTATTTCAATCACATTTTCACCTATATGAAACAAATTGTTGTAGACATCAACATTTGAGCTGCTATTATATGAATGACAATCAGCTAGAGCACACTCACATGCCCCTTTCAAATCAATAGGTGGGAAGTAATTAGCGGATAGCTCTGATGAGTTGGAACTTAGAGTAAGTGTTATTGACATTACGACTGTCTGATTACGAATAGATAAGTTCAACACAAAATTGTTTATAAAAAGGATTTACATATTTATTTTATCTTTTTATTTTAAATTTACATTATAATCTTAAGTACTAAGTATGTATGTATAATAATTGCTGATATTGTTTAAACTATAATATTTCATCTTTACTTATCCAAGAATTGTGATCGTTACTAAATCCTAACCATTTAACAAATGCTTTGGCTCCTCTGGTTTTAATAATCTTTTCAACTAGATATGTATTAGGAAATCTTGTTTTTAAAAGTTCTTCATCATAAAATCCACCTTTAATAGGATTTCCACGATAATCTTCTAATATGTATGTTGCGGGATATGTAATTTGAATAGATTTAATCGTGAAAATTTCTGTTGTCCAATTTGGAGTATAGCCTTTTTCAAAAATATGCTTATATTTGCTTATGCGCACATGATCACCAACATTAAATTTCGATATTTTATACATTTTCAAATGACTGTATACTGTATTCAATAATTTTTTCTCATTTGAAGAGTTGACTTTAATTGGAGCCATTTGAATGGTACGATGAACTTTTCTGTTATATGCTTCTAATAGATCTTTGTAGATATCAAGCCAATTGTATGTACCATTAAAACTAAATTCTTTCCACATCATCCCTTTTAATGTTCTATTAAGTCGTTCTACTATTGATGCTTTCATTCTGCTATACGTTGAATAGTGATTAATGTTGTACAATTTTCCAAAGTGTTTATTGAAAAATTCTTTACCATCATCTGTTTGTAGGTTTTTTGGTACTCGTTCCAATTGAAAAATATCTGACATGGCTTGGGTTGTTTCAAGTGCAGTTTTTGTTTTAAGTGGTACTGCCCATGCAAATTTGGAGAATGTGTCAATTACAGTTAACAAAAATCTATAATTTTTATTGTCCATAGAATAATTTCCCATTTCAACTAAATCAGCTTGCCAAAGATCATCTATTCCTTTCATCACAACTCTACGACGTAAAAAAGATTTTCGTGCTTGTTTATGGAGTTCATTTACTAAAATTCTTTTTGAAGTCATTTTTTAGTATTAAGAATTATTTTCGATGTGTTGTGATCTATTTGATACACTTTTAGCTATTGACACAAACATGTAATTTTCAAATCTATAAATCTACTCATTAACTTCTCTTTTGTATACTTTCAACAAATTTTTGTAGATATCCGTCTTCCAAAAATTGTTTGATTTTGGAAATAGTTTCTTGCATTTTCTTATTATCTTCCAACTGTAATATTATTGCATGTTGTAGCATTTCGATTTGAGTTCTTAGAGTATCATGAATATTGTTGTTATCTTCCTTAAAGTATTTTAATAGCTTGTGTTCTATTTCTTCGATTTAAGTTTGCAGAAACAATTTATTGATAACATCGTTTTCTTCCACAGCTTTTGTCACATTTTTGATTCTTTTGTTTTGGACATCGATGTTGTTGTTCGTATCCATAAAGAACCCCAACATTTTAGGGGCATTTTTCAATGAAATTATATTGCTTATATCGTTTAGATAATGTCCAAACTTATCAACAGACATACTTTATATAGATTATTCTATTATATTAGCTTCGCGAAGTTCTTCAATAATTGATACAATTTCGTTATTATGATTAGTATGACCTGCAGCTTGTGATGATACCAGTAGTCGAAGTCGATCTACCATCTCATTTCGATCATCCCAGTATATATAGTTTAGCTTATGAGGGTTAAACTGCATCAATCCATCACCTTTATAATTAGATTTTGTCTTATTTGGTATTGATTTTGATAAAGTCTGTTGGTTTCTCTCTTTAAACATCTTTTTGATAATATGTTTATATTTATAGGCTTTCGTTCCCTTCATTTGTCCATCAGGTTTATAGTCTCTTCTGTACGCATTTGTATTAATTAAAATTTTTTTGTAGAGTTCTAGCTCATATTTATCATAGTTTTTTGGTATTTTATGAAACATTAGAGAAAATAGTCCTGGTGTTAGAGCCCATATTTGACTACCAACATGTATTTTGCTTTCATTTAATTTGAGCTTACTATCACCAAATTTCCATTCATTATTGAAATCTTTATGTGGACCATAGTTAGTATCTAATTCATTTCTTCCTTCCAAAACAGATAAGTCAGTGTAACTCTCTTCAGCATTTGAGTTTTGAAAGTAAAAATCATCATTATCAATAGTACTTTCACCATTAGGATCAGCAAGTGAATTGCTGGTATCAAATATTGATTATTCTACAAGTTTCTTTGGTGCACTTGTCTCCAACTTAATTGATGGTTTCTTAAGATGATTAGAACTGTTATTATATTCAATTTCTGATTTCATCTCATTCTTTTCTTTTTTGATAATTCCTTTGATATTATTAGAATTATTTATAAATTTGTTTAAAGGATCTGTTATAGGTTTAAAAGTATCTTTTAGTTGTTCACGTGTGTCTATTTAGCCCGTTTTTATACTACGAAGCTTTTTCTTCAAGACATTTCTTGTCGCAACCAACTCTTTTAAAATTTTTTCATCCATTTTCCAGCTATCAGATCAGCTTATTAGGTATCTGATCAGGTTATCAGATTAGCTTATTAGGTACCTGATCAGGTTATCAGATCAGGTTATTAGGTATCAGATCAGCTTATTTGGTATCAGATCAGGTTATCAGATCAGCTTATTAGGTACCTGATCAGGTTATTAGGTATCAGATCAGCTTATTAGGTATCAGATCAGGTTATCAGATCAGCTTATTAGGTACTTGATCAGGTTATCAGATCAGGTTATTAGGTATCAGATCAGCTTATTAGGTATCTGATCAGGTTATCAGATCAGCTTATTAGGTACCTGATCAGGTTACCAGATCAGGTTATTAGGTATCAGATCAGGTTATTAGGTATCAGATCAGCTTATTAGGTATCTGATCAGGTTATCAGATCAGGTTACTAGGTACCTGATCAGGTTATTAGGTATCAGATCAGCTTATTAGGTATCTGATCAGGTTATCAGATCAGCTTATTAGGTACCTGATCAGGTTACCAGATCAGGTTATTAGGTACCAGATCAGCTTATTAGGTATCTGATCAGGTTATCAGATCAGCTTATTAGGTAGACCATTAGATCAGGTATAGTTGATATTTCAAGAGCTATGTAGATGTATTATGGTTAAAGCCAGATTATATACTAAAGTTTTTCTTTTATGTAGAGCAATTTATATTGTTATGAAATAATCGAATAATTTTCTGTAGCGCCCATTGTTTAATTCATTATCTTTGCTTATCATCAAAAATCCATATTTATCCTTCCAGCACAATCGACCAATTTCATGAAACTTTGCATAACTCATATCTCTGGCAACATGATCCCTATAAATATGTTTCATATTTGTCTCATCTTGTTTAAACATTATAATCATATTCGCATTGTCTCTTATTAAATGCTTGGGAATTCTGGTATAAGTTTGGCACAACTAGAATGAATCAACATCCCTATGTCGTCCCATACAAAAATAAGCTCGTATATTATTCTGCTTCTCACATGCAACATCATCAAATATCATAATTGAATTAGTTTTAGCTTTGTCAGGGGGAATAACTGGTTAATTTTCGGTGAATGTGTAATATTCCATTCCTTTAATAGGTGTAATTAATCTCTTCAAGTATTCATATTTCGGCTGATATAGAGATTTTCAGCCATATTCATAAATATTTAAAACAGGGCAACAGACTACTTTTAAGCAAAATTTCATAAAATTGCATTCAAAAATGTATATTACATGAAAATTTTAAAATAGGTTTAAAGATGGTATGCACCTACTATAAACCTTCAATAAATTCATATCATCGATATATCAATTTCAACTTCAAATATCTTTGCAAATTTAGCACACAGGAATACATGATATGCTTTAAATTAAAGCTTGAAGTCGTGGCTATAAGCGTTTATGTATGTTTTTTTTAAATTTTATAGAATATGTCACTTAATTATTTAAGTTAAACAAAATTCGCAACAAAATTAGCAAAAAAACACCATCAAAACACATAAAAGCAAAAAGAAATGTTAGTGATGTAGAAACAATCAACACAAATGAAAATAGGCTCGTTATTCGAGTACCTTTTTCATACATGATTAAAAGATTCGTGTGAACTCTTTTGTAATCATTTCTCTTTTTTGCTTTTACTTCATACAAAACTTGTGTTAAATAAGTTGAGAAATATATTATAGAGAGTTCAAAATATCCTAACTTAAACGAAAACAATAAAAAGCTATTCGTTTATTTCAATATCCGGATGAAATCATATTCTTTTTATTGCAACACTAACTACAAAACATGGTGGTGTTGCCAGTATCGAAATCTAAATTTCCTTAAAACACACAATGTCTATTGTAGTGTTTATGAATGCAATTTTATATTAAACAGTTTTTAGCGTGAAACTATTCAATAACAATTGTGTCTTAAACATAAAATAAGAATTTTTTATAAATTTGGCTGTTTGAGTATAAATAGATGTTTTCAAACTTTAGTCCATTAGGACTTTCTAGTAAGCCAATCATAACATTAGTCTTTCCACAATTTGATGGTCCCACTATTAGAGCACGAATAGAATTTAGTAAGAGTGAACTATGTTTTATTTTTGAACTGATGTTCGATGAATCGTCAATGTTTCGAACTAAAATATTTTTATGTTGTTTTACTAACTGCATTTTTATAACTAAATGCAATTCATGTTTTGTTACCTTTCATTATAGAAAAAAATAAATAAATAAGATGGTTATACATTATCAAAAGTCATTTAGTCATAAAAACACCTTCGTTGGAGCAGGTTTACTACATAAAATAATAAACTCTCTTCCTGTTGAACTTCATCTTCCTGGATATCAATACTGTGGACCTGGAACTAAACTACAAAAACGTTTAAATCGAGGTGATAAAGGAATCAATTTATTGGACTCTGCCTGCAAAAATCACGACATAGCTTATTCTAAAAATAAAGATTTAAATATTAGACATCAAGCTGATAAAATTCTTGAAAATTCAGCTTGGGATCGAGTTTTATCAAAAGATAGCAGTCTTGCAGAAAAATCATTTGCATATATGGTTACTAACGCTATGAAAGCCAAAACAAAATTTGGTATGGGTGTGGAGAAAAAGAAAAATGTGAAGAAACCTAAATTAAATGGTAAAAAATTGTTCAGTTCATCAATTAGAGCTGCAACAAAAATACTAAAGGAGAAAAAACCTTTAGACATTAACAATGCTATTAGAATAGCACGTAAAACGATCAACAAAACATTAAAAGGCAGAAAATCTCAAGTTATAATACCTTGCATAATAAATGTACCAAAAATTTGTGGTTTTTTACCTCTAATACCGATTTTAACTGCACTGGGTGCAATTGGTAGTCTAACGACTGGAGGTGCTGCTGGAGGCTGTAAATGCGACAAAGAATGCTTGATGAAGCAATTCGACACAATAAAGCGATGGAATCTATAGCTGTTGGGAAAGGACTTTACCTAAAACCATATCAAAAATTCGTTCATCTCACTCTCAACGATTAAGCTTTGTTCACCATCTCTGCGTAGTTGAAATATTCCACTCGAGAGATCCTTAATTTCATCATCTGTCAGAGTATTATATCTTTTAGGTAGAAACATTATATTTTTTTCCATCTCAACTCTTAGTGTTGGTCCATATTTTGTTGTTACCCGTGTAATATTTTGAACAGGATATTTAGCAGTTACATCTAGATCCTTTA
Source organism: Panzeria rudis (assembly GCA_956483635.1). NCBI lineage: Eukaryota > Metazoa > Arthropoda > Insecta > Diptera > Tachinidae > Panzeria > Panzeria rudis. Next base: position 53,796,044 of record OY101450.1, read on the forward strand.
TGTGAATTAAACTTTTGTTGTTTAGAGAATTAAATTTTGATATTAAATTTTTTGAGGAGCTCATTTTTTAAATAGATCTTGTCACTTTGAATCTTTAATTGAAATTGATCTTGAAAGTAGCAATGATGAGTCCAATAAGCCTAACCGAAAATATTTATTGTGAGAAGGTTAATATGTATGTATATGTGGAGAAATAGTGCTAGGGAGATAGGGATAGATATATAGGAATATTAATATGAATGTTCCTTCTTTTAATTTTTTAATAGTCTCTTTGAAAATGAGTTGGAAAGAGAAATATGTATATTCTATACCCTCTATTCTAGAAGGATTATAGGAAAATGGAGAAGGATATAAGAGGAGGAAAAAATAATATTGAATTTTATTCACTTTGTAGCGAAATATTTAGGAAAAAAATTATCAGTATCGACGAATCCTTTGAAAAAGTAAGCAGCAACAAAATTAATACGGAATATTAACAAAAATGAGTCAAATAAGGAGTCTTAATAAATTTATATCGGATTTTGATAACTTTAGACTATACGATCATTAGGAAATGATCATATATGGTGGACGGGAATGATGAATTTGATATTATGGAAGATGAAGACAACACAGAAGGACATTTCAAATGCTGTCCCTGGTATGATCCGAATTGTGAGGAAGGACGTGATACATGTAGGTTCTCGATATACTTTCTACGGAAAGCTATATTAGAATATTTAATGGAATCTTATTATACAATGTTTCAACCATCATAATAAAATTTAATAAATAAAATAGTATTATTAAAATAAAATATTCACTGTCTTGTATTATTTTTTCAAAAGGATAATTAGGAAAATTAAAGAAATTTTTGAATTAAAAATTTAATGAGTAACTTATGAGATTATCCATCTTTTTTTGACTCTGTAAAATGTTGAAATAATTAAATTTAATATAATTTCATAATGTTGTGAAATTTAAATTCCCTTGTCAAGAAATAAACAAATCAAATCAAGATTATGCAGGATTTAACAGTACAGTTAAAGTTATAAACAGAAAAATTTGCAAGTAAGTAAAAAACAAGACAAGAATGGTGTTGATCCAACAATAATTGTTTTCTCTGCTAGCAGAGCAGTTGCTCATGCTAAGACAACGTCAACGTTTTTTCTATTCGATGACGTCAGGGCTGCCTATAGGCAGCCGCTAAAGCACACAACCTTTTAGCTATATTCTTTCATTCACACACACTATTTCAAAATCTTTTTTCCGACGGCATTCTTTAATAAGAAATTTTTGCTAAAATAAATTTTTATCTAGTAATCGATAGCGGATATTGAAACTAATATTCTTCATTAACCTATTCAATTACCCTAGACGTCAACTCTTCAAATGAGAAAAAGTTATCTTGATGGTATTTTAAGTCTAATCTAATAACAATTAAGGTATTAAATTTCTATGGGTCTAATCTAATATTTTAATTTAGATGATGTAAGCGAATCTTCAACCAATGAAGAATGGAATACGGTAGGTAGTAATATATACCATAGTCATACAAGTTGTCTGCAACTAAATAACTTAGATAATTTGATTTATTTGTAAGGTCCTGTGTTACATCATAGTACTACATTTGAATGTAGTACATACTTTTCCAACATATTCATAATCATTCACACTATATGACTAAATAGTAATCATTTCTTTGAAACTAATTCAGATGATTACACGAGGAGATACATATCTGTACATATAATTAAGCAGAATTCATTGACAATTCAGTTATTTTGTTAGCTACGTCATCATATCAACCATCATCGTATAAAAAACCTTCTAGTGTGTTCGAACTTGATACCTTGATAATATAAATCGAAATTAGTCAATAAAATATAGTTTAGTAATGCGTTTTTATCGTTCACTATAATTTTCTTTGATATGAATATACAAAGATACATAATTCTTTAAAAATTCTCGTATAAATATTCTAAATATGCATGTATATATAGTACATATGTCTAATCTTGAATTAAAGGAATACTTAATATGATACCTGTAAGCAAACTGAATATGCTTTTACAATCATCTAACAATATTTGAGTTTGGTATATTCACTTATTCCTAAATACAATGGAAATCTGTACATGTATACTATAAAAGGCCTATATATTTGCTTTTTTAAGTTCTCCCCTTATGTTTTTATTAAGACTATCCCATTATGGTATTGAATTAAGCACATGAATCTAATGGGAATATTTTGGTAGTTGACTTATCAACCTGTTATATAATAATATTCAAAAAGATACCGAGTAATAATATTCCGAAATATATCTACAATTAAATTGAATTTTCAAGGATATGTGTTGTAATATGAGTTTTAAAAATAGTACGTATTTGTATATTCAGTTTCGGTATGGAATTAGTCAACAGATTTTACAGAATCTCATTTATAATAATAATTTGAATTTACATTAATTCAAATAATTGAACTAGAAAGCCTAAATAATTACTTTCATCTTAGATTTTGCATTTATTTGTATGAACATTTTTCAAACATGTAATCATTACAATCTCTATAATAAACACTTGCTTCTTTCATATTTTTAGAATGTGTTATTAAACGCTGGTATTTTAAAACAACCAGCTTTACTCTGCACATCAAAACTAAAAAAACTAACCTTGTTTAGCAAATCAGTATAATAAATAAATGCATGTATTATTAAGTAATATATATGTAAGCTCAATGACACGCTTCAGAAAAAAAACTCAAACAATAGAACACATCAATACTAATACCATCTACTACTTTCCAGCGGTCAAGAGAAAAGTTAAGTTGTAAAATCCCTACTTGATAAAATATTTAATGTAAAGCAATATCTTTGTATATCAAATAAACTCATTAAATTATTAAAAATATCGGATGTGAAAGTGATAGAAATAACTAATGTTCCTGTCTTCCATGTATAGGTATAATCATTCAAATTAAAGAACAACAACCATGTAATAAGTATATTGATAGACCTTTCGCCCTAAAAAATATAACCGCCGAATACTAAAATAAATTTCCTGAGTCATGAAAACCTCCCATGACTTCCTCCCAAAAAAATTAATCTTCTGGTCCTCGTGTAGAGCTCATTGTAAAACAATCACACAAAGTGATAAAAAATGGTGATGTACATGCACAACAACTACCACTACAAGCTCAAGATTATACAATCTTTATCTGTACAGTTCAAATGATAAACAAAAATATACGAGTGAGCAGAATTAAGAATACATAAAAAAAATTTAAAAGAAAAATTAATATGTACAACCTCAAAAAGAAATTTATATACATACATACATAAACAACAACCTACAAAACAGCAAAATTTATATAGATACTAGATCGATCACAACAGACATATATCGCATACACACACTCAACCCAACACACACCTACAAAAAAGTGATGACGTAATACTCATACACAAACATAACATATAATAAAATTTTCCTATGTATTGTGAAATTCAAATTCCTTTGTCTAGCAATACGAAACAGTGTTTCTTAAATAAATAAACGAAGGTGCCATAACGACACCTTCGTCTCACCAACGAAGCAATAGTCGGACAGACAAAGCCCCATAAAATAATAATATCACCTTAACATCTATCTACAATTGTTACATTAAAATAAAGAAATCAAAATATCCATCACAAGTTCATGAACCCTATTCAAAAACTCTGTTTTTCAATACTATGGTCCCAAAATATTGAACAACTGAAATGCACTTGTACATAAAAAAACCTCTGCAAACAAAATACATATTTCAAATTTCAAATAAAATATATCAGCATATTTATTAGCTACACACAACTACAAATCCAAACGATCATGCGAATATTTTGCAACAAAAAAACAAAAGTTCTCACTTGAAAAAAATTAATACAAACATAGAGCAAGTACTTATTTGTATGTATGTACATGCATACATCAAATAAATTTGCAGATATGTACATATGTACACATATTGTCAAATTTCATAGCCATGCGATTGCGTGCTCAGAACATTTAGTAGAACTTTACACAGCTCCTCCTCCCCTCTCACACTTCCATAACCACATAATGAAAAGCAAACCGTTCACCAACCGACTGACGTTGAGTCAAAAATGGACAGACATGCTTAAATAAATAGAAACAAAACATTTTAAAACTTTAAATATAAACAATTGAATTTAACATACATAGAACAGATAAGCTTGACAAAATAAAAAAATTTCATCGTCCACAGTATTATAAAACACTGATCTAATCAAACGGATTTTAGCATAAACATATAAAAAATAGGGAAGGTCACATACATGAGAACATTTTATACTACATATGTTCATCACATGGCGCCTACAAAAACAATTCAAATCATGGGCAGACTCTTAATGTAAACACAACCTCTCACCAATCCCCACCAACAAACAAAAAATTAGGATGATGACTCATTCTCCAACACATATCATGCTGAATAAACAAAAAACACCAACAAGAGTAAGCATGCATATTTAACGTAAACAAACATATCAGACCATCTGTCATACTAAGCAACACAGCTACAAATCCAAACGATCATGCGATTATTTGTTGCAAAAAACAAATACCCCACTTGACATAAAAAATATTATAAACAAGACGGACATTTGAAACGACATACACACATTCTTAACAAATCTAAAGATAAGAAAAAAGAAACACACACACACAAACAAACAGCCACGCACCCACAGCCGCACACATCAACAAACCCCCACCCACCACACATCCACGCACCCACAGCCACGCACAAAGTAAATGTAAACACAAGCACCACAACAAATTATCAAGAACAAAAAAATAATAATAGCCACACAATAAACCCCCGTAGGAACCCAAGTCGACTTTTTTAACTACAAGTTTGGTGACGTTGTCACCAAACTTGTCTACACTCTTTATTTCCACATATAATCTAAAACACTACCCAATCTCTCAATATGACCCCATAAGAACCACATTGTCTAGAGTAAGCCAATACTTTCAAGCTCCAAACTCACTACCCAATGTCTCAATATCACCCCATAAGAACCATCTAGTCTATACTCAATGAATTGTTCATAGGTCACTATCTCAACACAACCACGACCCACGAAGCAACGGAAAACATCTAGGGTCTATGGTAGGAATCGAACCCCACGACTTCTCTACTGACAGGGTATCAAATTACACATTTGTTAATTTAACAATTAAAATTTCAAATTTTCAAATTTTAATTACCCAAATTTTAAAATTTTAATGGGGGCCAGACATACAGTTCCTATCTACTAGCATGAATGAAGCTGTTACTAAATTTGTCAATAGTTGCACCGATGCCACTGGACAACAAAATGCCATATTGTATTATAAACAAAGATACAAACCTAACAACAGTTACCGTGGAAATAGTACACGATTCCGTGGAAGAAATAATTTCCCACGCAACAATAATAACAACCACTATAACAATAATAATAATAACTATAATAATAATAACAATTATAACAGAAAAAGGCAAAAATTTAATAATAATAACCGTAGGAGCAATAACTACGTGACTACGTAAATAGAAAAGTGTATAATTTAAATCTTGACCTATGTTTTTGCATTTAAACACGAATAAATAAAACAAACACACCAATAACTTTACTAGTAGACACCGGATCAGATATTTCAATAATAAAAATAGCACGTTTCAATGTAAATCAAATAAATACTAACAAAATAAAATACAATCAATTGGAAGCATATTTTTCGATTTAAGACACGAAAAATACCACATAAATTCCAAGTAGTACAAAATGATTTTCCAATACCGTGTGATGGAATCATAGTCATGGATTTTATTAAAAAGTATAACTGTATATTGGATTTCAATAATGATTACGATTACCTTATTCTACGTCCATCCTACATAACACATCCAATAGAAATACCACTTACTAATAATGGTGATGACATAATTCTCCCTCCGAGATCCGAAGTCATACGCTAAGTGAAATTATCATCTACAAATAAAGAACTACTAATTCCTAAACAAGAAATAGAACCAGGTATTTTTATTGCAAATACATTAGTAACAACAAGTAAAGCTTTCATTCGTATTCTTAATACTAACAACAATATTACTAGAATTAATCAAAACAAAATTAAAACCGAAAACATTTCAGACTACAATGTATTAAAACACAATTCTAACAAAAATAAAACGAGAAATATAGAAGTATTTCAAATTTTAGAGAAAAAATTTCCTGAAGAATTCAAAGACACACTAACAAAACTATGCACTTCATATTGTGATATTTTCGGTTTAGAATCAGAAACAATAACAACTAATATAATAACAACTAGTAAAGTACAACATTAATCACTATTCAACGTATAGCAGAATGAAATCATCAATAGTAGAACAATTTAATAGAACATTAAAGGGATGATGTGGAAAGAATTTAGTTTTAATGGTACATACAATTGGCTTGATATATACAAAGATCTTTTAGAAGCATATAACAGAAAAGTTCATCGTACCATTAAAATGGCTCCAATTAAAGTCAACTCTTCAAATGAGAAAAAATTATTGAATACAGTATACAGTCATTTGAAAATGTATAAAATATCGAAATTTAATGTTGGTGATCATGTGCGCATAAGCAAATATAAGCATATTTTTGAAAAAGGTTATACTCCAAATTGGACAACAGAAATTTTCACAATTAAATCTATTCAAAATACATATCCCGTAACATACATATTAGAAGATTATCGTGGAAATCCTATTAAAGGTGGATTTTAAAAACAAGATTTCCTAATACATATCTAGTTGAAAAGATTATTAAAACCAGAGGAGCCAAAGCATTTGTTAAATGGTTAGGATTTAGTAACGATCACAATTCTTGGATAAGTAAAGATGAAATATTATAGTTTAAACAATATCAGCAATTAATATACATACATACTTAGTACTTAAGATTATAATGTAAATTTAAAATAAAAAAGATGAAATAAATATGTAAATCCTTTTTATAAACAATTTTGTGTTGAACTTATTTATTCGTAATCAGACAGTCGTAATGTCAATAACACTTACTCTAAGCTCCAACTCATCACAGTTATCCGCTAATTACTTCCCACCTATTGATTTAAATGGGGCATATGAGTGTGCTCTAACTGATTTTCATACATATAATAGCATCCCAAATATTGATGTCTACAACAATTTCTTTCATATGAAAATGTGATTGAAATACCAATTGGATCTTATGAATTGAATGATATAGTTGATTATATAGAGGAACAATACAAACGCTACAATCCAGAAAATAGAATTTTTATAGAAGCCAATAACAATACAATGCAAGTTAAAGTCAACAGCTCTAAGGATGCAATATATTTTAATAGAGAAAATACAATTGGAAAACTCTTGGGATTCAATAGTAAAATCCTAACTCCAAACGTAGATCATTATTCTGATCTTCCAGTTAATATTTTCAAGGTGAATCTGTTTCGAATTCAAAGTAGTATCGCTGTTAATACATATATGAATAATTCCAAGGCGCATACACTACATGAATTTCCGATTAATGTGCCTCCAGGCTATAAAATAGATGATATACCTCGAAATCTCATCTATTTACCGGTGAACTCCAGAGAGATAAGTTCACTAGCTCTACGAGTAGTTGATCAGCACGGTGATTTAATTAATTTCCGAGGAGAGGAAATAACAACACGAATTCATTTAAGACCAACTAAATAATGCGAATATTCAACTCGAGTATATCACAGAATATAGCAACAACAACAACACCATCAGCATACGAACCTAAAATATTATTACGACCTAAACCACAATTAAAGAGGTCAATTCATTAAAAAACTCTAACGACAGCAAATAAAAATTTTCTCAAGTCATTGAATTTTAAATTGAAGGCAAAATGAGTTCAATAATAAATGTCTTAGATACCCTTATCTGATGAAAATATAATCAAAAAGGACTATCATACATATGTGCCATACCTACAATCCTACAACAATGATGATGAAATTCGCATTTCAATTCAAAATCAAGATTTGTATGTGTTACCTAGTGAAAGTTATATATATATACGTTGAGGGATCTGTTGTAGATGAGAAAACCTCCACATCTACAGACAACTTTAAATTAAAAAACAACTTTGTTGCATATCTCTTTGATGAAATTCGTTATGAACTTAATGGTATTGAAATTGATTATACAAGATATTTAGGAGGTACAAGTACCATAAAAAATTTGGTTTCTTTATCACCAACGGAAAGCACTGAAATGCAGAATGCTGGCTGGAATAAAATTCATGATTTAAAACTTGTTAATGGATATTTTATCTTTTATGTACTCTTAAAAATGCTTTTGGGTTTCGCTGAAGACTACAACAAAGTCATACTAAATGGAAAACATGAATTGATACTCTTGCGTAATAAGAACGATGAAGATCTTGTACACTCGAGCGTTTCCACGGAAAAAGCAAAACTTTCAATTTCACTCATCTCATGGAGAATTCCACATGTACAAATATCTGATTTTAGCAAGTTGAATATGATAAAAATTATTAACAATGGTGATTCTATACCGATGGCATTCCGTAGTTGGGATTGTCATGTGAATCCACAACTTAATACAGGAACAAGTCATATCTGGAATGTTAAATTAGCAGCAAGTAGAGAACGACCCCGTTTTGTATTGATTGCTTTTCAACAAGAAAATAAGTTTGTTCATTGGGACCTGACAAATTTAAAAGTACATTTAAATTCAATATCATATCCATATGATGACCTAAATATTAAATTTAAGAATGAACGCTATGCAATTCTATATGATATGTATCTAAGATTTCAACAGAGTTATTACATGAGAGAATCTCAACCGCTTCTAACTGCTCAAGCATTTAAAAATAATGCACCGATTATTGTAGTAGATGTCAGCCATCAAAACGAATCACTCAATAACGGACCAATTGATATAAAAATTGAATTTGAAACAGCTACAAATATTGCCTCAAAGACATCAGCTTACTGCATTATTCATGATCGCATAATTGAATATGTACCCATAAAAGGACAAGTCCGAAAAGTCTTATAAATTAAACAATATGGAAGATAATATAGTTTGTATAGATATGCAAGGATTCAAAAGCGATTCAAATGATTTCATCGCAAAAGAAGTAGCGATCGTTTTCAACAACAACAACAATGAACCCCCCTTTGATTTTAAATGTCTATCGCCAAAGAAGCAAAAATAAGTAAACTGGTTAACAAAGAACTATCATCACCTACAGTGGAACGATAGATCAGTCACATTTCAAAGCGTCTGCAAGTTTTTAAAAGCTAATGTACGCTATTCTAAAATACATGTTAAAGGAGAAGAAAAGAGACAATGGCTAGAAAAAATAATTAAAAACGGAGTTTTTAACATCGAGGACTTTGGATGCATCAATTTTAAACAAATGGAAATTAAATATCCCGAGTATTTCTATTGTAATTATCATACATATGGTGTTTGCGCATTAAGAAATTATTGAACCTTGACATTTTTCAAAATAGAAAAATGCATATTGTAATTTAGAGTAGCTATCATCAAAATAAGTGAGTAAAGAAAAATAAAAGGTAAAATTTTAATAAAAGTAATTAGATATGTATCGGTTTGGATGTCGTTGTTATTATCGACTTTACTTCTCTCTGAATGATTTTCGGTCGACGTTACAATCTTGCTCTCTATCATCAATGAATCCGTAGAGAACACGGCTCTAACATATTACTCATAATCGCTGTCGGCTTAGTTCTATCCATATTCACGTTTTTTTTAATATTTTCGAATCTCTAAAAGCTCCTTTAAAGTGGGCAAAATGCTCTCAATGCACAGAAATGGAAGGTTATTAGCAGCAGTACTGCCAAATGTAAATAATAAATATGTTTCAAAAATGTATGTTTTCAAACAAAAGCTTAGGAAACGTTCAGAAAAAATTGCTGTATGATTTATATACTCATCATTTATTTTTCAGAATTTAGTACAATAATAGTACAAACATTTCATGGTACAAAAATAGTACAAACATTTTTAAATAATACAGTTTTTGTACTACAGTACAGAAAGTGGCAACGCTGCTTGAAATGCTTATGGACTTTCAGCTTAAATTTTTAAACTTTTTGCGAGGTACTTGCTTCGCAAACTTTTCTTTGTAACTTGCCTTATGTAAACATACTATTGACAGAAATCTGTATCGCATAAGCACTTTGGACGCGTGCTATGCACCATCAAGCTGAAAGTCCATAACACGCGGTTTTCGTGTCTACGCTTTCACACGTTTCACACATTCCACGCTTTTCAGCGTTTCAAGCTACCTGTAATAAACAATAAATGCCAAAATTACGTGCTTTTCGTTTGGAACTGCATACTAGTAAACATAAATTTCTTTAAGAAATTTACCAACCTGAATTTCTGTTTGTTTTTACACATGTTTCTTATGGCAGCCTGAATTTCAGACAGAGCTGCATACTACGCTTAACGTGGGAAACATTTTTGTGCCCTTTCCCTGCGCTGCACGCGTCGACACTACCAAGGCGATTTCATAACAGGTGGCCACGACAGATCGGGCGATTATTTTTGCTTTTCGCCTGTTGTATTTTTAATCTAGCTCGGATGTCAAATGCTTTGTTGACATATTTTTCGGTACAATCTTTGACAACCAAAGTGGGTATTTTCCAAAGCGAATTGATCCGAGTTAATTTGCCTTCCACACTACCTTACGTGGCAATATTTATTGCCGCAAACGTTAAATTTGATGGCTCCATACAATTTGCGACGTGTGGACCGCAGATTGCCATGAGTGGCAATCCATTGCGCAATAATTGCTCTGATGATTGCTCGAGCAATTACTGCCAAGCAATCTGTTGTCACTTTTGTTCTGTTTTTTATATATTTTTGCAAAACAGCAAATTCGGGCAAAATATGAAAAGACATAACATAAAAATATAATATAAGAGCAAAATATAAATTTGTCATATTTTTGCATTGGAATTATATACTTTAGGCACTACCAGCTCCATGAATGCGTAAAATTTGTGAAAAAAATTGCTATACGTGCTGTCCGCCTCAAGCAAAAGGCAAACAAATAAAGTTATTCTGCCGAAGTTTTTGCTTGTGCTCAGCAATAAATATTGCTACATGAAGACGCAGTGTAACCCCCGTCTCTACTAGCAATAAATATATCAACATAGGGCAATAACGCCGGAAGAAAAAACAAATATTGCTTATTGCTTTATTATGTTGAACATATGAGAACACGTATGTTATGTTAGCTCACACTGCAATGTAAAGCATTTTTAACAAAACAATCGATTTTTGTTTTTGATGAACATAAAAAGTAGTATTGAACATTTAAAATGTTTTTCTGCGCAATTTTTTGCAATATTACTTATTATTTCAATATATTTATTAATTTCATTCATTTTATCGAAACGTCAAACGCAGTACAATAATATGGAGCACCAATTACGTTTTATGTCTGCAATAATTGTTAGCGAAAATTCGTTGACAATTATTGCAACATATATTTTGCAAGCACCTGCAATGACCTGTCTCCATTAGCAATAAAGTGGTTTGAACAATTGCTGCAATATATGTTAACATACTTATTGCTAGTAGAGATTCGCGCAAATATTTCAAGTGTGAACATTTAGCATACCTCTTCTTATTATATTGTGCAACAAGTTCTTATTAGTAACAAATCTGGCATCTCCCTTTTTTCCAGTCTTTTATAACACAGCGTCTTCACGAGACATTAACTTTGAGATAACATGAGAGAAAACGTCGCATCATAAGTTTTAAATTAATAAAGATATTAAAAAATTTTAAAAAGCATTTGAAAGAAGACTCCTCAAGCTTCAATATGCATGATTTTCACGGTCATAGGTTAGCAGCGGCACTGTGCACAGTGTCGCCTTTTGACTGTTTCATAACAAACATAATAAACTTTAAAGTACATAATAAAGATGTTTTAAAAATGTATAAAGCATTTCAAAGATAACCGCTTTCGCTAAAAAATAAGTAGCCTGCATGTCCATATGATCACATGGTACTACGCACAGTGGCTTTCTCATCGCAAAAACCATAATTTTTTAAGTTACCAAGATATATCCAATAGTTAAAAATCACTTCCATTTTAAATCCTTTAGTTTCAAACTAAGTGCTCCCGCATTTTGATAGGCATTGGGCACGGTAATAACTTTTGACCTCTTTTGTCACAAAATTCATATCTTTTGAAGTAATGATCTTTTTAAAATTTAAAAAACATTTCAAACACAACTTTTTGTGCTTCAAATGCTATTCTCATAAGAAAGTCCAGAAAAAAAGTACCACTGTAATTTAACATGTTAGAGTAATATAATATTTTTTATTTTTACTATAAATACACATTTTTGAAATATTTGTAATATTAATGCTATATAACACAGTGCAACACGAAAAAAAATAACCCTATACGGACACCACTAAATGATAAAAGACCAAAAAGAAAATAAGGCCCGTGTGTCCCAGTTTTGCCCAAAGTCATGCAGCCATTGTGCATGTTTTATTTCATTTTTGTAAAAGGAATTTAGTTTTTCCAATTTTTTATGCAAAACATGTCAAAACAAAGTAACAAACACCTGTATTGAAATTATCAAGTGATGATCTTATTATTTATAAAGAATTTTGTTCTCTAATTTCATAACAACAAAAACATTGAATGCAGGCCCTACCTGCTTAAAAGGGTGATTTTCAGTAAAATACGCACAAAAAATTCTAACAGTGTTATTATTGCGTAGGTATATTTTATTGGGGTTTGATTTTGTTTATTACAAATTAAGCTATTGAGCATTTTTTACAAGAACAAAAGAATCAAAGCTTAAATGTTTTATTGCTGTTTTGTGTATGTATGAATTTAACATTATTACTCTTAGAAGTAAGTATTTTTTATTTGATTTTCTTTTGTTACAATTTTTGTAAAAATAATTATTTTAAAATTCTAGGAAACTAATTCTTAGATTACAAAAATTAAATAAAACATGCACACACATAAAACATGCTGCATGACTTTGGGCAAAAATGTGGAACAAGGTTCTTTTTTTTTGGTCTTTTATCATTTAGTGGTGTCCGTATATGGTTATTTTTCTATGAATTAAAGAATTACACACAGTGTAATATAAGTATAATGATATTAATTTATTTACTATATTTTTTTCAAACTAGTATAATTTTTTTTATTAGTTAGTTTTCTTTAAAATAGTCATTAACATTGGGAGCGATATCTAATAGACTTAACATATCAGAGCTATAATTACGTTCTTGTAAATCCTTTTGAGATCTTACATGTCTTCGTGATGAAATTAGTGGATCTGATGAGGCGGCCAACATATTGAAAAGGTCCTCATTTTGTCGTATCCGTGAAATTTTGCAAGTATTTGTGTATCTGAAGTGTTTGTAATCTTTGTTTTTGCATTCTTGGGCTTCTTCTAATAACTCTCCAATTGGCAGGCATTGATATTCAATTAAATCTTTACCATGAGCCAAAATCTTATGGACCGTAGGAGTAAGTTTATTTTCAGGGTACATTTGAACCAAAAGTTGAGCAGTTTTTGATGCATAGTCATGACACTTTGGGCCATTTATCATTTCTCGAGAGTTTATAACGTTTAGGATAACTGCAAACCTTTTTATAATATGATTGTCGACTCGAGTAATTCTGGCTGTTACCTCATCATTTTCAAAAAATGCTCTGGACATCTTTCCATCGTTCGTATTGCCGTACCCCTGCTTTGGGCAGTCTATTGTCAGCCCAAGGTTCTTAAGAAATTCATTTTGTATAATTTTTTTTCGAGCAGATAGTTTTTCTTTTGGTTTTGAGTTCTTATCAAAACATTCTCCATCTTGCGGAATTGTATACGCTAGTTTTAAAATAAACTCCATGCACCTAATTCTAGCATGTAATGGAGAAATTCCATATTCATATTTGTGCTCATCACTTGAATCATCAAGATTTTGAAAGTCTTTCTGTGTCTTTTTGCAAATCGCACACTTCAAAGTTAACGAAGTATCTGTTATTACATTTAAGACTTTGCCATCAATCATTGTAAGACAAAATTCATAATCAATGTAAACTGTTTTTCCATTCTCCATTTCAAGCATTAAAAGGTTAAGTTCAGAAATTTGCTTTTTTATATCGTTCACTGTTGATTTGATTATTTCTGAAGACTCCTTCGTGTATTTAAAAAATATCGGACGGCAAAAATGAACTGATGATGGGCGGGGATTTTCCCAATGCTCAGAGATTTCACTTCTTAGTCTTAAAGGAACTACAGAAGCCATAAACATATTTGCATCTGTAATAGTTGTGTCATTTGTCGATATTGTTTGCTTGTAGGCACTTTGGCCGGATGATCCATCACATCCCCACTTATTTACCAATGTAAGCCTATCTGGCAGCAATACTGCTTCATTTTCAGGCAAACTTTGAATAAGGCGTTTGGCTGTATGATCCATTAAGTCTTGCAGTTTAACCTCTGCCGATATTTCAGTAACCTTTAAATTAGATGGCACTGCTTCTTTTTTGGCAGATGTAACGTTTTTGTATCCAGGAAGAATATTGACATTATGATTCTTTAAAGAGCTTCGTAAAATAGAATACTTTTCCTTTGACAATCCCAAGTCCATAAATAACGCTAAGGCTTCTTCTATGCTATACTTTCTGGGTAAAGCATTTGGAGGAGTTGGAATACTCTCTTTAATTCTCTGCAGTCGATTTGGGCTTGCAAGCTCCACAGCTTTTGTAATGTCTGACCTTGATTTGTCTTTATCTTTAACATACTTAAGACATAATGCTTCTGAATGATGCGATTTACATATATCTTGTGACATTTTGAAGTTTACGTTTTCTTGTGTACTCCGAACATTCGTTTATAGTTTTCGCAGGTCTTCTTCTTTTGCTGTCAGAAGATGTATGCGGTTCTTCTATGTTTTCAAAAGTTGTTACTCCATTCAGCCAGTCTGAGTTCTTTTCCATACAGGTTTTTGTCGTTCGTTTTGAGGCAAGCCATTTTCTATTAATTTTCAAGTAAATGAAGTGAATTGTGGTTTTCACATCCTCTTCGTGGTATCCTGATAAATTGTGTAATTTTTGCACAATAGCCATTCTAAACTCATTTTCATTATGTGAGTTTCTGAATAGCTCGAACAATTCCGAATTTTGAAATGACATTATAGCACATTGACTCTATCAAATTGTATAACTTAATGATCACTGTTTTTACAAAGTAAAAACTTAACTGGCTTGATTACACAATTGCGACTTAATTTATACCCAAAAAAAATGTTTAATCTACCTGCTTTGTAAAACAGAAATCCAGGCCTCAACTACCTGTAGTGTAAAACTGCATTTTCTATTTTACTCAGTATAAAAAAAGTTTAAAACTACCTGCCTATTTTTATAATGCGAACAACGTTGCCGTTTTGGTTAAGTTTAATCAAAATTGGTTACTTTTTTCCATCTGTAGAATAAAAGACAAAAATTAAACTACATACATATGTAAGTACCTGAAAATTTTGGTTATTTTTCTTATTTGGTAGTTTTTCCAACATTCTTGGTTATAAAATATATTGGTCATAGAAACGTTGAATGCGAATTTAAATTTAAATAAACAAATTGTTATAGTTATGCATACCTGATTCATACGGGGCTCGCCCGATGGTTTTTTACCATGAATTTTCTAGAGTTTATTGTCGAACGGGACACAAAGCAACATAAAAGAAAATTTAAGAAAAATGCAGGGGAAAAAGTCATCGTGTCAATCTCGTATGAACGAGAGAAATTAAAATATGTAACAAATACATGCTGCAGTGAAAACAGAATTATTGCCGTTTTCACTATCAGAATGTAACAGTTTTCCGCTTATATCAAGCAAAACGGCAACTTTTGGTGGCAAAGTTTAGTTAAATTATTTAAAGCATTGTCCGAGACCATTTTTGTTCATTTTTAGATATGCTCCATTTTATTTGTAAAAATTACCTAAATATAGGGTGCCTGAAAAGCGGCAACTGCCGAAAAAGTAGGGCATTTGATGCACATTTTTTTGCTTATTTCAATAAAAAATTAACGTACCTTTAAAACGATACCAAAAGAGTAATGATCTAAAGTCAAGGTTTCTAGCATTTCAATTTTAAAATGTTATTTTTTTTTCAAAATCACCTTTTTTGGGGCTTCTTAAAAAACTGCCAACTTTAAGCAGCTCCATCAGCTATAATTTTCAACTAATTAAGAAAAACGTTTTTGAACTGGCATCAGTAAGAAGTTCTTTGAACGACGTAATCATTCATTTTACAAAATTTTTTCATCAAATTTTGTATTTTTGCCACGGTATTTGGGAAAAGGCGCCACAGTGCGTCGGCAGAATACTAAAAACAAAATGTAGAATTTTCTCTTAATCTCATACTTGGGGAAGACGTAATTTTACTTTTCCTATAAGATTTCATTTTATGCAAATGCTCATCGAGTTAACATGTACCACTTTTGCATAATTAGTTGTTTTATTTTTAATTTTTCACGCAAATTTAAATTTATAAATCAACTAAACACATTTATTCATTTATTTAACACAGAAATTTTATCAAAAACATCGCTTTTCATTTATTTTAATAAACACTCACACATGCACACTATTTTATTTTTATGTACATGTGTTTTTTTGACAGTTTATAATTCATAATTCTCGCTGCGATTGAATTTGACAATCTCATCTTACATATTATGTTACGTGTATACCTCAAGTAAAGTGAAAAGCAAAAAAAAACACAAAAACAAATACGGTATGAGTAGCACACAATATGCTTCGTCTCGTTTCTTAATGGTAATAAACAACAAAAATAATTTTATTTACGTACAAACAAATCAAGCAAACAAAAATTTATAACTGTAATAGTGTCGATTATATATGTTACGAAACACAATTTCTAGCTCCTACTCCACCATTAAAGAGCATAGCTCTAAAAAAACAAATACGGTATGAGTAGCACACAATATGCTTCGTCTCGTTTCTTAATGGTAATAAACAACAAAAATAATTTTATTTACGTACAAACAAATCAAAACAAACAAAAATTTATAACAGTAATAGTGTCAATTATTTATGTTACGAAACACAATTTCTAGCTCCTACTCCGCATAAAGAGCATAGCTCTAAAAAAAAACAAAAACAAATACGGTGAGTAGCACACAATATGCTTAATGGTAATAAACAACAAAAATAATTTTATTTACGTACAAACAAATCAAGCAAACAAAAATTTATAACTGTAATAGTGTCGATTATTTATGTTACGAAACACAATTTCTAGCTCCTACTCCACCATTAACCCTCCGATGAGTGACAGTTCTGAACTTCACGGCCGTGTGAAAAGGTCCCTACGGACCTTTTTTGTAAATCATGTTTTTTTCATATAAAACATTTTTTTATATTTTTTTTTGTTTTTATTGTTTATAACTAAATTCTACATACAAAAATAATTTTTTCAATTTTTTTAATTTTTTTTTTGCTTGAATTTTCTTAAGACTATTATAAAAAAGGTTAAAAAATTATTGTTGTTGAGCGTGTACTTCTTGTCCCCCGCCCTGTGCGCAAGTGGTGCAGCGATGTAAAAGTGTGCTATGTTCTCCGCAAACAGCGTTGCCGCAGCCGAAGCAGTATGCCCGCGTTTTCCGCTGCTGCCCGTACTCAGAACGGCAAAGGCGACATGACGGTCTACTTGACCTAGCCGCAAACGACGGTGCATTGCCTTCCATCGGTCTTGGTAATACCTGAAATGAAAAGAAAAATAAAAAACAAATAAATATATATTCTATTCTTGAATTTGAAGATGTTTTTCTTACCCTGACATCGAATGCTTCCATCGCATTGCGTATCCTTGGATATGAGGTTATATGGTTGTTCAGGGCACGTTCTTTGATATTTGGTGTGGCCAATTGTTTCGTTAGCAGTAACAAGAACGACCGCCGTCTGTCACTCCTTTTTATAGGCTTCATTTCGTTGTAAATCGTAAAAGCAGCCAATGCAGCGACGTCCAGCATATTATAAAACATGGCTAACGGCCATCGTTGTGTTGCTCTTTTGCAGCTGTAAGTGCCTAGCATTTGATCCATGGTATCAACGCCGCATTTGTTGGCATTGTAATCTAATATAGCATAGGGCTTCCGCTTCTCGGTTTGCTCGTCAACGCGGCAGGTGTAGTGCTTTGTGGAGAGCACGTTCACCACTTTATTTTTTTTCAGCACGTATGAGCATAACGCTATATCCCCTTCGTTGAACCCAAATAATGTACTATTGATGGTGCGCTTCGTGTTCTTCTTGAACTCCTGTGGAATGAATGTTTTGTTGTAGCGCACTGTACCAACATATGCGGTCTTCCTCCTCATCAAAATACGCGCCAAGTCAAGAGTGGTAAAGAAATTATCCGCGTATATAGTACGGCCAGCATCTAAATATTTTTCCACAAGATCATGCACTACGTTCTGCCCTTGGTTTATCTCCCGTTGTTGGTTTGGCAGTTTTCCAGAATATATCATTCCCTTCACAGGATAATAACTCTGTGAGTCGCATAACCACCATACTTTCAAACCATACTTAGCTGGCTTTGACGGAATATATTGTGTGAAGCGGGTGCGGCCTCTGTAAGGGAACAACTGCACATCAACTGTTAGTGCTTCATGAGGAGTGTAAGCTGCTGCCAAGTTATGTTGCAACATTTGCCAAATATCGTCAATAGCCGCAGTTTTGCTGTTGATAACTCGTTGTTGTCGAGTATTTCCATTGTCGAATCGCATAAATTGCTTTATACACATGAAGCGATCGTACCACAACGCAGCTTTGTATATTGGGCAACGCGTCGCACCCCATAATTCATAGTTTGATGGTTTGATCTTGAGTCCAGCATACAAAAGAATAGCTACAAAGGCATCAAACTCTTTCACTGTCACTGGCTTCCACTCCTTTTTCTTCGTGGGATTCGCCAAATTCCATGCAGCTGTAACCTCCCTGCCTTTACGATTTGTTTCACGTAGCACTAAGTGTATTATTTCCTGTGTCATGATTGAACGCATTATTGTATAGGGGTCGTGTATATTTCCTGTTGGTCCTGGTTTCTTTCTTGTGAAGTCGACCACGCTATGATTACGAGTGCGTGATGCTTTTTTACTTCATTCGGTGCCATCTTTACCAATATAGTAACTTTCATTCGTTTCCTGTCCATCATTTTCTTCCTCTTCATCATCGTCATCAGTATCTTCATTTAGCTCGACGTATCCTTCACTTTCGGCATCTGACTCTTCAGCAGGTTGGTATGTGCGATCTTCATCATCCTCAACTTCATAATTATCAATTGCAGCAATATCAATTTCTTCATCCATGTCTTCGTCCATAAAATCAGCAAATCTACTATCAGCTGCACGCCTTTCATCCGCAGTCATTTGCTGGTAACGTGTACTACGGCGTACAACCATTTCAGAAACGTCCAAATTACTTGCATCTGCCATATTTATATTTTTGTTTCTATCACACACGATTTTACTCTTCGCTGTCTAAACTTTGACTGATTTGGTTTACGAAACTACAACTTCTTTTATACTCTTTCGTACGTCTACCTGAACTCAAAGACATTTAGGGATTACTTCATCATCATTATAATTTTTTTATTGTTTCAACACATAATTTACTTGTTCTGAACACAAAGGCCTGAACTCAAAGACATTAGGGATGATGATAAAAACAAAAAATTCTAAGAACTGGTTTATTACTAGTAGTATAAAATTAGAATATTGTGCCTTTCCTTGAAAGCAATAAAGTTCATGTCTTCGAATTTTTCTTAGAATTTTTGCTTTTATCATCTTCCCTAATGTCTTTGAGTTTAGGTCTTTGTGTTCAGAACAAGTAAATTATGTGTTGAAACAATAAAAAAATTTTATAATGATGCCCAAAAACATGCATTTATTAGTGAAATTCAGTACAAGGTCCATACGGACCTATTCACACGTCCGCGTACTATTCTCACTAAAACCTCAATAACTCCTAAAGTAATGATCCGATCGGCTTCCCAAAAGATGCGCAACAAAATACTCTTGGAATACAGAGTAACTTTGGGGGGGTGGGGGGTTGTAGTGGCCGAAGTAGGAGTAATTTCAGTTTGAAAAGGCAAAAATGTCCCTAGGGACCTTCTCACTCATCGGAGGGTTAAAGAGCATAGCTCTAAAAAAACAAAAACAAATACGGTATGAGTAGCACACAATATGCTTCGTCTCGTTTCTTAATTGTAATAAAAAACAAAAATAATTTTATTTACGTACAAACAAATCAAAACAAACAAAAATTTATAACAGTAATAGTGTCAATTATTTATGTTACGAAACACAATTTCTAGCTCCTACTCCGCCATAAAGAGCAAAGTTCTAAAAAAACAAAAACAAATACGGTATGAGTAGCACACAATATGCTTCATGCTTAATGGTAATAAACAACAAAAATAATTTTATTTACGTACAAACAAATCAAGCAAACAGAAATTTATAACTGTAATAGTGTCGATTATCTATGTTACGAAACACAATTTCTAGCTCCTACTCTGCCATAAAGAGCATAGCTCTAAAAATATTTATATAAAATATTCTAAGCCTTGAAAACATTAAAAGGGATAAATAATTTAAAAGGGGTAATAAATTTGTTCTTGAAATCGGCGCTGATTTCAAATCGAACGATTTCCATCACATACCACATTATTGTATCATGGTGTAAATGAGTTTGTGGACGCGTTGAAATAGAAATATATTACGTATATATTCCTCTCCCGCTTTTTCTCACTGAAAAATTAAGAATTGCTGCAACAAAAATTGCACGTGCATAGCATGATTTGAGACGCCGCCTATTTTTTCCCAGCCACCCGACGCCGATCAAAAGCCCTCGGCACAAGTCTCTGCTACTCGTACCGTATGTCTGCTTTTACACAAATCAGTTTTTCTTGAAGCAACTTTTATTTTCTTGTAAGAAAGGGCGAGAAAGGAATATATTTTATGTATTCCTTTCCCGCTCTTACTAACTACAAAATAAAAGTTGCTTCAAGAAAACCTGATGTGTGTAACATTACGTCTTCACGAGACATAATATCAAATATTTTTCTGTTACACAGCGTCTTCACGAGACATTAACTTTGAGATAACATGAGAAAAAACGTCGGCAGAATAGTAAAAACAAAATGTCGAATTTTCTCTTAATCTCATACTAGGAGAGGACGTACTTTTACTTTTTCGATAAGATTTCATTTCATGCAAATGCTCATCGAGTTAACATGTACTAGTTTCGCATAATTAGTTATTTTATTTTTAGTTTTTCACACAAATTTTAGTTTATAAATCAATTAAACACATTTATTAATTTATTTAACACAGAAATTTTATGAAAAACATCGCTTTTCATTTATTTTAACACTCACACATGCACACTATTTCATTTTCATGTACATGTGTTTTTTGACAGTTCATCTCATAAGATTGTTGTTATAAGAATTCTTACAACAACGCTCTCATAAAAATGCTTATAGCATTGAGATAACACTAATTTGAAGTCTATACGTAGCATAATGCTCTCTGCGTATAATCTATGATTAATGTCTCGTGAAGACGCGGTGTAAAAGCAGACAATGTGGCATAGATTATACGTAGATAGCCAACTGGGCTCCTGTCAAAAAAAATTTACAACTCTCTTCACACACATGGGTATTTTGTTATCCAACACACTGCGAGAGGGAACTCAACACTAATAATAATAATTATTATTTCTTCCCAACATACCATACAGTAATCAAAATCCAATACAACTTGAGAATAAGCTTATATAAATAGTGGGCCTTAAGCTTTTCTTAACTTCGCTTATAATAATGTTTATAAAATGTGATTTCACAAGCAGTTTTTAACAATGCTTGAGAATCTATTATTATACACAACAGTTTCTAAAGTATGCTCATAAACGTCATACATATATTCAAGAGAACAATAAAACGATTGAAAAAGGACTTGTGTTTTTTTGAAAATTGTATGTAAACAGAATGTATTAAAAATACTCATCTTTTTCAATACATTCTACAGCGGCATTTGCATCTAGTTTCAAATTGCAAACTGGGTGCACGTGTAATTTTGGAAATAACAATGTAAAAACCATAAATATGTATGTAATAAATAAATGAAATCGAATGAATTTGAAGTAAATAATAAGAATTTTCTTTTTCAGCATTAAAAATATATTCTGTCTGTTCCCGTACGTGCACAAACTTAACCGAAAGCTCTTTTCAATACAAAATTTGTATAGAAAAAAGCTTTCGGCTAAAATTATGTAACTTCGGACACGTAAACAAACAGACTCATTATTTGTGAATTTTTTTCTTCAAAGCTTATAAAAATATTAAGACAAATTGGGTTTTCTATACAAAAGTTAATTTAATATTATTTTCATACGCTTATTCTACAATTGCAAGAATAAGTTTATAGAAGGCATGCATTTATAATATTTTCAAGAGGGTTCCGTTTTGATTTTTCTACAATTGTTACGATAGCTTTTTTCAACTTATTTTCAATACTTTTTCAAGCTTGAGGCTTATGTTAGTAAGCTTGCTATAATATTTTTCTCAAGCCATTTGGTATGTTGGGTTATATTTAAATTAAAATTATTAAACTTTAGCAAAATAAACTAACAACTTCAACAAAGAACGCAACACGTGCACTTTTTATAAACATAAAGAAGGCTGAGAGATCTCGACAAACAATGCTCGAGCAAAAAATTGTCATCTGGCGTAGTAATTTCTTTTGAAGAGTGTAGCCATTTTTATTTTGTTTGGAGCAACTTCACTGAAGTACATTTAAGCCTTACTGTATTTAAAAAATTAACTTACGGTATTCTCCTACTAACACCGGAGTGCGATGTCGTCTGGGTTTGACGTAAACTACAACACCAGGATTTGCTTTGGCAAAATCAACCAGATTACTTTCAATAAATTCGCTTAAATAAATTATTTAAATGTTACACAATAGCATTAAGATGAAAAACTTCTAATTACCGTATCCCTTTACTCGATCCATTATTTTTACAAAACTTTAATGTCACTCTTTGAAGTTGACACACATAACGACCAACTCCATTCTGCAAAGGAGCACCAGAAAATCCAGATTTCAAAAATATGTGACTATTGGACATATTAAATGTTAGTACAATTTTAACAGTGACAGAGAACCAAGTCGATCGGCTGCAAGCCAGCTTCCCGCCGCCGCCGAGTACTTTTCACCAAAGAAGTGCCGCCGCCGATTCTGTCAGCTAATGGCTCAGCCGTCGACAAATATTTTGCTGAAATTTTGGCCTATCGTCACAAAATATACCGAAATCACAATAGTGACAGGTAAAAAATGCTACAATCAGGTTTTTCAATTGTTTTTAAGGCTCTGTTAAAAAGTGACAAATATGGCAACGAACAGAAGAAAATAAACAAAGAAAAAAGGAAAAATGTAAAAATTTTACTCACTGAATAACACGCTAAAAATGTTTAAGGTCTAATAAAATTAAAGAATTATGCCTTATTACTAAAAATATATTGTGAAAAAAGAATTGTGTGTATATAAAAGTGTCGTAGATTTGTTTTATTAATGTGCGTTTTTTTTGCAATTACTTTGTGGTGGTAGGTTTTTTTATACATTGTGTAAGCGTTTAGAAATATATTTCGGTTCGTGTCACTTCTGAGTATTTTTTGCTATCGTGGTTGGCATTTTCCGACTTCAAATTCAGCATCCATGCAAGAACACTATCGGTCATATAACTAGTTATATAACACGTAGTGCTGACAGGTATATCGCTTAAAGTTTCTATTAGTTTATTAAGAGCAAAATGAAAAAAATAACCGAAACTTGTATATGTGTGATTTTGCAGTTTTCTCTAACTAATTAATTCTCCAGACTATATAACATACATCTGTACTGCTTACTTTGCTGCTTATTATTAGTCAATGGGTACATTAATATTGGTTATCACTAACTAGTCACACCTAACAAAAATATAGGTTAGCACTAACTAGTCAAACCTAACCAAAATACTGGTTAGCACTAACTAGTCACACTTAACTAAAATACTGTGGGCTAATTCTCGCATTCGCTTACGAGCGAATTCTTACTCGAACGTGCGAGTTTTTGCACTTTTGGGATTCTCTTATTCGATATCTAATAAAGTGAATCGAAATTTCTAATGATGACATTCGATAGCGAGCGAGCATTCGAACGCAACCTTGCGAGCTTTTACTCGCAAGCAAAAAGGCAATCGAAATGATACTTTTCAAGAATAAAAAAAGGAAAAGTGGTGGTTATAATTATATATTATTATATATGTTTGCTATACATTTGTCATAACTCTGTCTTTTTTTATATAAAATAGTGCTTTTAGCACAAAATATACAGAAATCACAATAGTGACAGGTAAAAAACACTACAATCAGGGTTTTAAATTGTTTTTAAGACTCTGTTAGAAAGAGACAAAAATGGCAACGAACGGAAGAAAATAAACAAAACGAAAAAGAAAAAATGTAAAAATTTTACTCACTGAATAACACGCTAAAAATGTTTATATTCTAATAAAATTAAAGAATTATGCCTTATTATAAAAAAAAATGAGGTTATATGTTATATCAAGTGGGCTGCCAACTTACTGGCCAACAGATCGCCGAAAAATACCTGATGTTATTGATTTTGGAGTAGTAAAGGGTGTGCCCAGCGAAATGATCCAAGTTGAAGCATCTTTAGATTTGTCTTCAGATCACTCACCAACTATTGTCACTATATATTCACATACAACATATTCACCCACTTGTGATTTAACGATGACAACCACACGTATAAATTGGTTGAAATACAAAAAATATTTGAGTGCTCATTGCCCAGAAAATATTCCATTAAAAACGTCTGCTGACATAGATGACTCTATTAGAATGTTTGAGGCAAACCTTAAGCAAGCTGCTCTAAATGCTACTACTACAAATCGTCAGGTGAGATATAATAAAATTTTTTCAGCAGATGTAGAACGGCTTTTATCCGAAAAAAGAAGAGTTCGTAGAGAATGGCAACGCTACAGATCCCCTCAGCTAAAATCTAGGCTGAAAACTCTACTTGAATATCAAAAAGCCGCTTCTCTTCAAAACTTTCTAAATGGGCTCGACGCAACACCTGGTCGACATAATCGTCCATCAGAGCAATTAATTCGGTTAACCATGGATCGTTTTCGCACTACGTTTACTCTATGTGATAATACGCATCCGCAGAGACGTCGAACAGTGCGCACCGAAGAAACAATTGCCGCTGTAGAGCAAAGTGTTGAAGAGGACCCGAATGAATCGATTCGCCACCGTGCACAGTAATTGGAGCTTTGTCCATCAACTTTATGGAAGATTTTGCGCAAAAAATTGGATGGCATGAATGTGGATGAGTTGTGGTTCCAACAAGACGGCGCTACATGCCACACAGCGCACGTCACAATCGATTTATTGAAGGAAACATTCGATGAGCGCATAATTTCGCGGAATGGACCTGTCAATTGGCCACCAAGATCGTGTGATTTGATACCATTGGATTATTTTCTTTGGGGATATGTGAAGTCGCTCGTCTACGCCAACAAACCAGAAACGTTAGGGGACTTGGAAGCCAACATTCGTGGCGTTATTGCCAACATACGGCCCCATATGCTCGAAAAAGTGGTTGAAAATTGGACCTGTAGAATTGGCTTTATTCGAGCCAGCCGCGGCGGCCACATGCCCGAAATCATATTTAAACATTAATGGCATAAAATTATCCTTCCAATAAAGCCAAATTGATGGACATTAAAACGATTTTCTTGTGTTTTATTTCAATTCGAAGTTCTATACCTCTAAAAAAACACCCTTTACATGAAAGTACACCCTATAATTTACTCATACCAAATATAGATATTGCAATGAGCCAAACAGTGGTAGAATTTTTAAGCACAGCCTCAAAGCTGGTTACAGATTTTGACGGAAGATCTGAAAACTTACGATCTTTTATTGACTCTTTGTCTTTAGTGGACACAATTAAAGGTTCTCACGAATCTATAGCAGTAAACCTAATAAAAACAAAACTAAAAGGTAACGCTAGAAACTTAATTAGTAATGAGTCAACTATTACACAAATCATTAATAAACTAAATAATTCCGTTAAGGGCGAATCAGTCGAAGTATTACCTACTGCAAAAATAATGAATACTAAACAAAATAATAAATTAGCTAACAATTATTGCAGTGAAATAGAAAATTTAACTAAATCTTTGAAGTTCGCAACTTACTCTCGAAGTAGAAACAAGCATTAATTTGCCGTCGGTGAACAAAATAAACAACATAAAAATATACATATAATATTAAAAAAAAGACAAATATTCGCCACAACAAAGTATTAACAAACACCGTTTTGTTTAATATTTTACGTACCTATACATTTTTCATTTCTTTTTGTAAAGTAAATTATAATTATAAGCAAGTAGGCACACAAACAACAAATATATTTGGTATTCGTACCAAATGAGTAGGAATACAACAACAAACATCAGAAATGCCTACGTTACTGTTGTTGCTGCAGAATGTGATAACCCAGTAAACAAAAATTTACACTTGCGTACGCTCAAATTCAATGTCTATGACGGACCATAATATAAAAGTAAATTTTTTGATACCAGCTTCACAGCAAAGCACAAGTGCCAACAATATGAGCCAACATCAAGATAAAAAAGCAAAAACGACAGAAAGTGTCCCCGTAGAAACTGATTCAGAAAATCCAAAAATCCAAATGGGTATTGATCGCTATTTTAAAGTGATAAATAATAAAAAAAGACAAAGAAATCCAAGATCGAAAAACCTCGCTCCATTGGCGAAAATGGCTAAAGATGGTAAATCTGATGCGGCGCTCTCTGAAAACCGGGTTTCACTTCTACAAAACGACGAAGACGAAATCACCATTGTCAGGTCAAGCAAGAGAGAAAAACTCAAATGAGCTAATTAAAAGGCTAGTACAATTAATCGGTGAAGAGGCGTTTTACGTGATCCCGATAAAACGTGGTGCGATTAATGAAACAAAAATTCAAGTAAATGAAGAAAATCATTACCGCTCAGTAGTTTCGGAGTTTGAAACACAAAATAAAAAATTTTTACAACTACCAATTGAAAAGTGCAAAAGGCATCCAGGTAGTGATAAAAGGCATCGATTCATACGTGGATGCAGAAGAGGTAAAAGCGGGTCTACTAAATAATAATTTTAAAGTAAAAAATGTTACTAGCATTAAAAATAGAGCGAGTTCCCCAACCACTATTTCGTGTGGAAATGGAACCAGGTGATATGAAATTAAAAAAGAACGAAGTACACCCCATTTACAGCTAGATATTTGCTGCACCGACGAGTTACCGTAGAGGAACCACACAAGCGAGCAGGGCCCATTCAATGTCTAAATTGTCAAGAATATGGCCACACCAAAACATATTGCAAGTTGCGCACCGTTTGTGCTCAAAAACGGTCTCTTGCCAACGAAAACAGTGGTTTCAATTTTGATCGACTTGAGGCTTCAATAGAAAATTTAATACAAACCGTAAATTTTTTACAACCAACATGACCTGCATGATGCAGGAAGTGTTGAAAATGCAGTCTGCATTATTGCAGGCTGCATTAAACAAACCATGAACTTAAAAATCTGTTTCTGGAACGCAAACGGCATCCGCCAACATAAAAACGAACTAGAATACTTCATGATGGATAAACAAATTGATGTTATGCTTATCTCTGAGACGCACTTGACTGCTAGAAGTTTTTTAAAATCAACGGATATACTCTCTACGACACAAAGGACCCCACGGTAGAGCTTGAGGTGGCTCGGGTATACTAATAAAATCGCCATTAAAACACTACTTAATGAGTGATCATTGTGAAGACTATCTTCAAGTAACTAACATCTGCATTGAAGCTTTTCATCAAAACCTGGTGATTTCATCAATTTACTCTCCTCCCAGGTACTCTATTACAGAAAATCAGTATAGTAGATTTTTTAATTCACTAGGCCCACGCTTCTTGGCCGCCGGTGATTACAACGCTAAGCACACGTTCTGGGGATCTCGTCTCATCACGCGAAAGGGTCGCGTTTTGTTTGACACAATTTCAAAAATGCGGTTAAATGTTATATCAAGTGGCCAGCCAACAGATCGCCGAAAAATACCTGATGTTATTGATTTTGGAGTAGTAAAGGGTGTGCCCAGCGAAATGATCCAAGTTTAAGCATCTTTAGATTTGTCTTCAGATCACTCGCCAACTATTGTCACTATATATTCACATACAACATATTCACCCACTTGTGATTTAACGGTGACAACCACACGTATAAATTGGTTGAAATACAAAAAATATTTGAGTGTTCATTGCCCAGAAAATATTCCATTAAAAACGCCTGTTGACATGGATGACTCTATTAGAATGTTTGAGGCAAACCTTAAGCAAGCAGCTCTAAATGCTACTACTACAAATCTTCATGTGAGATATAATAAAATGTTTTCAGCAGATGTAGAACGGCTTCTATCCGAAAAAAGAAGAGTTCGTAGAGAATGGCAACGCTACAGATCCCCTCAGCTAAAATCTAGGCTGAAGGAATGTACTAAGCATCTGAAAACTCTACTAGAATATTAAAAAACCGCTTCTCTTCAAAACTTTCGAAATGGGCTCGACGCAACACCTCAAACAGACTATTGGCTATGGAGAGCAGCCCGAGGCCTCAAAAGACCAGTGATATATAAGCCTCCATTGCGAGCTTCGAATGGAGACTGGGCAAGAACTGACGCTGAAAAAGGTACTCTGTTTGTAAACCACTTGCAGAAAGTATTTACTCCAAATACGTCTGATACTATAGTTGAGCTGCCACCAGTCCTCGCTATACCAGATGTTACTTTGAGGTTCAACATTCGTGAGATTGAACACTATATTGCGGGCTTAAACTCGAAAAAAGCCCCAGGCGCTGATAAAATAAGCAATAAAATGCTCTTAGAGCTACCCTATACTGCAAAACGGATAATTCTATTTATTTTTAACAGTATTTTGCGCCACAAATGCTATCCCCCAGAATGGAAGGTTTCGCTGATCACCATGATACCTAAACCAGGCAAAGATCATACGAAGGTGGAGTCCTATAGACCTATAAGCCTGTTGTCTAACATGTCAAAACTATTTGAAAAGCTACTTATGAGTAAGCTAACACCCATACTGAATCGTACTGGATGCATTCCAACCACCAATTCGGTTTTAGGAGACAACATAGTACGATTGAACAAACACATAGACTCGTGAACGTCATCGATGTTTCTCAGGCATTTGATAAAGTATGGCACGCAGGTTTAATACAGAAACTAAAGGAAAACCTACCCGAAAACATCCTTAAACTTTTAGAAAGCTACTTAACTGAGCGAAAATTTGTTGTTAAAGAAGGTAATTTTCAAAGCCCTCCGCAACCCATTGAAGCCGGAGTTCCTCAAGGCAGCATCCTCGGTCCTGTATTATATCTGATATATGCCTCTGACTTGCCGGTAAGCAGTAACATACACATATCAACATTCGCTGATGATACAGCTTTTCTAAGTGTTCACAAAAGCCATCAAGAAGCCACCCACAATTTGCTAGATTATATACCCCAGTTGGAACAATGGCTAAAACAATGGCGGATAAAAATTAACGAACAAAAATGTCTACACATTACTTTTACATTGTGCAAAGAAACCTGTCCACCTATACAAATAAATAACCAAACTATACCTCAACACACTGAAGTAAAATATCTCGGTGTTCATCTTGATCGTCGTCTAACATGGAAGTCACACATAAATGCAAAGGTGACCCAAATGAAACTAAAAGCAGCTCAAATGAATTGGCTCATTGGAAGGAACTCTACTCTAAGCCTAGATTGTAAACTTCTTCTATACAACTCCATTCTAAAACCAATATGGTCCTACGGAATCCAGTTATGGGGCACTGCCTCGGCATCAAATGTAGAAAAAATTCAAAGGCAACAAAATAAAATACTCCGTACGATTACAGCAGCCCCATGGTATGTCAGAAACAAGCGAATTCATAAAGACCTAGATGTGCCGCCGGTTAAGACAGTGTTTTCTAAACACGTGACAAGCTACATAAAAAGACTTGAGTTGCACCCAAATCCACTAGCCCGAAACATCATTAACTTTAGAGGCCACACTCGGCTGAGAAGGAGGGACACTCTTGCTCTCAGCCGAACACGAGAGACGTAAATAACCAAACAACCAACCGCTGAAACAAATATTTTTGTCTGGCACTGGCTGGACTTAAAAATTAAAATTTTAGAATTAAGATTTGATTACTTATTGTTAGTTCAATTTTATTGAAGATACTATAAATAAATACATATAACCGAAAAAAAAATTATTAAAAATATATTGTGAAAAAAGAATTGTGTGTATATAAAAGTGTCGTATATTTGTTTTATTAATCTGCTTTTTTTTGCAATTACTTTTGTTTTGTTTATACAGCGTGTTCTTACACACACATGCACATGATTTATTATTTGTGAGATTTTGCAGTAATTATAAAGATAAAATGTAAAAGATGAATGAAAATGAACTGTAATTAATTAATAAATACCATTTTCAATGTGAATTGTGGAAATATATGCATATTTAATTAGTTGTATTCATTACAAAATTAATTCGGGTAGAAAGGCGCTGCAAAAGAAAATGAAATTTAAAGGCACTGTGTAAGCGATCAGAAATATATTTCGGTTTGTGTCACTTCTGTGTATTTTGTGCTTTTAGCTCTAAATGGCAATATACACAGTCAACATGCTTGATAAGCATGGTATTTTGTTAGTATTAGTGACACCGACGACGCTTGATGGAAAATCTACTTGGTTTTGATTTTTCGTCCAGCACACGTACACGAATCTGACATCAAGCTGATTGACCGTGTATATTGCCCCTTAAACTCAACTGTTGTAAAACTGTTGGCAACTGTTGCGCCCAATAGTTACGTCTTACCCTGCGTCTATACCTGATATATTTTTATCACGACAAATATTTTTATCATGATAACAAAACGTCGACAGAACAGATGTCAATTTTTTATTATGGTTAGTATACGTGCGAATACGTTGTTATTTTTTTGTTATGATAAATCACAATTTGTTTAGCGCCGTGAAGGTATTTTGTCACTATTCATGCACTATTTCACTTATTTCTTCATTAAACGTCTTTAATTTAATTAAAGCATTTATATTTTGCTATATTCGTATATATTTTTGTAAGAATGTTAGTTTTTGAAAATAAATTTAAACGTTAAACAGTTTGTTTATGTTTTTTATCAAGATAAATTTGTTTGAGCTTGAGCTCTGACAAAATTGTCAAGACACTGCAATAACACTAATAAATGGCGTCTATATCTGATAAATTTTTATCTTGATAGCGATTTGACATTTATCATGATACAAATTTATCAGGTGTAGACCCACTCCTAGAAACGGCTTGATGGAACGCGTGCCAAGATATCGTCGAAAAAATTTTGATTTTGGTAATAAGAAACCGGGAAAAAAATGGGGGGAAACTTATGGGTATTTTCACATTATGTGACTTCGATTTAAGGAACTAAAAATCATTGCTGTATTTTTCCCAGGAGCATAGTAGTTCCGACCGCCTATTCATCTATGGAACATGAGAAAAGACTCTTTAATGGACAAATTGCGCCATTCGTGCCAAAAATCTGCAGAGCCGTTCCCGAGAAAACTGGATTTTTCCAAAATGGCCAAAAAAATCGTTGCTGGATTTTTCCCAGGAGCAGAGTAGTTTCGACAGCCCATTTGTAAAAGGAACATGAAAATAGACACTTTAATGGACAAAATGCGAAATTCGTGCCAAATATCTGCAGAGACATTCCCGAGAAAAGTGGGGTTTTCCAAAATGGCCAAAAAAATCGTTGCTGGATTTTTCCCAGGAGCAGAGTAGTTCCCACAGCCCATTTGTAAAAGGAACATGAAAATAGACACTTTAATGGACAAAATGCGCCATTCGTGCTAAAAATCCGCAGAGCCGTTCCCGCGAAAGCTGGATTTTTCCAAAATGGCAAAAAAAATCGTTGCTGCATTTTTCCCAGGAGCAGAGTACTTCCGACAGCCCATTTGTATAAGGAACATGAAAATAGACACTTTAATGGACAAAATGCGCCATTCGTGCTAAAAAGCCGCAGAGCCGTTCCCGAGAAAAGTGGGTTTATCCAAAATGGCCAAAAAATCGTTGCTGGATTTTTCCCAGGAGCAGAGTAGTTCCGACAGCCCATCTGTAAAAGGAACATGATAATAGACACTTTAATGGACAAAATGCGCCATTCGCGCTAAAAATCCGCAGAGCCGTTCCCGAGAAAAGTGGATTTTTCCAAAATGGCCAAAAAATCGTTGCTGGATTTTTCTCAGGAGCAGAGTAGTTCCGACAGCCCATTTGCAAAAGGAACATGAAAACAGACACTTTAATGGACAAAAGTGGGTTTTTCCAAAATGGCCAAAAAAAATCGTTGCTGGATTTTTCGCAGGAGCAGAGTAGTTCCGACAGCCCATTTGTAAAAGGAACATGAAAATAGACACTTTAATGGACAAAATGCGCCATTCGTGCTAAAAATCCGCAAAGCCGTTCCCGAGAAAAGTGGGTTTTTCCAAAATGGCCAAAAAAATCGTTGCTGAATTTTTCCCAGGAGCAGAGTACTTCCGACAGCCCATTTGCAAAAGGAATATGAAAATAGACACTTTAATGGACAAAATGCGCCATTCGTGCCAAAAATCTGCAGAGCCGTTCCCGAGAAAAGTGGGTTTATCCAAAATGGCCAAAAAATCGTTGCTGGATTTTCCCAGGAGCAGAGTAGTTCCGACAGCCCATCTGTAAAAGGAACATGATAATAGACACTTTAATGGACAAAATGCGCCATTCGCGCTAAAAATCCGCAGAGCCGTTCCCGAGAAAAGTGGGTTTTTCCAAAATGGCCAAAAAAATCGTTGCTGGATTTTTCCCAGGAGCAGAGTAGTTCCGACAGCCCATTTGTAAAAGGAACATGAAAATAGGCACTTTAATGGACAAAATGCGCCATTCGTGCCAAAAATCTGCAGAACCGTTCCCGAGAAAAGTGGGGTTTTCCAAAATGGCCAAAAAATCGTTGCTGGATATTTCCCAGGAGCAGAGTAGTTCCGACAGCCCATTTGTATAAGGAACATGGAAATAGACACTTTAATGGACAATATGCGCTATTTGTGCTAAAAATCCGCAGAGCCGTTCCCGAGAAAAGTGGGTTTTTCCAAAATGGCCAAAAAAATCGTTGCTGGATTTTTCCCAGGATCAGAGTAGTTCCGACAGCCCATTTGTAAAAGGAACATGAAAATAGGCACTTTAATGGACAAAATACGCCATTCGTGCCAAAAATCTGCAGAACCGTTCCCGAGAAAAGTGGGTTTTTCCAAAATGGCCAAAAAATCGTTGCTGGATTTTTCCCAGGAGCAGAGTAGTTCCGACAGCCCATTTGTAAAAGGAACATGAAAATAGACACTTTAATGGACAAAATGCGCCATTCGTGCTAAAAATCCGCAGAGCCGTTCCCGAGAAAAAAGGGGATTTTCCAAAATGGCCAAAAAAATCGTTGCTGGATTTTTCCCAGGAGCAGAGTAGTTCCTACAGCCCATTTGTAAAAGGAACATGAAAATAGACACTTTAATGGACAAAATGCGCCATTCGTGCCAAAAATCTGCAGAGCCGTTCCGAGAAAAGTGGGTTTTCCCAAAATGGCCAAAAAAATCGTTGCTGGATTTTTCCCAGGAGCAGAGTAGTTCCGACAGCCCATTTGTAAAAGGAACATGAAAATAGACACTTTAATGGACAAAATGCTCCATTCAAGCTAAAAGTCCGCAGAGACGTTCCCGAGAAAAGTGGGTTTTTCCAAAATGGCCAAAAAAATCGTTGCTGGATTTTTCCTAGGAGCAGAGTAGCTCCGACAGCCCATTTGTAAAAGGAACATGAAAATAGACACTTTAATGGACAAAATGCGCAATTCGTGCTAAAAATCCGCAGAACCGTTCCTGAGAGAAGTGGGTTTTACCAAAATGGCCAAAAAATCGTTGCTGCATTTTTCCCATTAGCAGAATAGTTCCGACAGGCCATTTGTAAAAGGAACATGAAAATAGACACTTTAATGGACAAAATGCGCTATTCGTGCTAAAAATCCACAGAGCCGTTCCCGAGAAAAGTGGATTTTTCCAATATGGTCTAAAAAGTCGTTGCTGGATTTTTCCCAAGAGCAGAGGTGTTCCGATAGCCCATTTGCAAAAGGAACATGAAAATAGACACTTTAATGGACAAAATGCGCCATTCGTGCCAAAAATCTGCAGAGCCGTTCCCGAGAAAAGTGGGTTTTTCCAAAATGACCAAAAAAATCGTTGCTGGATTTTTCCCAGGAGCAGAGTAGTTGCGACAGCCCATTTGTAAAAGGAACATGAAAATATACACTTTTTTGGACAAAATGCGCCATTCGTGCCAAAAATCTGCAGAGCCGTTCCCGAGAAAAGTGGGTTTTTCCAAAATGGCCAAAAAATCGTTGCTGGATTTTTCCCAGGAGCAGAGTACTTCCAACACCCCTGTTCTAAAAGGAACATGAAAATAGACACTTTAACGGACAAAATGCGCCATTCCTGCTAAAAATCCGCAGAGCCGTTCCCAAGAAAAGTGGGTTTTCCAAAATGGCCAAAAAAATCGTTGCTGGATTTTTCCCAGGAGCAGAGTAGTTCCAACAGCCCATTTGCAAAAGGAACATGAAAATAGACACTTTAATGGACAAAATGCGCCATTCCGACAGCCCATTTGTAAAAGGAACATGAAAAAAACACTTTAATGAACAAAATGCGCTATTCGTGCTAAAAATCCGCAGAGCCGTTCCCGAGAAAAGTGGATTTTTCCAATATGGCCAAAAAAATCGTTGCTGGATTTTTCCCAAGAGCAGAGTAGTTCCGACAGCCAATTTGCAAAAGGAACATGAAAATAGACACTTTAATGGACAAAATGCGCCATTCGTGCCAAAAATCTGCAGAGCCGTTCCCGAGAAAAGTGGGTTTTTCCAAAATGACCAAAAAAATCGTTGCTGGATTTTTCCCAGGAGCAGAGTAGTTGCGACAGCCCATTTGTAAAAGGAACATGAAAATAGACACTTTTTTGGACAAAATGCGCCATTCGTGCCAAAAATCTGCAGAGCCGTTCCCGAGAAAAGTGGGTTTTTCCAAAATGGCCAAAAAAATTGTTGCTGGATTTTTCCCAGGAGCAGAGTAGTTCCGACAGCCCATTTCTAAAAGGAACATGAAAATAGACACTTTAATGGACAAAATGCGCCATTCGTGCCAAAAATCTGCAGAGCCGTTCCCGAGAAAAGTGGGTTTATCCAAAATGGCCAAAAAATCGTTGCTGGATTTTCCCAGGAGCAGAGTAGTTCCGACAGCCCATCTGTAAAAGGAACATGATAATAGATACTTTAATGGACAAAATGCGCCATTCGCGCTAAAAATCCGCAGAGCCGTTCCCGAGAAAAGTGGGTTTTTCCAAAATGGCCAAAAAAATCGTTGCTGGATTTTTCCCAGGAGCAGAGTAGTTCCGACAGCCCATTTGTAAAAGGAACATGAAAATAGGCACTTTAATGGACAAAATGCGCCATTCGTGCCAAAAATCTGCAGAACCGTTCCCGAGAAAAGTGGGGTTTTCCAAAATGGCCAAAAAATCGTTGCTGGATATTTCCCAGGAGCAGAGTAGTTCCGACAGCCCATTTGTATAAGGAACATGGAAATAGACACTTTAATGGACAATATGCGCTATTTGTGCTAAAAATCCGCAGAGCCGTTCCCGAGAAAAGTGGGTTTTTCCAAAATGGCCAAAAAAATCGTTGCTGGATTTTTCCCAGGAGCAGAGTAGTTCCGACAGCCCATTTGTAAAAGGAACATGAAAATAGGCACTTTAATGGACAAAATGCGCCATTCGTGCCAAAAATCTGCAGAACCGTTCCCGAGAAAAGTGGGTTTTTCCAAAATGGCCAAAAAATCGTTGCTGGATTTTTCCCAGGAGCAGAGTAGTTCCGACAGCCCATTTGTAAAAGGAACATGAAAATAGACACTTTAATGGACAAAATGCGCCATTCGTGCTAAAAATCCGCAGAGCCGTTCCCGAGAAAAAAGGGGATTTTCCAAAATGGCCAAAAAAATCGTTGCTGGATTTTTCCCAGGAGCAGAGTAGTTCCGACAGCCCATTTGTATAAGGAACATGGAAATAGACACTTTAATGGACAATATGCGCTATTTGTGCTAAAAATCCGCAGAGCCGTTCCCGAGAAAAGTGGGTTTTTCCAAAATGGCCAAAAAAATCGTTGCTGGATTTTTCCCAGGAGCAGAGTAGTTCCGACAGCCCATTTGTAAAAGGAACATGAAAATAGGCACTTTAATGGACAAAATGCGCCATTCGTGCCAAAAATCTGCAGAACCGTTCCCGAGAAAAGTGGGTTTTTCCAAAATGGCCAAAAAATCGTTGCTGGATTTTTCCCAGGAGCAGAGTAGTTCCGACAGCCCATTTGTAAAAGGAACATGAAAATAGACACTTTAATGGACAAAATGCGCCATTCGTGCTAAAAATCCGCAGAGCCGTTCCCGAGAAAAAAGGGGATTTTCCAAAATGGCCAAAAAAATCGTTGCTGGATTTTTCCCAGGAGCAGAGTAGTTCCTACAGCCCATTTGTAAAAGGAACATGAAAATAGACACTTTAATGGACAAAATGCGCCATTCGTGCCAAAAATCTGCAGAGCCGTTCCGAGAAAAGTGGGTTTTCCCAAAATGGCCAAAAAAATCGTTGCTGGATTTTTCCCAGGAGCAGAGTAGTTCCGACAGCCCATTTGTAAAAGGAACATGAAAATAGACACTTTAATGGACAAAATGCTCCATTCAAGCTAAAAGTCCGCAGAGACGTTCCCGAGAAAAGTGGGTTTTTCCAAAATGGCCAAAAAAATCGTTGCTGGATTTTTCCTAGGAGCAGAGTAGCTCCGACAGCCCATTTGTAAAAGGAACATGAAAATAGACACTTTAATGGACAAAATGCGCAATTCGTGCTAAAAATCCGCAGAACCGTTCCTGAGAGAAGTGGGTTTTACCAAAATGGCCAAAAAATCGTTGCTGCATTTTTCCCATTAGCAGAATAGTTCCGACAGGCCATTTGTAAAAGGAACATGAAAATAGACACTTTAATGGACAAAATGCGCTATTCGTGCTAAAAATCCACAGAGCCGTTCCCGAGAAAAGTGGATTTTTCCAATATGGTCTAAAAAGTCGTTGCTGGATTTTTCCCAAGAGCAGAGGTGTTCCGATAGCCCATTTGCAAAAGGAACATGAAAATAGACACTTTAATGGACAAAATGCGCCATTCGTGCCAAAAATCTGCAGAGCCGTTCCCGAGAAAAGTGGGTTTTTCCAAAATGACCAAAAAAATCGTTGCTGGATTTTTCCCAGGAGCAGAGTAGTTGCGACAGCCCATTTGTAAAAGGAACATGAAAATATACACTTTTTTGGACAAAATGCGCCATTCGTGCCAAAAATCTGCAGAGCCGTTCCCGAGAAAAGTGGGTTTTTCCAAAATGGCCAAAAAATCGTTGCTGGATTTTTCCCAGGAGCAGAGTACTTCCAACACCCCTGTTCTAAAAGGAACATGAAAATAGACACTTTAACGGACAAAATGCGCCATTCCTGCTAAAAATCCGCAGAGCCGTTCCCAAGAAAAGTGGGTTTTCCAAAATGGCCAAAAAAATCGTTGCTGGATTTTTCCCAGGAGCAGAGTAGTTCCAACAGCCCATTTGCAAAAGGAACATGAAAATAGACACTTTAATGGACAAAATGCGCCATTCCGACAGCCCATTTGTAAAAGGAACATGAAAAAAACACTTTAATGAACAAAATGCGCTATTCGTGCTAAAAATCCGCAGAGCCGTTCCCGAGAAAAGTGGATTTTTCCAATATGGCCAAAAAAATCGTTGCTGGATTTTTCCCAAGAGCAGAGTAGTTCCGACAGCCAATTTGCAAAAGGAACATGAAAATAGACACTTTAATGGACAAAATGCGCCATTCGTGCCAAAAATCTGCAGAGCCGTTCCCGAGAAAAGTGGGTTTTTCCAAAATGACCAAAAAAATCGTTGCTGGATTTTTCCCAGGAGCAGAGTAGTTGCGACAGCCCATTTGTAAAAGGAACATGAAAATAGACACTTTTTTGGACAAAATGCGCCATTCGTGCCAAAAATCTGCAGAGCCGTTCCCGAGAAAAGTGGGTTTTTCCAAAATGGCCAAAAAAATTGTTGCTGGATTTTTCCCAGGAGCAGAGTAGTTCCGACAGCCCATTTCTAAAAGGAACATGAAAATAGACACTTTAATGGACAAAATGCGCCATTCGTGCCAAAAATCTGCAGAGCCGTTCCCGAGAAAAGTGGGTTTATCCAAAATGGCCAAAAAATCGTTGCTGGATTTTCCCAGGAGCAGAGTAGTTCCGACAGCCCATCTGTAAAAGGAACATGATAATAGACACTTTAATGGACAAAATGCGCCATTCGCGCTAAAAATCCGCAGAGCCGTTCCCGAGAAAAGTGGGTTTTTCCAAAATGGCCAAAAAAATCGTTGCTGGATTTTTCCCAGGAGCAGAGTAGTTCCGACAGCCCATTTGTAAAAGGAACATGAAAATAGGCACTTTAATGGACAAAATGCGCCATTCGTGCCAAAAATCTGCAGAACCGTTCCCGAGAAAAGTGGGGTTTTCCAAAATGGCCAAAAAATCGTTGCTGGATATTTCCCAGGAGCAGAGTAGTTCCGACAGCCCATTTGTATAAGGAACATGGAAATAGACACTTTAATGGACAATATGCGCTATTTGTGCTAAAAATCCGCAGAGCCGTTCCCGAGAAAAGTGGGTTTTTCCAAAATGGCCAAAAAAATCGTTGCTGGATTTTTCCCAGGAGCAGAGTAGTTCCGACAGCCCATTTGTAAAAGGAACATGAAAATAGGCACTTTAATGGACAAAATGCGCCATTCGTGCCAAAAATCTGCAGAACCGTTCCCGAGAAAAGTGGGTTTTTCCAAAATGGCCAAAAAATCGTTGCTGGATTTTTCCCAGGAGCAGAGTAGTTCCGACAGCCCATTTGTAAAAGGAACATGAAAATAGACACTTTAATGGACAAAATGCGCCATTCGTGCTAAAAATCCGCAGAGCCGTTCCCGAGAAAAAAGGGGATTTTCCAAAATGGCCAAAAAAATCGTTGCTGGATTTTTCCCAGGAGCAGAGTAGTTCCTACAGCCCATTTGTAAAAGGAACATGAAAATAGACACTTTAATGGACAAAATGCGCCATTCGTGCCAAAAATCTGCAGAGCCGTTCCGAGAAAAGTGGGTTTTCCCAAAATGGCCAAAAAAATCGTTGCTGGATTTTTCCCAGGAGCAGAGTAGTTCCGACAGCCCATTTGTAAAAGGAACATGAAAATAGACACTTTAATGGACAAAATGCTCCATTCAAGCTAAAAGTCCGCAGAGACGTTCCCGAGAAAAGTGGGTTTTTCCAAAATGGCCAAAAAAATCGTTGCTGGATTTTTCCTAGGAGCAGAGTAGCTCCGACAGCCCATTTGTAAAAGGAACATGAAAATAGACACTTTAATGGACAAAATGCGCAATTCGTGCTAAAAATCCGCAGAACCGTTCCTGAGAGAAGTGGGTTTTACCAAAATGGCCAAAAAATCGTTGCTGCATTTTTCCCATTAGCAGAGTAGTTCCGACAGGCCATTTGTAAAAGGAACATGAAAATAGACACTTTAATGGACAAAATGCGCTATTCGTGCTAAAAATCCACAGAGCCGTTCCCGAGAAAAGTGGATTTTTCCAATATGGTCTAAAAAGTCGTTGCTGGATTTTTCCCAAGAGCAGAGGTGTTCCGATAGCCCATTTGCAAAAGGAACATGAAAATAGACACTTTAATGGACAAAATGCGCCATTCGTGCCAAAAATCTGCAGAGCCGTTCCCGAGAAAAGTGGGTTTTTCCAAAATGACCAAAAAAATCGTTGCTGGATTTTTCCCAGGAGCAGAGTAGTTGCGACAGCCCATTTGTAAAAGGAACATGAAAATATACACTTTTTTGGACAAAATGCGCCATTCGTGCCAAAAATCTGCAGAGCCGTTCCCGAGAAAAGTGGGTTTTTCCAAAATGGCCAAAAAATCGTTGCTGGATTTTTCCCAGGAGCAGAGTACTTCCAACACCCCTGTTCTAAAAGGAACATGAAAATAGACACTTTAACGGACAAAATGCGCCATTCCTGCTAAAAATCCGCAGAGCCGTTCCCAAGAAAAGTGGGTTTTCCAAAATGGCCAAAAAAATCGTTGCTGGATTTTTCCCAGGAGCAGAGTAGTTCCAACAGCCCATTTGCAAAAGGAACATGAAAATAGACACTTTAATGGACAAAATGCGCCATTCCGACAGCCCATTTGTAAAAGGAACATGAAAAAAACACTTTAATGAACAAAATGCGCTATTCGTGCTAAAAATCCGCAGAGCCGTTCCCGAGAAAAGTGGATTTTTCCAATATGGCCAAAAAAATCGTTGCTGGATTTTTCCCAAGAGCAGAGTAGTTCCGACAGCCAATTTGCAAAAGGAACATGAAAATAGACACTTTAATGGACAAAACGCCATTCGTGCCAAAAATCTGCAGAGCCGTTCCCGAGAAAAGTGGGTTTATCCAAAATGACCAAAAAAATCGTTGCTGGATTTTTCCCAGGAGCAGAGTAGTTGCGACAGCCCATTTGTAAAAGGAACATGAAAATAGACACTTTTTTGGACAAAATGCGCCATTCGTGCCAAAAATCTGCAGAGCCGTTCCCGAGAAAAGTGGGTTTTTCCAAAATGGCCAAAAAAATTGTTGCTGGATTTTTCCCAGGAGCAGAGTAGTTCCGACAGCCCATTTCTAAAAGGAACATGAAAATAGACACTTTAACGGACAAAATGCGCCATTCCTGCTAAAAATCCGCAGAGCCGTTCCCAAGAAAAGTGGGTTTTTCCAAAATGGCCAAAAAATTGTTGCTGGATTTTTCCCAGGAGCAGAGTAGTTCCGACAGCCCATTTGTAAAAGGAACATGAAAATAGACACTTTAATGGACAAAATGCGCCATTCGTGCCAAAAATCTGCGGAGCCGTTCCCGAGAAAAGTGGGTTTTTCCAAAATGGCCAAAAAAATCGTTGCTGGATTTTTCCCAGGAGCAGAGTAGTTCCGACAGCCCATATGTAAAAGGAACATGAAAATAGACACTTTAATGGACAAAATGAGCCATTCGTGCCAAAAATCTGCAGAGCCGTTCCCGAGAAAAGTGGGTTTTTCCAAAATGGCCAAAAAATCGTTGCTTGATTTTTCCCAGGAGCAGAGTAGTTCCGCCAGCCCATTTGTAAAAGGAACATGAAAATAGACACTTTAATGGTCAAAATGCGCCATTCGTGCCAAAAATCTGCAGAGCCGTTCCCGAGAAAAGTTGGTTTTTCCAAAATGGCTAAAAAATCGTTGCTGGGTTTTTCCCAGGAGCAGAGTAGTTCCGACAGCCCATTTGTAAAAGGAACATGAAAATAGACACTTTAATGGACAAAATGAGCCATTGGTGCCAAAAATCTGCAGAGCCGTTCCCGAGAAAAGTGGATTTTTCCAAAATGGCCAAAAAAATCCTCGCTGGATTTTTCCCAGGAGCAGAGTAGTTCCGACAGCCCATTTGTAAAAGGAACAAGAAAATAGACACTTTAATGGACAAAATGCGTCATTCGTGC
The DNA here is from genome assembly GCA_956483635.1 of Panzeria rudis. NCBI lineage: Eukaryota > Metazoa > Arthropoda > Insecta > Diptera > Tachinidae > Panzeria > Panzeria rudis. The sequence goes on from OY101450.1 coordinate 53,838,064, forward strand.
CAAAAATCCGCAGAGCCGTTCCCGAGAAAATTTGGTTTTTCCAAAATGGCCAAAAAAATCGTTGCTGGATTTTTCGCAGGAGCAGAGTACTACCGACAGCCCATTTGTAAAAGGAACATGAAAATAGACACTTTAATGGACAAAAGGCGCCATTCGTGCTAAAAATCCGCAGAGCCGTTCCTGAGAAAAGTGGGTTTTTCCAAAATGGCCAAAAAAATCGTTGATGGATTTTTCCCAGGAGCAGAGTAGTTCCGACAGCCCATTTGTAAAAGGAACATGAAAATATACCCTTTAATGGACAAAATGCGCCATTCGTGCCGAAAATCTGCAGAGGCGTTCCCGAGAAAAGTGGGTTTTTCCAAAATGGCCAAAAAAATCGTTGCTGGATTTTTCCCAGGAGCAGCGTAGTTCCGACAGCCCATTTGTAAAAGGAACAAAAAAACACTTTAATGGACAAAATGCGCCATTCGTGCTAAAAATCCGCAGAGCCGTTCCCGAGAAAAGTGGGTTTTTCCAACATGGCCAAAAAAATCGTTGATGGATTTTTCCTAGGAGCAGAGTAGTTCCGACAGCCCATTTGTAAAAGGAACATGAAAATAGACACTTTAATGGACAAAATGCGCCATTCGTGCCAAAAATCTGCAGAGCCGTTCCCGAGAACAGTGGGTTTTTCCAAAATGGCCAAAAAAATCGTTGCTGGATTTTTCCTAGGAGCAGAGCAGTTCCGACAGCCCATTTGTAAAAGGAACATGAAAATAGACACTTTAATGGACAAAATGCGCCATTCGTGCCAAAAATCTGCAGAGCCGTTCCCGAGAACAGTGGGTTTTTCCAAAATGGCCAAAAAAATCGTTGCTGGATTTTTCCCAGGAGCAGAGTAGTTCCAACAGCCCATTTGCAAAAGGAACATGAAAATAGACACTTTAATGGACAAAATGCGCCATTCGTGCCAAAAATCTGCAGAGCCGTTCCCGAGAACAGTGGGTTTTTCCAAAATGGCCAAAAAAATCGTTGCTGGATTTTTCCTAGGAGCAGAGCAGTTGCGACAGCCCATTTGTAAAAGGAACATGAAAATAGACACTTTTTTGGACAAAATGCGCCATTCGTGCCAAAAATCTGCAGAGCCGTTCCCGAGAAAAGTGGGTTTTTCCAAAATGGCCAAAAAAATTGTTGCTGGATTTTTCCCAGGAGCAGAGTAGTTCCGACAGCCCATTTGTAAAAGGAACATGAAAATAGACACTTTAATGGACAAAATGAGCCATTGGTGCCAAAAATCTGCAGAGCCGTTCCCGAGAAAAGTGGGTTTTTCCAAAATGGCCAAAAAAATCCTTGCTGGATTTTTCCCAGGAGCAGAGTAGTTCCGACAGCCCATTTGTAAAAGGAACATGAAAATAGACACTTTTTTGGACAAAATGCGCCATTCGTGCCAAAAATCTGCAGAGCCGTTCCCGAGAAAAGTGGGTTTTTCCAAAATGGCCAAAAAATCGTTGCTGGATTTTTCCCAGGAGCAGAGTACTTCCAACACCCCTGTTCTAAAAGGAACATGAAAATAGACACTTTAACGGACAAAATGCGCCATTCCTGCTAAAAATCCGCAGAGCCGTTCCCAAGAAAAGTGGGTTTTCCAAAATGGCCAAAAAATCGTTGCTGGATTTTTCCCAGGAGCAGAGTAGTTCCAACAGCCCATTTGCAAAAGGAACATGAAAATAGACACTTTAATGGACAAAATGCGCCATTCCGACAGCCCATTTGTAAAAGGAACATGAAAAAAACACTTTAATGAACAAAATGCGCTATTCGTGCTAAAAATCCGCAGAGCCGTTCCCGAGAAAAGTGGATTTTTCCAATATGGCCAAAAAAATCGTTGCTGGATTTTTCCCAAGAGCAGAGTAGTTCCGACAGCCAATTTGCAAAAGGAACATGAAAATAGACACTTTAATGGACAAAATGCGCCATTCGTGCCAAAAATCTGCAGAGCCGTTCCCGAGAAAAGTGGGTTTTTTCCAAAATGACCAAAAAAATCGTTGCTGGATTTTTCCCAGGAGCAGAGTAGTTGCGACAGCCCATTTGTAAAAGGAACATGAAAATAGACACTTTTTTGGACAAAATGCGCCATTCGTGCCAAAAATCTGCAGAGCCGTTCCCGAGAAAAGTGGGTTTTTCCAAAATGGCCAAAAAAATTGTTGCTGGATTTTTCCCAGGAGCAGAGTAGTTCCGACAGCCCATTTCTAAAAGGAACATGAAAATAGACACTTTAACGGACAAAATGCGCCATTCCTGCTAAAAATCCGCAGAGCCGTTCCCAAGAAAAGTGGGTTTTTCCAAAATGGCCAAAAAATTGTTGCTGGATTTTTCCCAGGAGCAGAGTAGTTCCGACAGCCCATTTGTAAAAGGAACATGAAAATAGACACTTTAATGGACAAAATGCGCCATTCGTGCCAAAAATCTGCGGAGCCGTTCCCGAGAAAAGTGGGTTTTTCCAAAATGGCCAAAAAAATCGTTGCTGGATTTTTCCCAGGAGCAGAGTAGTTCCGACAGCCCATATGTAAAAGGAACATGAAAATAGACACTTTAATGGACAAAATGAGCCATTCGTGCCAAAAATCTGCAGAGCCGTTCCCGAGAAAAGTGGGTTTTTCCAAAATGGCCAAAAAATCGTTGCTTGATTTTTCCCAGGAGCAGAGTAGTTCCGCCAGCCCATTTGTAAAAGGAACATGAAAATAGACACTTTAATGGTCAAAATGCGCCATTCGTGCCAAAAATCTGCAGAGCCGTTCCCGAGAAAAGTTGGTTTTTCCAAAATGGCCAAAAAATCGTTGCTGGGTTTTTCCCAGGAGCAGAGTAGTTCCGACAGCCCATTTGTAAAAGGAACATGAAAATAGACACTTTAATGGACAAAATGAGCCATTGGTGCCAAAAATCTGCAGAGCCGTTCCCGAGAAAAGTGGATTTTTCCAAAATGGCCAAAAAAATCCTCGCTGGATTTTTCCCAGGAGCAGAGTAGTTCCGACAGCCCATTTGTAAAAGGAACATGAAAATAGACACTTTAATGGACAAAATGCGTCATTCGTGCCAAAAATCCGCAGAGCCGTTCCCGAGAAAAGTTGGTTTTTCCAAAATGGCCAAAAAAATCGTTGCTGGATTTTTCGCAGGAGCAGAGTACTACCGACAGCCCATTTGTAAAAGGAACATGAAAATAGACACTTTAATGGACAAAAGGCGCCATTCGTGCTAAAAATCCGCAGAGCCGTTCCTGAGAAAAGTGGGTTTTTCCAAAATGGCCAAAAAAATCGTTGATGGATTTTTCCCAGGAGCAGAGTAGTTCCGACAGCCCATTTGTAAAAGGAACATGAAAATATACCCTTTAATGGACAAAATGCGCCATTCGTGCCGAAAATCTGCAGAGGCGTTCCCGAGAAAAGTGGGTTTTTCCAAAATGGCCAAAAAATCGTTGCTGGATTTTTCCCAGGAGCAGAGTAGTTCCGACAGCCCATTTGTAAAAGGAACAAAAAAACACTTTAATGGACAAAATGCGCCATTCGTGCTAAAAATCCGCAGAGCCGTTCCCGAGAAAAGTGGGGTTTTCCAACATGGCCAAAAAAATCGTTGATGGATTTTTCCTAGGAGCAGAGTAGTTCCGACAGCCCATTTGTAAAAGGAACATGAAAATAGACACTTTAATGGACAAAATGAGCCATTCGTGCCAAAAATCTGCAGAGCCGTTCCCGAGAACAGTGGGTTTTTCCAAAATGGCCAAAAAAATCGTTGCTGGATTTTTCCTAGGAGCAGAGCAGTTCCGACAGCCCATTTGTAAAAGGAACATGAAAATAGACACTTTAATGGACAAAATGCGCCATTCGTGCCAAAAATCTGCAGAGCCGTTCCCGAGAACAGTGGGTTTTTCCAAAATGGCCAAAAAAATCGTTGCTGGATTTTTCCCAGGAGCAGAGTAGTTCCAACAGCCCATTTGCAAAAGGAACATGAAAATAGACACTTTAATGGACAAACTGCGCCATTCCGACAGCCCATTTGTAAAAGGAACATGAAAAAAACGCTTTAATGGACAAAATGCGCTATTCGTGCTAAAAATCCGCAGAGCCGTTCCCGAGAAAAGTGGATTTTTCCAAAATGGCCATAAAAATCGTTGCTGGATTTTTCCCAGGAGCAGAGTAGTTCCGACAGTCCATTTGCAAAAGGAACATGAAAATAGAGACTTTATTGGACAAAATGCGCCAATCGTGCCAAAAAACTGCAGAGCCGTTCCCGAGAAAAGAGGGATTTTCCAAAATGGCCAAAAAAATCGTTGATGGATTTTTTCAGGAGCAGAGTAGTTGCGACAGCCCATTTGTAAAAGGAATATGAAAAAAGACACTTTAATGGACAAAATGCGCCATTCGTGCCAAAAATCTGCAGAGCCGTTCCCGAGAAAAGTGGGTTTTTCCAAAATGGCCAAAAAATCGTTGCTGGATTTTTCCCAGGAGCAGAGTAGTTCCGACAGCTTATTTGTAAAAGGAACATGAAAATAGCCACTTTAATGGACAAAATGCGGCATTCGTGCTAAAAATCCGCAGAGCCGTTCCCAAGAAAAGTGGGTTTTTCCAAAATGGCCAAAAAATTGTTGCTGGATTTTTCCCAGGAGCAGAGTAGTTCCGACAGCCCATTTGTAAAAGGAACATGAAAATAGACACTTTAATGGACAAAATGCGCCATTCGTGCTAAAAATGCGCAGAGCCGTTCCCGAGAAAAGTGGGTTTTTCCAAAATGGCCAAAATATCGTTGCTGGATTTTTCCCAGGAGCAGAGTAGTTCCGACAGTCCATTTGTAAAAGGAACATGAAAATAGACACTTTAATGGACAAAATGCGCCATTCGTGCTAAAAATGCGCAGAGCCGTTCCCGAGAAAAGTGGGGTTTTCCAAAATGGCCAAAAAATCGTTGCTGGATATTTCCCAGGAGCAGAGTAGTTCCGACAGCCCATTTGTATAAGGTACATGGAAATAGACACTTTAATGGACAATATGCGCTATTTGTGCTAAAAATCCGCAGAGCCGTTCCCGAGAAAAGTGGGTTTTTCCAAAATGGCCAAAAAAATCGTTGCTGGATTTTTCCCAGGAGCAGAGTAGTTCCGACAGCCCATTTGTAAAAGGAACATGAAAATAGGCACTTTAATGGACAAAATGCGCCATTCGTGCCAAAAATCTGCAGAACCGTTCCCGAGAAAAGTGGGTTTTTCCAAAATGGCCAAAAAATCGTTGCTGGATTTTTCCCAGGAGCAGAGTAGTTCCGACAGCCCATTTGTAAAAGGAACATGAAAATAGACACTTTAATGGACAAAATGCGCCATTCGTGCTAAAAATCCGCAGAGCCGTTCCCGAGAAAAAAGGGGTTTTTCCAAAATGGCCAAAAAAATCGTTGCTGGATTTTTCCCAGGAGCAGAGTAGTTCCTACAGCCCATTTGTAAAAGGAATATGAAAATAGACACTTTAATGGACAAAATGCGCCATTCGTGCCAAAAATCTGCAGAGCCGTTCCGAGAAAAGTGGGTTTTCCCAAAATGGCCAAAAAAATCGTTGCTGGATTTTTCCCAGGAGCAGAGTAGTTCCGACAGCCCATTTGTAAAAGGAACATGAAAATAGACACTTTAATGGACAAAATGCTCCATTCGCGCTAAAAGTCCGCAGAGACGTTCCCGAGAAAAGTGGGTTTTTCCAAAATGGCCAAAAAAATCGTTGCTGGATTTTTCCTAGGAGCAGAGTAGCTCCGACAGCCCATTTGTAAAAGGAACATGAAAATAGACACTTTAATGGACAAAATGCGCAATTCGTGCTAAAAATCCGCAGAACCGTTCCTGAGAGAAGTGGGTTTTTCCAAAATGGCCAAAAAATCGTTGCTGCATTTTTCCCATTAGCAGAGTAGTTCCGACAGGCCATTTGTAAAAGGAACATGAAAATAGACACTTTAATGGACAAAATGCGCTATTCGTGCTAAAAATCCACAGAGCCGTTCCCGAGAAAAGTGGATTTTTCCAATATGGTCTAAAAAATCGTTGCTGGATTTTTCCCAAGAGCAGAGGTGTTCCGATAGCCCATTTGCAAAAGGAACATGAAAATAGACACTTTAATGGACAAAATGCGCCATTCGTGCCAAAAATCTGCAGAGCCGTTCCCGAGAAAAGTGGGTTTTTCCAAAATGACCAAAAAAATCGTTGCTGGATTTTTCCCAGGAGCAGAGTAGTTGCGACAGCCCATTTGTAAAAGGAACATGAAAATATACACTTTTTTGGACAAAATGCGCCATTCGTGCCAAAAATCTGCAGAGCCGTTCCCGAGAAAAGTGGGTTTTTGCAAAATGGCCAAAAAATCGTTGCTGGATTTTTCCCAGGAGCAGAGTAGTTCCGACACCCCTGTTCTAAAAGGAACATGAAAAAAAATCGTTGCTGGGTTTTTCCCAGGACCAGAGTAGTTCCGACAGCCCATTTGTAAAAGGAACATGAAAATAGACACTTTAATGGACAAAATGAGCCATTTGTGCCAAAAATCTGCAGAGCCGTTCCCGAGAAAAGTGGGTTTTTCCAAAATGGCCAAAAAAATCCTTGCTGGATTTTTCCCAGGAGCAGAGTAGTTCCGTCAGCCCATTTGTAAAAGGAACATGAAAATAGACACTTTAATGGACAAAATGCGTCATTCGTGCCAAAAATCCGCAGAGCCGTTCCCGAGAAAATTTGGTTTTTCCAAAATGGCCAAAAAAATCGTTGCTGGATTTTTCGCAGGAGCAGAGTACTACCGACAGCCCATTTGTAAAAGGAACATGAAAATAGACACTTTAATGGACAAAATGCGCCATTCCGACAGCCCATTTGTAAAAGGAACATGAAAAAAACACTTTAATGAACAAAATGCGCTATTCGTGCTAAAAATCCGCAGAGCCGTTCCCGAGAAAAGTGGATTTCTCCAATATGGCCAAAAAAATCGTTGCTGGATTTTTCCCAAGAGCAGAGTAGTTCCGACAGCCAATTTGCAAAAGGAACATGAAAATAGACACTTTAATGGACAAAATGCGACATTCGTGCCAAAAATCTGCAGAGCCGTTCCCGAGAAAAGTGGGTTTTTCCAAAATGACCAAAAAAATCGTTGCTGGATTTTTCCCAGGAGCAGAGTAGTTGCGACAGCCCATTTGTAAAATGAACATGAAAATAGACACTTTTTTGGACAAAATGCGCCATTCGTGCCAAAAATCTGCAGAGCCGTTCCCGAGAAAAGTGGGTTTTTCCAAAATGGCCAAAAAAATCGTTGCTGGATTTTTCCCAGGAGCAGAGTAGTTCCGACAGCCCATTTCTAAAAGGAACATGAAAATAGACACTTTAACGGACAAAATGCGCCATTCCTGCTAAAAATCCGCAGAGCCGTTCCCAAGAAAAGTGGGTTTTTCCAAAATGGCCAAAAAATTGTTGCTGGATTTTTCCCAGGAGCAGAGTAGTTCCGACAGCCCATTTGTAAAAGGAACATG
>OY101450.1:53845768-53991837 GCA_956483635.1 Panzeria rudis
TATATATATATATATATATATATTATATATATATATATATATATATATATATATATATATATATATATATATATATATATATATATATATATATATATATATATATATATATATATATATATATATATATATATATATATATATATATATATATATATATATATATATATATATATATATATATATATATATATATATATATATATATATATATATATATATATATATATATATATATATATATATATATATATATATATATATATATATATATATATATATATATATATATATATATATATATATATATATATATATATATATATATATATATATATATATATATATATATATATATATATATATATATATATATATATATATATATATAATATATATATATATATATATATATATATATATATATATATATATATATATATATATATATATATATATATATATATATATATATATATATATATATATATATATATATATATATTATATATATATATATATATATATATATATATATATATATATATATATATATATATATATATATATATATATATATATATATATATATTATATATATATATATATATATATATATATATATATATATATATATATATATATATATATATATATATATATATATATATATATATATATATATATATATATATATATATATATATATATATATATATATATATATATATATATATATATATATATATATATATATATATATATATATATATATATATATATATATATATATATATATATATATATATATATATATATATATATATATATATATATATATATATATATATATATATATATATATATATATATATATATATATATATATATATATATATATATCTAACACTCACCGAAGAATTTTAGATGAACGTGAAACAAGCTAGAAAATCCTAAAATCTATAATAATACAGACTTTAGGCGCGTACGTGTTCTCCCAAGTACCTCTGGTATAACTTCAGGGATCCTTTTAGCCCTCAGCTTCTCTACGGCTTAACCCGGGAAAGAAACAAGGTCAAATAATGTTAGGACATTTTGAAAGTTTGTTAAGTTGGGTATTATTTTATTTTGTTATAGGAACTCGCAGGGGGTACTTCTCGCCAGGGATTTAAGGCATTAGCCTTGAATACCGTGTTGGTTTTAGTCCCTGCCTTCCTTTTCAGGTACAGTATTAAAGGTTAAAGAAAAAATCGGTAATTTGTTTCAGAATAAATCATAGGTGAACCCACGTTACGTCCTATCATGAACGCGTAATCGCACAACAAAATAAAGTTAGCTATCATTTTGCTGAAATTAGTTTTACCCGCGAACCAACTTCATAGTAACCATAGCTTTTCAATGTTTTTTTAGTCCGTTTAAATTTTCACTAAAATTAAATTAAAATCAAATTTGGATGCTGTTTTTGGGAATGGAAGTTTTGAAATCATTTCACATTCCACGTTACAGTGATTTCAAATAAAGCGTTTTGAAGGCAAATTATTTTGTCAGTAAATTTCAAAATCTGATATGTATGAAAATTCAAATAATAACATTATAAACGAATATTTTACTCAACGTCAACGATATAAATGTTTTCTTCTGATTTTATTCCGATTTGAACATCAGTAGGAACGAATAAAAAGTTTCTGTTTTTTTTGCAACTAAAATTATGAGGAAAACTATATAACTTTCAGTATTTAAATAATACGGAAACAGTTTAGTAAAATTTACAGTTCTTAAAAACATAATTGTTCTTTGATCTGAGAACGTATGAAATTATAAAATTTCAATCGTCTCAATATTCATAAATTTTCATTTCGGGTTTAAGATATCAAGTAAAACAGAAATAAAAACTTTATCTTTCATTTTATTCACTACAGCTAGAACAATAATGATTTATAATTAATTTGGTCGTGGCGGCGCGGCGGTGAAGTTTTGTTGAAGCGACGGCTAGAACAAAAATTTGTTTTGACTGCGTTAATTTTGGTCGCTGCGGCGCGGCGGTAACGAACTATTTTTGTGGCGGCAAAACCGCGCACCAAAACCAACGGCGCGGAGTTTGGCAGTCGCGTGGTTTTTCACATAAATTGTTTTCACATATATTGTTTTCATCATATTTTCGCTTACCTTTTTAATTGCTACTAATCCATCGATGTTTCCCACCAGGGAATGGACATTTCCATTGCTGGTTGACTGGTAATCCATGTTATCTTCTAAAAAGGGGATATTCCATTAAAATGTTACCTAGGAAAATACACAATCGCTTTTGCACTTACCTTTTCCGGGCGATGGCATCATCTTACACCAGTGTCTAGAAATAATATAAAATGTTAATATAAGTACTACATATATTAATAAATTATGTTAATTTCGTGGCATGAATTTTCTGTTACTTACCTTCAATTCATGGTAGAATAATACAGGTAGTGGTGAAGCGTTAACGAACTTTTTTTTTGGGTTCGACTCTGTCAAAAGTTGTTTATGTTATACCAACACACACCCACACCAGAGACTTGCGCCGAGGGGTTTTGATCGGCGGCGGCTCAAATTCGGCTGGAAATGCACATGGACATTTAATAAAAGTGAAAATTTTCATTTTGTTGTTAAATTAGTTTTTCTTTTTCATACCAATTCTTCACCAAACAAAATGCATAGAAATTAAGCATTGCTTTGCCTCTCAACAATTTTTAAATTGTTATGAAAAATAAAGCAAAGGCTTGATTGTCAAACTTTTTTAAGGCTTGTCCAGATTCAACCTAAAAAGCTATTTGTCAAGCTAAAAATTAATTTCTCTGTTCGCAATTTTATGCATGAACATCAATTTTATATTTTACCGTTGGAATCTAATTCATGAATCATGCTAGAATTATTCGGATATATAATACATTATAATTTATGTATATTGAAACAAACGTCTATACCTGATTTATTTGTATCATGATAAATGGCAAATTCTATTTAGGAAAAACAGATAAGTAAAGCAGGTTATTTTTCAATATAAAGTTTGACATTTGTCATGATAAAAATTTATCACGTATAGACATAGGCTAAAGCAAGGCGAGTTGATACCAGGTGGCCTTATTATTGTAAATGAACTTTACCAAAATGTCAAACTGTATGTAAAAAAACTAAATAAAAACTTTTTATGTATGCATTTCACATGACAGATAGGTGAAGTCCAGTTGTTGTTGTACTATAAGGTCACTTGGTATTAATACGCTTTGGGTTACAATAAAAGTCTTTCTCTAATAAATTTTTAAATGTAATTTTCACTTTTGTAAAAAACTGTTTGCTGGGAACTATCAATGGAAATTCGTCGAGTCTATAGAAAATAATAAATTATATATAGACTAAGAGCTTCTTCCCAAAGATATTTCTAGTGACTACATATGGTCTAATTTAAAAACAGGACGAAGAGGAAATCTTCATAAATTAACTTCGTTTGTATTTTCGATTCCTATTAATAATGCGTTTGTAAAGAAAGAAAAATAATGTAATTTCCCGAATTAATGATAAGAATTAATTTGAATGGAAATTTAATTTTTTCATTATTTTTTTGCAAACAAATTAAAGTAAAGAAATACCAAATATATGTGGGAAAAATTAAAAATTCTTATGAAATAAAAAACAGGACCCATTAGGAAGTAAGTAATATAATCCAAATAAAGAAAAAAAATTTCAACTCGAATCGTATATGGCAGAGCCCTGAAGGAACACATAAGAAATACAAGCGAATTGATAATTTTCTCCTTTTTTAAGTCGGATAATGAATATTTATTTTGAATAGTTTTTGACAGTTTTTGGCAGTTCGTCTTAGTAAATCAAGCTTTTTTTCTCTAAATGTCAAGCTTTTTCACAATTTTGATCTGGCAAGCCTAGATCGCAGAGTAATGCATACAAAAATATTTTTCGTTATCTTACTCTACGTCTCCACCTAACCATAGACTACTAACTAGACCCGTCACTATACAACAACATTACGAAGATTGTATGAGAGGGAACGCAATTCTTATTTTATAATGTGGTTTCTAATTTGACTATGTCCTTCATATTATCTTAGTAAGAGCACTTTGTATGTAAAAATGCACAACACATGACAACAGCCTCTTTTAGCTGTCAAAAGTGAGCATTCTGTTCCTAACTTGATATGCTGTTGTAACTTGAAGTTATTACTGCGCTGTTAAAACAATTGCACTAACAACTATGTTATACCCTGAAAAAAGCATTAACTTGAGCGGTCTACACTTAACATTAACTTGAAGTTAATGTTAAGTTGGGTGTAGACTGCAAATTACTAAAATAATGCTTGAACAAAAATTATGAAAAAAAACATAAAAAAGTAGAAGTGGAAATTAAAAAAAGCAATCGACGGATTATTTTAAGCCGTTTTTGAGCCGAAAAACGATCGTCGGTGGCGGCTTCCATTAAGCCGATTTTAGCCGCAAGATAAATCGGCGGCTGTGGAAATTAGTCGGCGGCTCGGCTTAGCCGCGGCTCAGCCGTCTCGGCGCAAGTCTCTGGTAAACACACACATGTGAACATATAAATTTTTTTTCAAATTTTTTGTGCTTTTTGACAACCTCGAACATAAACAACAATAAAAAGCCGTGTTGTTTTGCTGTTGTTGGGTTGTTGTAGCTTCGCTACTACCTGTAGTATAATTCTACCATGCTTCAATTCTTGGTTACAAACATGCGTATTTTGCATTTGCTTTGGTTTCATTCATAATGCAGATCTTAGGTGTTGCCAGGTTTAAAATTTTTTTTTGTCCGCGATAGGGATGCCAGACTGATTTCAATTATGGGGATAGCTAGAAATACCCAGAAATCCGAAGTAATATAATGATACCGACTTCGAACGTATTTTAGCGATTCGATTTCCCTTCTATTCCGGGTCCACTGATGGACTCGAGAATGGTTGGGTTATTTGTAGTGTGCACCCTGTAGTTGTGGGTAAGGCAGTAGAGACAGCTGATTACTTTTGCTGGGTTGTTATCAACACAGGAAAGTAAACATATAAAGTTATAACAAAAACAATAGATGTAGAAAATCGTATGATTTTATACAAAAACAATGATGAAGAGGATTAAAATTGATTGGAAAAGGACAGTTTTATGTGGTGGCGTGATTTAGGTGTCATAAGAGATGGCTGAAAAAAGATCGGGGCTTTTTGATGGTGAACGTTGAAGACGTAAGATGTGACGGGAGTTGTGGCAACTAAAATAAAAAGATAGTGCGGGAAGGAAAAATAAAAGACATTTCCACAAGAAGAAAATTTATTAAGTGCTATTTTATGCAAGGTTTATCCTTATGAAATAAAGCAAAAAAAAGTTTAGTTATATTAATAAAACCACATAAATACAATATAAAAAATAGTGAAATTAAAATTCTAAGTTAATTAAAGGAAGACAAAGTGAACCCTAAATGCCAGTAAGAAAAAAAGGCAGAAAGTTATTAAAATAAAAATTTGCTAAAGCTAAAGCTAAATTACAATTGGAAAAAAAGGAAACTAATTAGAAAAAAAAACTTAAAGCTAAATCAAAGTTGAAAACTCGTTGTGAAGCATTTGAACGAGTGCATTATAAGTGCAACAATAGACCTGCAAAGAAAATAATAAAATTTACATTTCCTTAATAAAACGCCACATTAAAACTCACCTTCCGACAACTCCATCATCGCGTCACATCCAACGTGGGAACAGGTTTGGCTATATTCTGGAAAGACATCTTGCTCTGGGGTATCGAGTATTCTGGAAAGTCATCTTGCTCTGGGGTATCGAGTAGTCTGGAAAGTCGTCTTGCTCTGTAGTATCAGGTATTCTGCCAATTTGACCTTGGACAAACACACTAACGACCTAGACGAACCTAAATATATATATTATTCTTTAAGTTCCTATTGATAGGGTAAACACTTTTTTTGATACGTACCTTCGCGGAAATTTTATTTAAATTGTCCTGTTGAAAGTTTGTGGACGAAATCCGTTGGTTTAGGGTGAGCTCACACTAGGGACCCGACGAAGCTAATTTTGCGCCAGGGTAAATTGCCCACACCATATTAAACGTGTTTGCCTTAGGATAAGAAGAGAAAAGAAATATATATATATATATATATATATATATATATATATATATATATATATATATATATATATATATATATATATATATATATATATATATATATATATATATATATATATATATATATATATATATATATATATATATATATATATATATATATATATATATATATATATATATATATATATATATATATATATATATATATATATATATATATATATATATATATATATATATATATATATATATATATATATATATATATATATATACATATATATATATATATATATATATATATATATATATATATATATATATATATATATATATATATATATATATATATATAAAAGCCGCGAGATAAAAGCACAACTTGTTAATTGGACCCCACTACCTGCACCTATCGACACATCACGTACAGACGACGGCAAATCTTGTGTCGTAGTTAGTCTCCAGGCATTGATTTTGAAGAAAGTAGATAGAGAGAAGAGATCAAGTATTAGAAAATGCTTAACAAAATATAGATTTGTATTGGTTTTAAATATTTTTCCCTTATCAAAAGTACAATGAGCCAAATTAAATAATATAATTGATTTTTCTTAGCTATTCCAACTCATAGAAACTCAAAAGATTTTGTTGATAGTTTTTTGTATGTGTTAAGAAATAGTAATAGTATAAGAATTGAAATTGTCCTTTACAAACAAAAAAATCTGTAACATTAAATATTGTTGTGAAAATGAAATTTTTGTAGACTTTTTATTTACACAGAGAATGAGTGAGTAAAGTTCCAGATTTAGTCATGGCATGATGATGAAAGGGTAAGGATGTTTGGTCAAGGGATGGCTTATTAATATTTCGGCCATAAGCCATCACAGGAGAAGTCCTAGCGGGAGGGTTACCGGTGTTAGCAGCCCATCAGCTAACAAGGTTTGTTGTGCAGTATAAGGCTGCGAAGTAAGTATATGGTGTGTTTTTTTTTTAATTAATTAGTATAAAATCAGTAGATATCAATCCCTCTTTTACTCACTTTCGGGTTCCTTATACAAATACAATTAAGTTTGTCCACCTACAACACAAATAGGCTGGTATGAATTATTTTTCTTGTAGTGAAATCGTGCCAGTCAGACCGGTCAGCAAGAACCACCCCAAGACGGCGAGCCCTAGCCGGTGCATCCTCCAGCATACCAGCATGGCTGACGATCTGGCAGCATTTGTTTGCAGGCAATCTGACAAACAACATCTAGTACTACTACTACAAAGAACCGAGTAAATTCAAAAATTTTCTTATTAACTCGATTAATTTTTAGCAGTAAAGCTTACTCGAATAACTCAAACGAAATAAAAGTGCTACTCTATTGTTCGATTAATTTAAAAACTTCAATTTCAATTAATTGATTAATCGAACAATGGAAAAGTCGAGTAAAATGAATACCCTAAGAATCACCCAAAAAGAGTTTTTGCATAAATATTTCGATAGATCAATCTACCGAAAAACTCTATTTAAAAAAACAATTGAGTTAGGGCACTTCTATATTAAGACAACAAAGCATAAAAAATAATAGTTCATTCATAATGAAAAATAAAATAATGAAAAATGAATACATAACTCATATTAAATGTACATTAAATCGTACTAAAAATGTTTTCGTTTATATATCGTCCCTACCACGTCAAACTATCCAATATGCAAACTGGTGCTTTTAAAAAGAGTGTAAAAGCCCGTCAATTGTGCAGTCGAAATCAGCATATCCCTAAAAGTGAAAGTTTTAAAATATTTCTCAATGAGTTTTTAATACTCTAAGAGAAATTCAACATTTTCCAGCGAAACGTATCGTACCCATTAAAAATAGTATATTAAACACGATATTTAACTTTTTCATATTGAAACCAGACGAAAACTCAGAGGCTTTTGTATAAACTCATTAAGGCAAAAACTACACCGGCACACAAAAACAAAAAAGTTGGCTGTACATTAGAGTGCTTAAAAAATATTTTTTGTGCTATAATCCCAAAAGTTTCTAGTAGGTATAAAATAAGCTCTCCCACAACATCAGCTCCATGTTTTGATTCTACGCGACGCTTAACGTCTTTCTGGTAACTTTTTACCCGTTAAATTTACGAAAAAAAAGTGTTTTTTTGTGGAAACTTTAATTTGCTAAAATAATATGCGCATTAAAATGAAAAAAATATATATTTTCGTAGTTTTGTTCGACAAATACGAAAAAAAGAAATTGTCCCATGTAATTTGTATGGAAAAACTGAAAGTCGTTAAGCATCGCGTATAATCAAAATATCGAGCCCATCTTTTGGGAGACCTTTTTTATTTGTACCTACAAGAAACTTTTAAGATTATAGCAAAAAAATCTTTTTTGTACATATGACTAAACCCACCTACCTACATGTATTTCGATGACTCCGAACTATATTCGATATGAAAAATAAAATATATTCATATCGAATATAATTCGTTTGTTGTGATTTGAATAAGTTTCTAAACCCAGTACGCCTTTGTAATTCTCAAATGATGTTTGAAAGTTTGTGAATAAGGCAAGAGGTTGGTAACTTTTCAAAATTATGGTTGAAGTGTATTGCTAAAGCACCAATAAAATGTTAAATTTCAGATAAAACTTAAGTTCAGGCAAACTGAGAGTTAGTAAACTTTTAAATAAAATTGATATGGCTGAAATTTGTGTTATGTAATCTCTCAATAAATGTATGTATGCTAAAAATATTTTAGAAGAAGTAGTTTTAATTATAGTTCAATGGAAAGAAACTTTTAGGAATATCCCCAAAAAACCGCAATGTATTTTTTAAATAATCCCAATGAAAACCCCAAACCCAAAATGAAAATTTTCATCCTTTTTTGTGATGACAGAACCCCTAAGCTGGCAGCCCTGCTTTCAATGAGTCTGGGTGCAATATGCTCTGAAAATAATCATAAATAAACAAAAGTAATCGTAAAAAGTAATCTGATTATATTTTAATTACTTTTGGTTATTTGTGATTATTTAAAAGTAATCCCTAATAATCCCGATTATATTTTGATTATTTGTAATCGTAATCAATTAGTAATCAAAAAATTCTTACTAGTGGATTAAATAATCATTACGATTACTTTTAAAAAGTAATCGTAATTGATTACTAATCGTAATCCAAATTTAACAGTTAAAATATGCACATGTTAGTACTCTAAATCAGTGACCCAAGAATCTGTGACAAGCAGTACCATTGTTGTAATAAACACTATGAATGCAACTATAAAAGGCGATATTATTGTAATTAGACTCTGCTCAATAATAAATTTATTATTATTTTTCTTAGGAACAATTGAGTAAAGGTAAAAGACTCAAATTTTCTTTAGTAAAAAGTATGTTCTGATATCGTTCTATCAGCTTCTCATTAGCTGCAATTGCTAGCAATACCAACTCTTTTACTGAATAATCATACTTGGACTCTACTTGGTCAAATTTATAGCTATGTTTTTAATTATTGCAATAATTTTATTTGGATATATAGTTACACTTCTCTAATCGAAAAATGCGGCAATCGGCGCAACCGGAGGTTAAGCCTAATTCGACTACGCTGATTTTAATCGTGCACTACATTTTTTAGGTTAGCTCATAAAAAGAGATTTATAATTTCAGTTTTCTTTGCCATTTTTTAACGTGTTGAAATGTGCAGTTGTCAATTGGACGAAATGCGATGCAGAAGCTACTGCGACATTAAGAATTTACCTGTCTTTATTGAACACTTTTTTGGGGCTTTAAATTTTAATGGCTAACTATGTATGTATATATGCCTGCACTTCATTGTTGCTTTACCAAATCATCAACATACTTCATCCATACTTTTGAAAAGTTTTATTGTATGCACAAATTTCAAAAAACATTTCAGAATTTACAAATGATTTTCAAAAATTTCAAAACACAAGAAACATTTTATATTCGATATGAATATTAATGATTTTTTGCGGAAAGCTTCTGGCAACGCTGCCCCCCAAGCATTGATTTTTGTTATTCAAAGCATTGCGCGCCACACAGTGGTCTGAAAAATTTTTTTAGCGCGAAAAAAAATTTTTTCTGGCTCAAAGCTTTTTTATACCCTTCACCAAAAATGGAAAGGGTATATATCGGTTTGTCATTCCGTTTGTAATTTCTACAATATTAATTTCCGCTCAATAAAGTATATATATTCTGAATCCTTATATATACAATAGCTGATTTAACGCTGTCCGTCTGTCCGTCTGTCGTCTGACCGTTTAAAAATTTGGTGGCAGTTTTACGAAGGCCCTACATAACCTAAAGACTTGAATTTTTGACCACATGTTTGAATGTGTTATGTGCGTGACACATATAAAAATTAACAAAATCGGTTTATTAATAACTGAGATATCGGTAAAACTGAGTTTAGTTAGTTTTACTTGATTTTTACGACTTCCGAAGTCCTAAGATCATAAAAAGTTAACCGTTCTATCAAGTATAGTTTCGAGAAGTTCTATAATAAATATCATCCAAATCGGTCCGTAAATGGCTGAGATATGACCAAAAAGAAAAAGGAAATTTGCAAAAATAAATAGGCGGTTCTCGACATTTTATATAAATATAAAATGCATAGAAAAACCCCCCAGTATTGAACCCGGGCTTATGGGCCGGAGGTTCAAGTAACAGACCACTCGGCTACTGAGGCTTGCTTAACAAAGCTGTATATTTACTTAACTTAGACTGCTTCTTATTTCCACAGTTCAAACAAAAAGGGAGTGATGTACATAATTATACCAAAGTTGCTTTTTGTCACTACTACATTGACATTTGTTTTATTATACACCAAATTTGGTATATTTTTTTTTTATTACAATTAATTGGCTGAATGTAGCAACAATTTTGTTTGGTTTCCTTGGGTGGTGGGAATGTGTGTACATAAATAAACATTACCCAACAAACCAAATGCCTTAAGAAAAATATTATAAGCTTGAAAAACATATTAGAATGTGTACATTGATTTTTATATATAATTGCATATCCACTCACTTTGCAATTTAAACCAACCTTAACAGTGCTCAACAAAAAAGATAAATGTATTTGTTGACTGTTTTCGCGTGCCGCTTATGAATTATATGCGTAAAAAATGCAAAAAGACTTTAGAATGGATTGAAAAATACATCAATGTTTCAATAGTCGCCTTCCGTTATTCAGTATATGTCGTTTATAGGCATACTTGGAAATATCATTGTTGAAAACTGCTTGTGATATCACATTTTATAAACATAATAATAAATCAATTTAAAACAGCTTAAAACCCACTATTTATTACTACATTTATACGCACGTGTTATTTGCAAATAAATATGTAGTGCTGCCAAGTACGTATTTTTATTGTAACTTACTAACTCACGAAAAAGTTACTGATTAACGCGCTATTTGCAAATAAGAAGTTTGGGTACCCACCTTTACTTTACATATGTTTGTTAATAAAAAATAGATAAATATAATCACAAATAGATGAATAAACAGTGATTTAATAAGTTACAATAAAAAAGTATTTGGCAGCAGTTTACGTTTTTATTTGCAAATAAGCTTTGCGTATCAGCTAGGTATACCTATATTTACTTTTTCTCAAGTTGTATTGTAGTTTGTTTGCTACATGGTTTGTTGGGTATATTAAACTCATTCTTGATTTCACGGCTGCCAGATTTGACGATTTATCGTCATTTTGACGATTTTATTTTCCAAAAATAGCAAAGTGACGATTTGACGATTTTTTTCATGAAAAGTGACGGTTTTATGCAATGCTAATAATATAGCGATTTCTTTAAATAAAGCCGAATTCATCATTTCGTTCGTACAAAGTAGGGATGTAACGATACACCTTTTTGCCGATCCGAAACCGATACTGAAAAAGAAATATCGGCGATACCGATTCCGATTCCGGTACCGATACGCATATTGCATTCAATTCAAGTTAAAATTAACAAAATTCAAGTAGGGTATTTTTTTATTAAACAAAATTACAGTGTAAGAGATTATTAATCTTTAAAATTTACATTAACCCATTAACAAAATTGGAAGCCATTTTTAAGGAACTACATTTTCATTGCTTCCAAAGAATCTATATTAAAAAAAATTAGTAGAAAAGCAAATAAAATTTTATTTAAGTTATACAAAAATTTTTAATTCCTTTATAATTAAAAAAATACCATGCTTTTTACAAAATCGAATTTTAAAGGACATTTATCAACTAATACCTGCCTGTTCTGTAAATCGATTACATCCCTAGTACAAAGTTTATGTCCCGACAAAACAGCACAAAAAAAATATTTTTGTAAACGAGACAGTTTGATTATCCTCGTGGTATATGTGTATGAAGAGGACTTACATATACGAGAGCGCGTCAATAAGTTCGTGACTTTTTGAATTTCCCGCCTTTTAACTGAATGGGCAACACTTTAACAAGGTCAAAATTTTGACAAGCTGTGTCATTTCGCTTGCGTTTGACAGCCATTGATAGTAGACTACTATGAAAAAAGTGGTCCGTACATTTGACCAGACTCACCTAACTACAAGTGTTTTGATGTGGTGAATCCGAATCTGAGGTCCGTTTGATTGACAGGGTAACGAGGCGCGAACATAATGTCATATTTTAGTTTGATTTTTTTTTACAAAACTGTCAATAAATGTATTGAATTTTCTGGTGTCCGATATTTTTGACGATTTTTTATAGTTGAAATGACAATATATTTCTTTTTTATCGTCAAATTGACGATTTTTCCGTAAATTCATCTGGCAGCCCTGCTTGTATTTCCTTTATTGTCAATTACAGTGCTGCCACTCGATGTTTTCCGATTCCGAAGCGTTCGGGGGATATATGTTTTTGGTAATGTACTCTTAGTACTTGTGTTATGTTATATAAAGAGCATGAATTTATAATTGATTTTTGATAAAACCTTGAATCTTCGATCATTCAACGGATATTGATCGAACAGAATTTGAATCTAAATATAATTAAAAATTCATATGTTGTAAAGTGGCTGCTACACAAGTCAATATATTGACTTCAATATATGTGTTTGTGTGCGTTTGTTATGAAAATCAAAAACATTGCATTGCATTGCAGATTTTCAAAACTTTGAGATTATTCATACTAAAGTATTCAGTGGGTTACTAATAGTTGATAAATTAATCGAAGAATTTTTAGGAAACAAGTAACTCGAAAATTTTATATCACATAGCCGGCTAAAATATATTGAGCCAATTCGAACTAAATATCATATTCTTTTTTCTTTTTTGTATTATACTACAAATTTTAAAACAACAATATGTATAGAAAAATGTCAGTATTTTACAAAATAGACAATACGATAGTCAGTAGATATAAGATAAATTCTTTTTTTAATTTTAACTGATGAATGAATTAGTTAAGTCCCATTAAAATGTTAACTTCTGCATTGAAATTAATTACATACTCTTTTGCATATGCATATATATATTTTTATATAACTCTTTGTTTTTGAGATTTCATTGCTGTAGAACTGGGTATTTTATATTTGCATCATCTGGCATCATCTTTTTTTTTATAAAGAGAAGTAACACAAGAACGAAAAAGAACCAACCAAGCGAAAAAACTTTGTTATAAAGTTGGATCAGGGATGGCAAAGTTGGTACAGTTGTACCATTTTTGGTACAATTCGAATTTTAAAAGTACAATGGTACACCAATGACTTATTTAGTACAATTAATAATTAATAATGATATCGTCCGTTTTCAAATTGGTGCTTTTGACTTCGGGTACTAGAAGACATGTTATTAATTTGTGTTTTCTCAATTTTAACTTAAAAGGTGTAGCATGTATTTTGGCATCCGAATTTACCACAACATTTGTGAAAACTGTTCTTAAGATAGAACACATACGATTGACTTCTTTAGAAGCTTCTTTTTCACTGATTTAAATTACCCCCTGCCGTTAAATATCTTTCGAGTAGTTCAAGCTATTTTTGTTATGAATTGGTGTGTTTTTACTAGATTGTGAAATTTTGGTACAATTGATGCCGATTTGGTACAATTTTACCATTGCGACGGTACAATTTAAAAATTTTCATATCCCAACAGTGCTTCACACCACAAATATGTATGGATGTATATACTCCATACTAACGTCGGTGAAGGGTATACCAGATTCGGCACAGCCGAATATAGCACTCTTACTTGTTATATCTTAATAATTTGGGAAAATGTAAGAAAAAATTTTATGAATTACGTACTCAAGTCTTTCAGGAAATAATTTAAGAAACGTCTGAAAATTATAGACTAATAACAGAGTATGCAAAAACCGGAATTTTCCAAGAAACCGGTTTTCGAATTATTCGAAAAATTTAATTTATTTTAAGAACCCCGTTTCGAATACGGTTTTGTCGAAATAAAGCGGTTAACCGGTTTTTGTAAAATGTATGTGGAAATTTTATTTTTTCACTTTTTGCGAAAAATCTTTATAATACACATACACATTTATGGGATCTTTCCCTTGAAATAAGTTGTTTATAAGTAATTAAATTACACAGGGCTACAGTTAAATTCCTTTTTGGAACAAAACTACTAAGCTAAGCAGTTTAATGCGCTAAAAATAGTTCTCAGTTTTTTCCTACCAGGTACAATCTTTTTTAATCTGCATGTCTAATATTTCGATCATAAAACACCAAAAGATGCCTTACACAATTACCTGAAAACTATCCTAATATAGTTTTATGATTCGATCAACTCTTTCCGAGTTATTCACAAATTAAAAATTTTTTTCTTTATAGAAACTCATAAAACATTTAAAGCTGCAAACACTTCACCTGTTATTTATTGTTCTTCAGGACAGGTGTCTTACGAACAAAATGAACCATATATCAGGAAAATCGATGGACAAGTGTTGATTAGCAATTAAGTGAATACACACACCCACACACTTAAAAGAGACTTTCGCTTTAAATATTTAAAAAAAAATTATTTCCTTAAAAAATTTGAATGAAAACGGTACAACCGATTTGGATGATTCTTTTTTGTTGTTGTATTCAAGACGAAGCTTGTATGAAAGAAAAATGTTTGAAATGCTACTAATAAGGTAAAATTTCGGTCTTTCAGTAAATGGTATTTCTAATATTCGTTGGAAATCTATTAGAATTTAAATTACTGGAGCGATATTTATAAAATACTCATTTTGTTAAAACATGTTTTTTACGTAATATTTTAAAAATAATATATTACAGGATGACGAAATTTCAAAATTTTTTTTGCATATTTTTAATTAAACTAGAGGTAGAATAAACGCTAGGCAAAATAAAAGCTAAAAAAGAAATGGAAAAATACTATTTGGGGTATATTGTTTAAATATAAGTATAAAACAAAATTTTGTTCATCAAAATCTAGAAAATTCTTCTCCTTGAAAAAACCGGCATATAAAAACCGCCATGCCGAATTATTCGAAATCATAAATTATTCGAAACCGGTTTATTTTCAGGAAGTCAAAAAAGCGGTTAACCGGGTTTCGGTTCCGGTTTTTGCATACACTACTAATAACCATTTATTTGAAAATTTTAAAAAATTTTTTAATTTTTTCGGAAATAACTTGGGCCGTATTTCTTCAAAGATGATGCGAATCACAACGTTACTGTGAATGGTGAGCGCTACCGTGCGATGATAACAAACTTTTTTCTGCTCAAAATGGAAGAGCTTGACTTGCATGACATGTGGTTTCAACAATATATATATATATATATATATATATATATATATATAATATATATATATATATATATATATATATATATATATATATATATATATATATATATATATATATATATATATGTATGTATATATATATATATATATATATATATATATATATATATATATATATATATATATATATACATATATATATATATATATATATATATATATATATATATATATATATATATATATATATATATATATATATATATATATATATATATATATATATATATATATATATATATATATATATATATATATATATATATATATATATATATATATATATCTATATATATATATATATATATATATATATATATATATATATATATATATATATATATATATATATATATATATCTATATATATATATATATATATATATTATATATATATATATATATATATATATATATATATATATATAGATATATATATATATATAGATATATATATATATATATATATATATATATATATATATATATATATATTGCTGTGCACGGTGGCGAATCGATTCATTCGGGTCCTCTTCAACACTTTGCTCTACAGCGGCAATTGTTTCTTCGGTGCGCACTGTTCGACGTCTCTGCGGATGCGTATTATCACATAGAGTAAACGTAGTGCGAAAACGATCCTTGGTTAACCGAATTAATTGCTCTGATGGACGATTATGTCGACCATAAAATGGACGGAGCTTGCGGTAAACTTCGCGAACTGAACCATTATTTTCGAAATAAATTTGCACGATTTGCAAGCGTTGTTCTTTTGTCAACCTGTTCATGATGAAATGGCAAACCAAACTAAATATTAATCACTTGACAGCTGACAAAATGGCCGCCAGTTAAAAAAGTGATGCCAACTTAAAGTTCTTATATATATATATATATATATATATATATATATATATATATATATATATATATATATATATATATATATATATATATATATATATATATATATATATATATATATATATATATATATATATATATATATATATATATATATATATATATATATATATATATATATATATATATATATATATATATATATATATATATATATATATATATATATATATATATATATATATATATATATATATATATATATATATATATATATATATATATATATATATATATATATATATATATATATATATATATATATATATATATATATATATATATATATATTAGATTGCTGTGGGATATTCCTTACTTAAATGGTAAATAAAAAGGCAGAATAGGTTCGGTTTAGAGAATTCAGTTCCACTTTATTGTAGACTTATGTGGATGGGTTAACTTTCTTCACATAAGCATTCGTGATTAAAGTTAAATATGTAGTAGATGGTAAGTTATAGTTGGTAAGTATGAGTTTAAATTTTCTTTACAGGTTACAATCAAGTGATCGTCTTGACGGTTGGATATTAAGTACCCATCTACCTATCAATCTTTGTTTCAATTTCATTAATTTATAATTCAATGTTGATAATATGGTAAAAATGGAGGTTCAAATTCAATCGCATTTAGCGTAATATTAACATGACATTTAACATAACAATATTACAAGACCTGACCTGAAGATTTTTATGTTGTGTCCAATTAGATTGGACATAGCGCCGGCCTTGCCATTAGGCAACTGTTGAAGTCTTTCCATTGGCGCATAGGACTTGCGCTAGCGACATGATTGCTTCTGCTATCAGTTGTGCATTTGGTCTTGTTACCGATGTTGATGATTTCTTGCCTTGATGGTTAACTTGCTGATTGGCTGTCTGGTTATTACACATGTTGATGGTTGTTTGACTAGGAGCAGGTTTGTTTGTTGTGTTACTAGTAGAATGGTGGTTGGTAGATGGTTGTCGATTGCACAGTTTGCTGGAGGATTGTTGACTAGTGGACGATTTTTGACTAATAAACGATTTTTTAAGGTCACGCAATTCTTTTGTGGTGATGCCTTTCGAATGGTTACGCCGGTATGGGCCTTTATGCAGTAACGTGTGATGATATTTGTGGCAGTTTTTACACGTTTCCATTGACCGACATGATCGTAAGTCGTGACTCTTGGAGAGGCAGTAGTTATTATCCTCAATAACTTCTTCCCTCTCGACTGCTGTCATTTTTAAGAACTTGTAGCAGAAGATTAACGAATGAAACCGCTTGCAGAGGACGCACTTGTAAGATTCTGCCTTGCGTTTCTTTTCTCGGGATTGATTACTGTTGCTATGTGGAAAAAAAAAGAAAATTAATTAGAACTTAGTAAGTACATGAACAGGAGATTTTTTGAAAGTGTTGGGATAAGGAATATAATCTGGGGGATGAAGAGAGATAAAAGGGGTTTGATGACGAGCTAGAAAATAACTAATCAGACTGAATTTGCGTTATTTAAAAAGGGTAGATAGCACAGCTTCACTATTGGTTGAGTTATAGTCCCGGTTGCTGTGCGTACGTCAACAGTCCGTACATTGTTATCTGAGCTGAGAAATGTATTTTCTATTCGTCCTAGCCGCCATTCGTGCGGTAGTTGTAGGTCATCCATCACTATCACTAGATCGCCTATTTGTATATTGGGAAGAGAGTTTTTCCATTTATACCGTTTGTGCAACGATTTTAGATAATCCTCCTTCCATCTATTAGCAAATTGATGGTGCATATATATATATATATATATATATATATATATATATATATATATATATATATATATATATATATATATATATATATATATATATATATATATATATATATATATATATATATATATATATATATATATATATATATATATATATATATATATATATATATATATATATATATATATATATATATATATATATATATATATATATATATATATATATATATATATATTATATATATATATATATATATATATATATATATATATATATATATATATATATATATATATATATATATATATATATATATATATATATATATATATATATATATATATATATATATATATATATATATATATATATATATATATATATATATATATATATATATATATATATATATATATATATATATATATATATATATATATATATATATATATATATATATATATATATATATATATATATATATATATATATGTATATATACACCGAATACTTTTCCACACTTTGAATACAGATGTAGTACTGTTAATATGGAGTTGGCATTGTTTGGCAACATGTTACTTTGGCTACATTTTTTCCAAAATATTATTTTCCTTTCTTTTCGTTCCAGTATGTCAATTTATCTGCCTTAATATTTATATATTTCCCGATATATGCGCATTAGAACCATTTATTTTCTATTTAAATATAAAATATTAGCTTATTGTGATACCAGACTTCTCTTAAAACTCGAGGTTAACGGCACTGAAAAGTTTGTTTTACAATTGTTCAATTCACAAGCTCGTATTAACGTCGTATGTGTTGTGTAATCGTCTAATTATACAATATTGTATTTTTGTTGTTGGTAACTTTCATACAAAAGTGCGTTATAATTATACGGTTGAATTTTATACGTTCTTCAAATAGTTGTATTGAGGCCAGGTCTGGGAATATTCTCTTTGTTAGATTAATTTGTAAAAATCTTTTATAAAGGCTGGTTAAATTTTAAGGGCCGATGTTGATTTTGAATAAAACACAAATTATTTAGGAAATTATTGTCATTTCTTTTTATTATGATAATATGGTATGGTTCAATTATGGAATAATATTTCGGCCAAATGGCCGCCGCGACCTCAGCGGAACACTTCCATCCGATGATCCAAATTTTCGATGACGCTGAGGCATAATTGTGGTTCTATGCCGAATTGTCTCATCCTTTAGCTTTTTAATTGTTGCTGGCTTATCGACGTACACCTTTTCTTTCAAATAACCCCAAAGAAGGATGTCCAACGGTGTTAAATCACAGGATCTTGGCGGCCAATCGACATCGCCACCACGTGAGATAACACGGCAATTGAATTTGTCGCGCAAAAAGCGCCATTGTGTCCTGTTGAAACCACGTATCATCCACATCCATATCTTCCAATTCGTGGCATAAAAAGTTCGTTATCATCTCACGATAGTGAACACCATTCACAGTAACTGCATGACCGGCCTCATTTTGGAAAAAATACGGCCCGATGATGCCGTCAGCCCATAAACCGCAGTTGGAGCTGTTACGAGCATGCACTGGTGTTTTCACATCTCCTACAGACTCGGTTTGCTAAAATTTTGGCACGATTTTCCGATTCTACGCACATTTGGACGATTAAATTGACCGAAAAAATCACGAAGTGCACGATATGCATTTTGATTTGAACGCCCATTTTCATAATAAGCCTGAATAACTTTAACGCGTTGCTTGATTGTGTGTCTTTCCATGGTTCAAATTGATTTAGTCTGAAATTGAGAAATGTCAAATGAAATGCAGAAAATAACTTGACGTTTAGGTGTGGTTCACATTCAACATCGGCCCTTAAAATTTAACCACCCTTATATGTGATAAGTAACACCAGAAAATACATTCTTCTTAATGATAAATATATAATTGATTCATTTCAATTTAATTGTCAAACTTTTTTAATCAAAATTGCTTGTGGCAAAAAAAATTATTCTATTTCGCGTCAAATTAAAACTCACATGCTTGGTTTCATTTCATGGTATCAAATCAAGGTGAATTAATGCCAGGTGGCCTCGAGAGATCGGGTGACTACGAATTGCTTACCATATTTGAACTGCCAACTGTGTTAATGTACCGGCTTTTTTGACAGTCCAAATATAAATTCTGCACGGCGAATTTATATGTGGAATGTCAAAAAGCTGATATATTAACACTGTTGATAGTTCAAATATAGAAACATTTGCTTAGTCACCTGATCTCTCGAGGCCACCTGGTATTAATTCGCCTTGCCTTGACATTTAACACAGCGTCTTCACGAGACATTAACTTTGAGATAACATGAGAAAAACGTCGGCAGAATACTAAAAACAAAATGTAAAATTTTCTCTTAATATCATACTAGGGGAACACGTAATTTTACTTTTCCGATAAGATTTCATTTTATGCAAATGCTCATTGAGTTAAAATGTACTACTTTTGCATAACTAGTTATTATATTTTTAATTTTTCACACAAATTTAAATTTATAAATCAAACACATTTATTTAACACAGAAATTTTATAAAAAACATCGCTTTTCATTAATTTTAATAAACACTCACACATGCACACTATTTTATTTCAATGTACATATGTATGTTCTTTAACAGTTCATCTCATAAGATTGTTGTTATAAGAATTTTTATAACAACGCTCTCATAAAAATTCTTATAACATTGAGATAACACTAATTTGAAGTCTGCACGAACATAATTCTCTCTACGATAGAATTTGACAATCTCATCTTACATATACGTTACGTGTAGACCTCAAGTAAGATACGACAAAATAACGATACAACAAATTTGTCTGTTCACAAGCACATAAATAAATGTCGTCTTTTTTTAAACGATAAGACATAAGACTGAGCTTGTGAATTGAACAAATGTTGTTCCGCACAGTGGGGCAAAACATAAAAAATTTATAATACATCCATAACATTTTATCCGACTTGCATAAAGAAAATTTGTATATAACGAAATATTTCGAATGTTGTATTTGCATATTGTTTAACATAGGTTAAAGTAGAACTACATACGACACGTTAATTCTCCGACGAGTATCGTTCGTTTAAGCTTTTTAGCAGATGAAAAACGGCAAGTTACACAACGAGTTTTTCTGCAATTTGTTTTTTTACTTAAGGTGGAGGTACATACCACGCGTTACGCGACTACGCTTTTCTTACTTTTCGAACTTTAAACGCTTTAAGAATGGTAAGTTACACACCACGCTTTTGATGCTCTTCTGCTTATACAATTTCAAGCCTTTGCCGGCTATATTTTGTCTTGCCTTTAAGTTTTATTTTTCTTTATATATTTAATGCAGTTTTCATCCATTTTTTAATAAAAAAATTAATTTCTAATAATTTATTTCCATTAAACAAACATTTTAGCATATGAATCTGGCAGCACTACCTGTCATTTTGTATACGACGCGTGAAAGTTGAAGAATGTTCAACTTTTTGCGAGTTACGCGCGTCGCAAACTTCGCTTTGTATCTTGCCTTATGGAAACACTATTTCAACTTTTTTGACAGAAGTCTGTAACGCATTAGCGTATTTAACGCATGCTATGTACCTTCACCTTTATTTATTCCAAGCTTCGCCTGTTTTTTATTTTATTAGTCCAGGCTTTCTTTTATGATATGATGTTTCTAACCTCATCAATAAGTTTTGCCTCCATGATTCACATTTTTTTTACTTTATTCTATTTTATTGTCAGCTAGTTAGTTGTCAAAAATACACAATGCGTTAAAAAGTTCAAAGTTAACTGTTTTTCTTCTGCAAATGCCTTAAAATGTTTTTTTGCAGTTTGTTCTATGATAAAATACTATTTCAACTTATTGACATAGTCTACTGCGTGCACGCGCATTAACGCGTGTTAAGTACTTCTACTGTTAGATCTAAAGGGCGTCAAAGTTGACGATTATGTAGAAAAAATTCGGAACTTGTAACCTTTGGTAAATAATAACTGATTTCGCTGATTTTTGTGTGGACTATGCTAAGGTGAAAAACAAAGTGCTATTGCATCTTTTATATTTTTAATGAAATTTTACCTACAATTTTTTTCCCCCTAACTTTGTTCAACATTTGCTCATAACTTGTATAACATCTATTAGAGGATATTTCAAGCTTAAGAAACGTGTACTCCATATTAAATAAGAAACAAAAATATTTCCTTTACTCAAAATCTTTTCAAGACATGAAAATTTCCATGAGAAGAAAAACAATATTCCCAAATTTGTTTTTCTTTTCAACACATTTTTAAGTTGTAATAAACGTGAAAATTTGAGCACGTACCTCCCTCTCTCTTAATACTGGTAAATTTTGTATGATAAACAAAAAGAAATTTTTGGCACTTATGCAGCTTTGTTTCCCATGTAACTTTTATCATTTTTAACCGACTTCAAAAAAAGGAGAAAGGTTTTTAATTCGTCATGTATTTTTTATGAATGTTCCCTCAAAACTTCGCTACTTATGAAGCGATTTCAAATTTTTTGTAAATGGGCAAGGTCACGCCCATACAAAGTAAATACACATTCCTGTTCAACTACCTCTACTCAACCGATTATTATGAAACTTTGCGCACACATTATTTTCTGTTTGAATACTACATCGCGATTAAAAAAGTGGCCCTTGCAAAGTAAATGTTCTTTTTCCACAACTTCTGCTAAACCGATTCTTATGAAACTTTGCATACACCTTAACTTGTCCTTACAATACAACATTATGTTTAGAAAAGTGGGCAATGCCACGCCAACGAAAAGTAATATGAATTTCAACTACTACTTAACCGATTCTTATTAAACTTTGCATACACATTTAGTTATCGTTACAATACAACATTGTGGTTAGAAAAGTGGGCAGTGCCACGCCCATGAAAAATAAATAAATATTCATTTTAACTACTTCTACTTAACCGATTCTTATGAAACTTCGCACAATCAATTAGTTCTCGTAAAAGTACAACATGATAAGAAATGGGGCAGTGCCACGCCCCATTTTGCAAGAATTATTGAGTATATCATGGTAATATATTAAATATTTAAACAAATCTTAGCTGTAGGGCTGTAGGAATTACTATTCTAAAAATTTTCTTACTTTTCGAAAAGGCCTCCTACTTTCAGCATTGGTATAAAGCACGATTATTTAAGCAAAAAATCGTTAAAAATGCACTATTTCTTTTGCAATTTTTTGGAACGTAAGTTCCTTATGGCGCACAGTGGTCTGAAAAATCATTCTAGCACGACATAAATCAAAAAACTTTTTGTCGCAAATTCTAATAATCATTACAGAGTCTTATTGTCAAATGGTTAAATTAACTTCTTTCAACCATTATTTATTCAAGAAGGTCAAAACCTGTTGTTACGGCATTAGTAAAATTGTTCTCTTATTAGTTGTGAATGATAAAGTGGCATGAGGCTGTTCAAACAAATATTTGTTTTTATTTTTGGTGTTTAATATTCCGTTGGGTAAGATGGTGGAATCTATTCATTGTTAATATTCGTACATTCTTAAAGTATTTTGATGTGCATTTGGTTTATTTTAACAGTTAAGATATAAGTGGCAGCTCGTTGAAGATTTTTTGTTTTTTCACTTTAAAAAGCAAAGAAAGCAATTTTTACATAAGCTTTTCAAAACTGTTTTAAGAGGTTTGAAGTTCTAGTTTTGATTAACTTAATCCTTATAGCATAATTAAAGAGGTGAATTAAGTTTTATATCCGTCGGTGTCCGTCCGTAACTTTCACAGCTCAGTAAAGGTAATGCTTAAAACAACGGAGAAAAAAGTAAAGCTAAATTTAAAATGCATTATAATTTAATTGTATTATAAATATGTATATACTTGTGTTGGAAATATATACATTTATGTACTGCACGTCCGTCTCTTCCATGGTTAGGCTAGGTGGTCCTTCGCGTTTTACTATACTCATGTATAGACATATAATTGAATTTGTACATGGGTACTGTTGGTGCTGTTTTATTCTTTTTTAATAACATCTAACCTGTTGTAATTTGTCAGCTGTTTATTGCAAGAGTAATGCTATTTATTGTGTATATCTACAGTTATGCCTAAAGGTATGCTTTAAAACAAACGAGCAATAAGCGTACAATAAATTTAACTTCACCTGGTTACACAAACAATAATATGTCGGCAGAAAATCAAAATACAACACAAGATGTTTTTTCCTGGGAAAAGTTATGCTGTTTATTAGACGATAAACTGCAAGATGTTACAAGAAAATCAGATTTAGTGGACCTTAAAGCGGAAATAGATGAGCTTAAAAAGGAAAATTTACAGCTGAAAAACGATCTGAAAAAAGTAACATCGCGGCTTGAGTTTATTGATCGCAGACCAAATTATCACATATAGTTGTTTCTGGGCTTAGTAGTGGCAATGAGAATGAAGCCAAGTCAGAATTCGTTAAATTATGTTCTGAGGTGTTGAAAGTATATGTAAATGTTATTTCATCTCGTATGATCGGTTCAGGTAAATCAGTTTGCTTCACATTAGAATCGAGTATACAGGCATATAATGTTACTTCTGCGAAAAATAAAATAAAGGGACAGACTATATTTATACAAAAAGATTACACTGAAGAAGAGCAAAATGTGCGTTGCAATCTACGGCGGATGAGTAGAAAGATCACGAGAAGCAGTTCAAATGTTAAAGTAAGGCTGGGTGAATTTTGTATTTATTTAAATAATATAAAATGTATATAGTCGAATGGCAAAGTTATTGCCAATTCTGATGCGGATGCTCAGTTCTTAAATGGTTTACTTGCTGATTCTAATCTTTCGACGGATGTATGTGTTAGAGGAGTGCACAAAATTAGTGAGACGACAACCGAAACCCCACCAACTCAATAGCAATTTAACTTCTTCAATTTATTATCATATAATGTAGCTAATTTATCGAAAGCAATAAACTTTGGCACGTTCATATCATATATTCATAAATTTGAGTTATTTTTCTTATTTGAAACCCACGTAATGGCTAGTAATCAACATCTTTTTACATCTTACTTTCAAAAATTTACTTTACATTGGATTGAAGCGAAGAGAATACATACAGTTGGTCGCGCAATTGGCGGTTGTCTATTCGGTTTCCGTAAGACTTTACAGAAAATATATGACTTCAAATTATAAATATATACAATAACGCTGTCATGGCTGCTGAATTCGATGGAACTCTTTTTTATTTCATTCCAAGATATCTGAATTGTACCAATTGGAATTCTGATGTTGAAAACTTTGATGAATTTTTACAGGAGTTGAATCCCACACATTATTGTATAGTTGGCGATTTGAATGCCAGAATTTCAAACGAACAGGTCTTAGATAAAAATTTACTAGAAGGTTTGCCACATATTCGTGACTTTAGATGCTCAAGAGATAATATTTACAATACCCAAAGAAGGAAATTAGTGGAAGTCGTTGAAAATGTTGGTGGAATTGTGCTTAATGGAAGGACGGCTAATGATTCACACGGGGAATTCAGCTTTTGTGGGGCGATAGGTAGTTCTGTAATTGATTATT
The DNA here is from genome assembly GCA_956483635.1 of Panzeria rudis. NCBI lineage: Eukaryota > Metazoa > Arthropoda > Insecta > Diptera > Tachinidae > Panzeria > Panzeria rudis. The sequence continues at coordinate 53,871,897 of OY101450.1, forward strand.
GTATTTGCTCACATAGCTTCCTGCACTACGTTGATATTATTGCTGTACAGTCCAAGCCTTACTCTGACCATATGCCATTGCGTCTACAAATAAAGACTATAAATAATAGCACTGTTAGAGTTGCTGAACGATCTTTACAAAAACTACATTGGAATAAGAAACACGTCTCAAAATATGTACAAAATCTTAGGATATATTCTAGCACTCAGGTTAACCTGCATACGGATGTGACGATATATGAATTAGTAGGTCTGTTCATTTTCTTTCCTAGCAGAAACTAGTAACGAGAGAGTAAAGCAGAAATTTGTAAAATTACTCTCCCAGATATGAAAAAGTAAATGAACGCTTTACTTGCAAAAATTTGCAAGTAATACAATAAACAGTTTGTACACCCAAAAAAACTTTACACTAGCTGTTAGTAATTTGTATGAAAAGTTAGACATATCGTAAAAAATATATGAACATTTTTTCATTTTGAGGTAGATGAACACAACTTAGGATAAAAAGTGTTACTTTTTAACTGTCCGTAAATAAAGCTTTATGTGTAAAGTACTTAAAAATCAGAAATAAAAATACAACTGCTTATACATAAGGATTTTTTAGTTAAAATATCTGTAAACAGAAGAAATAAAGTTAGTTTCAATGCAATTATGGAATTTTTTTTATTAATTTAGTTCAATTTTTTCTTTGCAGGAACTTGCCAGGTTTTTTCTTATATTTGAATCACATAATATCAATTCAGGCGTTTTAAACTCTTTTAACATCCACTGCTGCAGTCAAATTAAAGAAAAATATCCAATCTTACCGTATTTAATATTTTTGACTTCTTAAAAAGTATTAATTTCTTAATAATTCACTAAAATTAAAAAAGTTTACTTTTTCATGAATATTTCCAATATTTATTTTGTAAACAAAAGATCTAAACAGCTGTTTGGCTAATTCATGCTAGTAAAAATTTTGCTAGCAAAAACTTGCAATAAATTTTTTTCTCTCAACTTTTTATGCTCTTTTTTCACTCTCTCGTTGCTAGTTTTTCGAGTATGTGAACACTTTCCAGTAACAACTAGTAACAATTAGTAACAACTTTCAGTTATTGAACAGACCTAGTACTAACAGTAACGATGAAAATCAAACTAGCATGCGTAAAAATAGTAATGGTATTACTTTCCAGCCTAAGCAGAAATGGTTTGATTGGATGTACTGGCGTTCTCGTAAATATATGTTATTGAATCTGAAAATCTACAGAATGACTTACACCTCAATAAATAAACTACGTTACATTACAGCAAGAAATAAATACTTAAGGCTCTGTAATACAAAAAAAGAACCTACAGCAATTAAATACAGTTAGATGTTCTAGTGAATGGTGGATACTGTCTAAATCTTTGCAAACTTGTAGTCATATAGCTAAAGAATTTCCAAATGCAAATGATTTTTATTCACACTTCAGTACGCTATTGCAAAATAATAATAATACACATACAATGAGTTGGTCCATGCCATATGTCACTGATGCTATGTTTGACCCTCCCATTGAATTCTGTGAACTTTATACAGTAATTAAGTCACTAAAGCAAAACAAAGCTCCGGGACCGGATGGCATTAGCTATGAATTTTATAAATCGCCCCTGCGTGCTTCATATCTGAGTTATTAACTATTTTCAACAAAATATTTTTACAGGAGACAATACCATCCAGTTTCAGAAAATCTATAGTAGTTCCACTCTTTAAAAAAGGTGACCCAAACTTACCAGCAAACTATCGCGGGTTGTCTTTGATGGACTCTTTATGCAACATTTTTAATATGATTCTTCTAAATAGAATAACAGAATGGGTAGAAAATAACATAATGAGTAAATATCAAGCCGGCTTTAGAAAAACATTATTCTACTGTGGATAATATTTTCAATTTGCTAAACATTATAAACTTGAATAAATTGATTGGTAAAAGAACATATGCTTTCTTTGTTGATTTCTCGTGTGCCTTTGACATGATACCCAGGAATAACCTATTTTATAAATTATCGTGTCTTGGTATCTCATCTAAGATAATAAGAACTCGTATGCGAACACCAATTGCCAAATCTGGGTCGGCAATTCCCTTTCAAACTCATTCGCTGTGGACCTTGGTATAAAGCAGGGCTGTATTTTAAGTCCACTATTGTTTTCACTTTATATTAACCACAAGGATGTGCTGCCAGGAGGTGTAAATGATGCAGACAACAATAGTCATATATGAAAAAGGTACTCTTACATCAGTAACATTTCTTTTTGCTTTTATGTGTTTTGATTATGTTTTTTTGCTAATTTTGCTGCGAATTTTTTTAACTTAAATAAATTTGTGGCATATTCTATAAAATGAAAAAAACATACTTAAACGCTTATAGCGAAGACTTTAACAAATGAATTTGATTCTTAATTTTTGATTATTAAATCTGTTAAACTTTAAAATCTTGTAAATAATAATGAATTATCGAAATGTAATAGTATACTGCCAATCAGCCTTACAACAAAAATGTTCAGCCTAATATAGATATATATTGTAAATGAATCTATTGTAAATATCTACATATACAATTTATTTAATTTATTAATAAATAATAATAATAAATACTTATGTATATAGACAGTCAGTTGAGAACTGTACTTCGCCTTGTGCACATCAAATTAACTTCTTTTTCTTGTAAAACTGTGTGTTCTTTTTTACCGCCCTGCTCTCACTTAAGTTCGTCAACAATTCATTATTGTTGGAATATAAAAAAGTTCGACGAATACACTCTAGAAACAGTACAATTATACGTGAAGCTGTACGCTTGGTATAACATGCCTCCTAGCGTTCACAAGATATTATTACATGGCAGCTTGGCCGTGAAATTTGCCATGGTGCCGATAGGGCATCTCTCCGAGGAAGCCCAAGAGTCACGAAATATAAATATAATATAGATTACAGGAAATATCGAGAAAACCATACCAGGAAATCGTCTCGACTAAATACTACAACTGACTTAGTTCATATTCTGCTTGTTACCTCTGATCCGGTGATTTCTCATCATCGACAGCAAGACAAGGGCAATTTCAAGGCACTACATCCCGAAGCGCAAAAGCTAATTAAAAAAGCATTACAAGACGGAGATTCTGATGAAGAGTCAAAAACTACAGTATCAGGCGATTGCGTTAAAGAGCTCAAGAATCTGATTCCAACTTTGATTTGGTTTAATTTCTTGATTTTAATATTATGACAATTTTTATATTATTGATTAGCATCCAATTAGCTATAAAATAACAGTATAACTTAATATTTCCGAAAAAAGTAAAAAAATTTTTAAAATTTTCAAATAAATGGTTATTAGTAGTGTATGCAAAAACCGGAACCGAAACCCGGTTAACCGGTTTTTTGACTTCCTGAAAATAAACCGGTTTCGAATAATTTATGATTTCGAATAATTCGGCATGGCGGTTTTTATATGCCGGTTTTTTCAAGGAGAAGAATTTTCTAGATTTTGATGAACAAAATTTTGTTTTATACTTATATTTAAACAATATACCCCAAATAGTATTTTTCCATTTCTTTTTTAGCTTTTATTTTGCCTAGCGTTTATTCTACCTCTAGTTTAATTAAAAATATGCAAAAAAATTTTGAAATTTCGTCATCCTGTCCAATATATTATTTTTAAAATATTACGTAAAAAACATGTTTTAACAAAATGAGTATTTTATAAATATCGCTCCAGTAATTTAAATTCTAATAGATTTCCAACGAATATTAGAAATACCATTTACTGAAAGACCGAAATTTTACCTTATTAGTAGCATTTCAAACATTTTTCTTTCATACAAGCTTCGTCTTGAATACAACAGCAAAAAAGAATCATCCAAATCGGTTGTACCGTTTTCATTCAAATTTTTTAAGGAAATAATTTTTTTTTTAATATTTAAAGCGAAAGTCTCTTTTAAGTGTGTGGGTGTGTGTATTCACTTAATTGCTAATCAAATCAACACTTGTCCATCGATTTTCCTGATATATGGTTCATTTTGTTCGTAAGACACCTGTCCTGAAGAACAATAAATAACAGGTGAAGTGTTTGCAGCTTTAAATGTTTTATGAGTTTCTATAAAGAAAAAAATTTTTAATTTGTGAATAACTCGGAAAGAGTTGATCGAATCACAAACTATATTAGGATAGTTTTCAGGTAATTGTGTAAGGCATCTTTTGGTGTTTTATGATCGAAATATTAGACATGCAGATTAAAAAAGATTGTACCTGGTAGGAAAAAACTGAGAACTATTTTTAGCGCATTAAACTGCTTAGCTTAGTAGTTTTGTTCCAAAAAGGAATTTAACTGCAGCCCTGTGTAATTTAATTACTTATAAACAACTTATTTCAAGGGAAAGATCCCATAAATGTGTATGTGTATTATAAAGATTTTTCGCAAAAAGTGAAAAAATAAAATTTCCACATACATTTTACAAAAACCGGTTAACCGGTTTATTTGGACAAAACCGTATTCGAAACCGGGTTCTTAAAATAAATTAAATTTTTCGAATAATTCGAAAACCGGTTTCTTGGAAAATTCCGGTTTTTGCATACTCTGTTATTAGTCTATAATTTTCAGACGTTTCTTAAATTATTTCCTGAAAGACTTGAGTACGTAATTCATAAAATTTTTTCTTACATTTTCCCAAATTATTAAGATATAAAAAAGCTATTGAGCCAGAAAAAATTTTTTTCGCGCTAAAAAAATTTTTCAGACCACTGTGTGGCGCGCCATGCACATCAATGCTTTGAATAACAAAAATCAATGCTTGGGGGGCAGCGTTGCCAGAAGCTTTCCGAAAAAAATCATTAATATTCATATCGAATATAAAATGTTTCTTGTGTTTTGAAATTTTTGAAAATCATTTGTAAATTCTGAAATGTTTTTTGAAATTTGTGCATACAATAAAACTTTTCAAAAGTATGGATGAAGTATGTTGATGATTTGGTAAAGCAACAATGAAGTGCAGGCATATATACATACATAGTTAGCCATTAAAATTTAAAGCCCCAAAAAAGTGTTCAATAAAGACAGGTAAATTCTTAATGTCGCAGTAGCTTCTGCATCGCATTTCGTCCAATTGACAACTGCACATTTCAACACGTTAAAAAATGGCAAAGAAAACTGAAATTATAAATCTCTTTTTATGAGCTAACCTAAAAAATGTAGTGCACGATTAAAATCAGCGTAGTCGAATTAGGCTTAACCTCCGGTTGCGCCGATTGCCGCATTTTTCGATTAGAGAAGTGTAACTATATATCCAAATAAAATTATTGCAATAATTAAAAACATAGCTATAAATTTGACCAAGTAGAGTCCAAGTATGATTATTCAGTAAAAGAGTTGGTATTGCTAGCAATTGCAGCTAATGAGAAGCTGATAGAACGATATCAGAACATACTTTTTACTAAAGAAAATTTGAGTCTTTTACCTTTACTCAATTGTTCCTAAGAAAAATAATAATAAATTTATTATTGAGCAGAGTCTAATTACAATAATATCGCCTTTTATAGTTGCATTCATAGTGTTTATTACAACAATGGTACTGCTTGTCACAGATTCTTGGGTCACTGATTTAGAGTACTAACATGTGCATATTTTAACTGTTAAATTTGGATTACGATTAGTAATCAATTACGATTACTTTTTAAAAGTAATCGTAATGATTATTTAATCCACTAGTAAGAATTTTTTGATTACTAATTGATTACGATTACAAATAATCAAAATATAATCGGGATTATTAGGGATTACTTTTAAATAATCACAAATAACCAAAAGTAATTAAAATATAATCAGATTACTTTTTACGATTACTTTTGTTTATTTATGATTATTTTCAGAGCATATTGCACCCAGACTCATTGAAAGCAGGGCTGCCAGCTTAGGGGTTCTGTCATCACAAAAAAGGATGAAAATTTTCATTTTGGGTTTGGGGTTTTCATTGGGATTATTTAAAAAATACATTGCGGTTTTTTGGGGATATTCCTAAAAGTTTCTTTCCATTGAACTATAATTAAAACTACTTCTTCTAAAATATTTTTAGCATACATACATTTATTGAGAGATTACATAACACAAATTTCAGCCATATCAATTTTATTTAAAAGTTTACTAACTCTCAGTTTGCCTGAACTTAAGTTTTATCTGAAATTTAACATTTTATTGGTGCTTTAGCAATACACTTCAACCATAATTTTGAAAAGTTACCAACCTCTTGCCTTATTCACAAACTTTCAAACATCATTTGAGAATTACAAAGGCGTACTGGGTTTAGAAACTTATTCAAATCACAACAAACGAATTATATTCGATATGAATATATTTTATTTTTCATATCGAATATAGTTCGGAGTCATCGAAATACATGTAGGTAGGTGGGTTTAGTCATATGTACAGTAGAGTGCTTCAAAAAAGATTTTTTTGCTATAATCTTAAAAGTTTCTAGTAGGTACAAATAAAAAAGGTCTCCCAAAAGATGGGCTCGATATTTTGATTATACGCGATGCTTAACGACTTTCAGTTTTTCCATACAAATTACATGGGACAATTTCTTTTTTTCGTATTTGTCGAACAAAACTACGAAAATATATATATTTTTCATTTTAATGCGCATATTATTTTAGGAAATTAAAGTTTCCACAAAAAAAACACTTTTTTTTCGTAAATTTAACGGGTAAAAAGTTACCAGAAAGACGTTAAGCGTCGCGTAGAATCAAAACATGGAGCTGATGTTGTGGGAGAGCTTATTTTATACCTACTAGAAACTTTTGGGATTATAGCACAAAAAATATTTTTTAAGCACTCTAATGTACAGCCAACTTTTTTGTTTTTGTGTGCCGGTGTAGTTTTTGCCTTAATGAGTTTATACAAAAGCCTCTGAGTTTTCGTCTGGTTTCAATATGAAAAAGTGAAATATCGTGTTTAATATACTATTTTTAATGGGTACGATACGTTTCGCTGGAAAATGTAGAGTTCTCGTAGAGTATTAAAAACTCATTCAGAAATATTTTAAAACTTTCATTTTTAGGGATATGCTGATTTCGACTGCACAATTGACGGGCTTTTACACTCTTTTTAAAAGCACCAGTTTGCATATTGGATAGTTTGACGTGGTAGGGACGATATATAAACGAAAACATTTTTAGTACGATTTAATGTACATTTAATATGAGTTATGTATTCATTTTTCATTATTTTATTTTTCATTATGAATGAACTATTATTTTTTATGCTTTGTTGTCTTAATATAGAAGTGCCCCAACTCAATTGTTTTTTTAAATAGAGTTTTTCGGTTTTTCTATCGAAATATTTATGCAAAAACTCTTTTTGAAAAAATAATGAGCTTGGGTGATTCTTAGGGTATTCATTTTACTCGACTTTTCCATTGTTCGATTAATCAATTAATTGAAATTGAAGTTTTTAAATTAATCGAACAATAGAGTAGCACTTTTATTTCGTTTGAGTTATTCGAGTAAGCTTTACTGCTAAAAATTAATCGAGTTAATAAGAAAATTTTTGAATTTACTCGGTTCTTTGTAGTAGTAGTACTAGATGTTGTTTGTCAGATTGCCTGCAAACAAATGCTGCCAGATCGTCAGCCATGCTGGTATGCTGGAGGATGCACCGGCTAGGGCTCGCCGTCTTGGGGTGGTTCTTGCTGACCGGTCTGACTATCACGATTTCACTACAAAAAAAAATTTCATACCAGCCTATTTGTGTGGACAAACTTAATTGTATTTGTATAAGGAACCCGAAAGTGAGTAAAAGAGGGATTGATATCTACTGGTTTTCTACTAATTAATTAAAAAAAAACACACCATATACTTACTTCGCAGCCTTAGACTGCACAACAAACCTTGTTAGCTGATGGGCTGCTAACACCGGTAACCCTCCCGCTAGAAATCCATAGGACTTCTCCTGTGATGGCTTATGGCCGAAATATTAATAAGCCATCCCTTGACCAAACATCCTTACCCTTTCATCATCATCCCATGACTAAATCTGGAACTTTACTCACTCATTCTCTGTGTAAATAAAAAGTCTACAAAAATTTCATTTTCACAACAATATTTAATGTTACAGATTTTTTTTGTTTCTAAAGGACAATTTCAATTCTTATACTATTACTATTTCTTAACACATACAAAAAACTATCAACAAAATCTTTTGAGTTTCTATGAGTTGGAATAGCTAAGAAAAATCAATTATATTATTTAATTTGGCTCATTGTACTTTTGATAAGGGAAAAATATTTAAAACCAATACAAATCTATATTTTGTTAAAAATTTTCTAATACTTGATCTCTTCTCTCTATCTACTTTCTTCAAAATCAATGCCTGGAGACTAACTACGATACAGGATTTGCCGTCGTCTGTACGTGATGTGTCGATAGGTGCAGGTAGTGGGGTCCAATTAACAAGTTGTGCTTTTATCTCGCGGCTTATATATATATATATATATATATATATATATATATATATATATATATATATATATATATATATATATATATATATATATATATATATATATATATATATATATATATATATATATATATATATATATATATATATATATATATATATATATATATATATATATATATATATATATATATATATATATATATATAATATATATATATATATATATATATATATATATATATATATATATATATATATATATATATATATATATATATATATATATATATATATATATATATATATATATATATATATTTCTTTTCTCTTCTTAGCCTAAGGCAAACACGTTTAATATGGTGTGGGCAATTTACCCTGGCGCAAAATTAGCTTCGTCGGGTCCCTAGTGTGAGCTCACCCTAAACCAACGGATTTCGTCCACAAAATTTCAACAGGACAATTTAAATAAAATTTCCGCGAAGGTACGTATCAAAAAAAGTGTTTACCCTATCCATAGGAACTTAAAGAATAATATATATATTTAGGTTCGTCTAGGTCGTTAGTGTGTTTGTCCAAGGTCAAATTGGCAGAATACCTGATACTACAGAGCAAGACGACTTTCCAGACTACTCGATACCCCAGAGCAAGATGACTTTCCAGAATACTCGATACCCCAGAGCAAGATGTCTTTCCAGAATATGGCCAAACCTGTTCCCACGTTGGATGTGACGCGATGATGGAGTTGTCGGAAGGTGAGTTTTAATGTGGCGTTTTATTAAGGAAATGTAAATTTTATTGTTTTCTTTGCAGGTCTATTTTTGCACTTATAATGCACTCGTTCAAATGCTTCACAACGAGTTTTCAACTTTGATTTAGCTTTAAGTTTTTTTTTCTAATTAGTTTCCTTTTTTTCCAATTGTAATTTAGCTTTAGCTTTAGCAAATTTTTATTTTAATAACTTTCTGCCTTTCCTTTTTTTCTTACTGGCATTTAGAGTTCACTTTGTCTTCCTTTAATTAACTTAGAATTTTAATTTCACTATTTTTTATATTGTATTTATGTGGTTTTATTAAAATAACTAAACTTTTTTATGCTTTATTTCATAAGGATAAACCTTGCATAAAATAGCACTTAATAAATTTTCTTCTTGTGGAAATGTCTTTTATTTTTTCTTCCCGCACTATCTTTTTATTTTAGTTGCCACAACTCCCGTCACATCTTACGTCTTCAACGCTCACCATCAAAAAGCCCCGATCTTTTTTCAGCCATCTCTTATGACACCTAAATCACGCCACTACATAAAACTGTCCTTTTCCAATCAATTTTAATCCTCTTCATCATTGTTTTTGTATAAAATCATACGATTTTCTACATCTATTGTTTTTGTTATAACTTTATATGTTTACTTTCCTGTGTTGATAACAACCCAGCAAAAGTAATCAGCTGTCTCTACTGCCTTACCCACAACTACAGGGTACACACTACAAATAACCCAACCATTCTCGAGTCCATCAGTGGACCCGGAATGGGAGGGAAATCGAATCGCTAAAATACGTTCGAAGTCGGTATCATTATGTTACTTCGGATTTCTGGGTATTTCTAGCTATCCCCATAATTGAAATCAGTCTGGCATCCCTATTGCGGACAAAAAAAATTTAAACATGGCAACACTTAAGATCTGCATTATGAATGAAACCAAAGCAAATGCAAAATACGCATGTTTGTAACCAAGAATTGAAGGTAAGTAACAGAAAATTCATACCACGAAATTAACATAATTTATTAATATATGTAGTACTTATATTAACATTTTATATTATTTCTAGACACTGGTGTAAGATGATGCCATCGCCCGGAAAAGGTAAGTGCAAAAGCGATTGTGTATTTTCCTAGGTAACAATTTAATGGAATATCCCCTTTTTAGAAGATAACATGGATTACCAGTCAACCAGCAATGGAAATGCCCATTCCCTGGTGGGAAACATCGATGGATTAGTAGCAATTAAAAAGGTAAGCGAAAATATGTACATCTTAAAAGATAAAAACAATTTATGTGAAAAACCACGCGACTGCCAAACTCCGCGCCGTTGGTTTTGGTGCGCGGTTTTGCCGCCACAAAAATAGTTCGTTACCGCCGCGCCGCAGCGACCAAACTTAACGCAGTTAAAACAAATTTGTTCTAGCCGTCGCTTCAACAAAACTTCACCGCCGCGCCGCCACGACCAAATTAATTATAAATCATTATTGTTGTAGCTGTAGTGAATAAAATGAAAGATAAAGTTTTTATTTCTGTTTTACTTGATATCTTAAACCCGAAATGAAAATTTATGAATATTGAGACGATTGAAATTTTATAATTTCATACGTTCTCAGATCAAAGAACAATTATGTTTTTAAGAACTGTAAATTTTACTAAACTGTTTCCGTATTATTTAAATACTGAAAGTTATATAGTTTTCCTCATAATTTTAGTTGCAAAAAAAACAGAAACTTTTTATTCGTTCCTACTGATGTTCAAATCGGAATAAAATCAGAAGAAAACATTTATATCGTTGACGTTGAGTAAAACATTCGTTTATAATGTTATTATTTGAATTTTCATACATATCAGATTTTGAAATTTACTGACAAAATAATTTGCCTTCAAAACGCTTTATTTGAAATCACTGTAACGTGGAATGTGAAATGATTTCAAAACTTCCATTCCCAAAAACAGCATCCAAATTTGATTTTAATTTAATTTTAGTGAAAATTGAAACGGACTAAAAAAAAACATTGAAAAGCTATGGTTACTATGAAGTTGGTTCGCGGGTAAAACTAATTTCAGCAAAATGATAGCTAACTTTATTTTGTTGTGCGATTACGCGTTCATGATAGGACGTAACGTGGGTTCACCTATGATTTATTCTGAAACAAATTACCGATTTTTCTTTAACCTTTAATACTGTACCTGAAAAGGAAGGCAGGGACTAAAACCACCAAGGTATTCAAGGCTAATGCCTTAAATCCCTGGCGAGAAGTACCCCCTGCGAGTTCCTATAACAAAATAAAATAATACCCAACTTAACAAACTTTCAAAATGTCCTAACATTATTTGACCTTGTTTCTTTCCTGGGTTAAGCCGTAGAGAAGCTGAGGGCTAAAAGGAGCCCTGAATTTATACCAGAGGTACTTGGGAGAACACGTACGCGCCTAAAGTCTGTATTATTATAGATTTTAGGATTTTCTAGCTTGTTTCACGTTCATCTAAAATTCTTCGGTGAGTGTTAGCCCTATTTTATTTCAAATTATTCAAGTAATTTTATCTTCCCAAAGTTTTATATCTCCAAAGGGAATGAGACCCAAAATAACTAAATTTTATATTTAGATTTAAAATAACAGAAATTAAGATGTCCTAAACGAAACCGTGGTAAAAAAAACACCAGATATAATTCATATCGTTTCTTTTGGAACATCTTAACGGAAACTTAACATAACTAGCCATCTATTATATTTAATTAAATTGGTATATTTAATTCACTATTGTCTATTATTTCTTCCCCAGATCATAGGAATTCAAAGTTGACCCGAAGGAAATTTAAAAACGGGAACCCCCGAGTGAGCCATCGCTGAGTGAGTAAAATATGCATGGCTAAAAAAAATAAATAAATGAGTTACATAAATAAGTTCAACTACTAAAGTCCTATTTTTGTCCCTAACAGGTCTACTATTATATCTTCACCACCTTTGTCAGCCCCTCTTCAATCATGGAAAATCCGAAGGGGGAAAAATTAAAGGATGCAACGTGCTCAGCATCGGAAGCTGAAAAACCGGTAAATCTTAGTGTTTAAGTTATTTATTATATACGTGTAGATAGGTTATTTATGTGACGTGGCCAAGTCCTTCTCACGTGATCGCTTTCAGTATTGTTATGTCCGTTAGAATCATACGTTTTCTGACGGCGTAATCCGGCTGTTTAAACAAAAATTAAATTTTTACTTCTGCTTTGAATCGCTGTAATTCGGCCGAGCTTATGTTCTCCTCTAGATGTCTAACAACCTTTAGCCCTTTATGGCATAGTTCCCCAGGGTAATCATAGGGTTGCATCAACAGAGCAGTAACAGGTTACAAATGTAACTATTCAGCTTGGCAACGTCTGCTTGAGTCGGCGAAGTAAAAAAAATAATCTTTTGAATAATAAGCTACCTGTTCAAAACAAAATTACGAGACTGAATGCATATGTTGAGCTTGGCTGCATCGAATAGAATTTAATTATACTACCAGATATTCTTTACTGTAATTACTAACCCGCTAGTTTATAAACAAAATATTAGCTGCGCGTCTTGTCCCTTAAAATTATTGCTTGAGGTCTTTACCGTGAAAGACACCCAGTGATCTTCCCTTTAAGTCTTCGACCTCATACAGGCAGTTCCCAATAGGCTTAACCACTCGGCATTTTATACATTTTCTGGCGAGCTTAGCGTTAAAACAGCGTTTAAAGTCGCTTTGCTGAAAATTGCGTCTGAACACCTCTTGTCCGGGTATAAACTTGACTTTTCTGCTTCTGATATTGTAAGATTTTTCATTTTGGATATAAGCCTTGTGAAGATTTTCTCGAATTTTTTGTCTTATCGTGCCCATATACACACTCTTAGGCACTATGTCCACTTCAGCCTCGCTCAAAATTTCCAGTTTCCTGGCTAGCTTATATATGCTGCCATGGACAACCATGTTCGTCCCAAAAAGGGCAAAATAGGGTGTAATGAGCGGTTAACAGATGACCTTAACGAGCACTCTATTTCCGATAAATATTTATCCCATTCGCCCTGGTCTTCCAGCAAGTAAGATCTTATCGCTGCTAGAATGGGCTGGTTCATCCTCTCTGAAGCATTGGTCTGGGGAGCGTGTATGGCCGTTTTTATGTGCTTAATGCCAAAATTATTCATCGTATCAGCGAACTCCTTGCTGATGAACTGCTTTCCATTATCAGAGACTACTGTCTCCGGAGTACCGAATTTATGGAAAACCTCTGAAATCAAAAATGTTACTACATTTTTGCTACTAGCCTTGTTCATGGCTTTTAATAATACGTACTTCGTTAGATGATCTAGGACAATAAATAAGTAGCTATTGCCCATTTTAGAGCGGGGATACGGCCCCGAAAAATATACAAAAATACGCTGAAATGGGCGTTCGGTTAAGATTTCATTTCCCATTGGTGGGCGCAGTGTTATGTTTGCTGGCTTCGATTCCTTACAAACCTGACAGTTTTTAACAAAATCTCTTACTTGTACACTTTGATTTGGCCAGTAGTATTCGCGAATACATTGCAACGTCTTTGCCACTCCGCCATGAGCGGCTTGAGGTGGGTTATGAGCATTTTTTATAACACTATCTGTAAGCTCCAGTGGTACTCAGAGTTTGCAGGCAAAATCTTTATTTAAGGCGATTCCATCATAGGGTAACATTCGTTTATAAATGATGCTATCCACTACTTTAACATCAGGCAGTTGTTCCGAATTTTCTATCACGGTGGCAACTAGATCTAAATAGCTATCGGTTTTAAAAGCGTCCGATTCTAGATCGATAAAGTTATTTATGTCAGCCGAGATTTCCTCCATATTATACCGTGAGAGTGCGTCGGGTACTATGTTTTTCGAACCTGGCCGATGTTCTACTGTAAAAGAAACAGACTGCAGATGCAGGCTCCATCGCGCCAAGCGCCCGGTTAAGTCCTTGCGAGACATCAGCCATTTAAGGCTACTGTGATCAGTTATGACCGAAAATGGCATCAGCTCAATATAGGGCCTAAACCTTTGGATGGCGAGCACTACGGCCAAACACTCCCTTTCGGTAACCGAATAGTTTCGCTGTGCTGATGTTAATTCATGAGAAAAGAACGCAATCGGGTGCTCCCCGTTAGACTCGTCCTTCTGAAATAAAACTGCTCCGATTCCAATATCGGAAGCGTCGCACTGGACGTAAAAATGTTTTTCGAAGTCAGGGTGGGTGAGCACCGGGCTGGTAGTAAGGGCGATTTTCAATTTATCGAATGCGATTTTAGCCTCTTCTGGAAACATAAAAGATTTTCCCTGCTTAAGGGTGTTAAAAATAGGCGCGGAAATTGTGGCGTAATCAGATATGAAGCGCCGGTACCAGCCGGTGGCACCCATGAAGCTTCTTACCTGTTTTGCCGTTTTTGGATATATAATATAATATAATTTCCACCTTACTAGGGTCTGGCTTCAATATTCCCCCTCCCACTATATAGCCTAAATAACGCAGCTCTTTAAAGCAAAACTTTGATTTTGCTACGTTAATGGTTAAACCCGCCTGTTCCAAACAATCAGACACCTATTCTAACAACTCCAGATGAATTTCGAAATCTGGCGATACAATCAAAAGATCATCCAGATAGACAAAAACTCTATCACGAAGCGCCACAGGGATCACCTTATCCATTAAACAGCATAACCTTTGGGCCGCATTACACAACCCAAAGGGCATTACCGTAAAATGGTAAAGTGGTCGTCCGGGCACCGTGAATGCAGTTTTTTCCCTACTGGATGCATCCAATGGTATCTGCCAGAAGGCGTCCTTTAAATCGACACTAGATATATAATGTGTGTCTCCTAACCTGCTGAGCAGACCTTCGATGTGCGGCAGGGGATAGGCGTCCTTCACCGTGAGGGCATTTAGCTTGCGAGCGTCCAGACACAACCGATTCTTCTCGCCCTTTCGGACGAGAGTAACCGGATGGCTCCAAGGACTCTCGCTCTGCTCAATGACCCCAAGGTGAAGCATCCTATCAAGCTCTGCACAGCGGGCGAGACAGGGTAATGCTTATCCTTCACTGGAGTTGCATCACGGGTGTCAATTATATGGACTTCCAGGCGAGTTCTACCCAGGCCCTTTTTCGTGTAGCAGGGATATTTTGCCACAACATTCTCCAATCGACACTGCTGATCTGCCGTCAAAACGTGAGTTTTGACCTGATCATCTACGCTTTCCGTTTCCGCACATAAATTTACCCCGTTTGTTGTCAGGCTACTAACATTGGCCAATAACCGAAACTTCCTCATAAAATCTACCCCTAGAAATAATGGTCTATTTAGCGTAGGGACCAAAAAAAAAAGTTATTTCAGACACAATTTTATTAAAGGCAATATTCGCCTTCACACGACCTACAGTTTTATGCGGGCTACCATCGGCTGTTTTAATCAGAGAATAATAATTAAAAATTGGTAATTGGGCTTTTCTGACGAATTCCATACAATCTCTTCCTAAGCATGTAACGGTAGCGCCACTATCTACTAAACCTTCTATTTCTAAATTATTTATTTTTATCTTGGCATAAAAGCGTGAGTCCTCCCCCTCAAACAGTGATGCCGCCCCAATCTCTCTTCTCAGACTTTTTCTATTTTTATGGCGTAATCTAGCTTTTTTTATTCGCTCAGAGACCTCGCCAAAAATTCTTATTTTCGCCTCCTTATACTCTTTCACCCTTTGATGAAGTGGTTTAAGGGGTCGAACCAGGGGCTTTTGAATGGCTGGAATTTTTCTTTCGTTATTAACTAAAATTTTCACTGGCCCTCAGGTTCGACAGGTTTTACACTAGCTGCTACTGGGTCTGTGTTTGCTTGGAACGAGCCTCCCCAGTTCGAGGCTGGTTCGCTGGGTGGTTTTCCTGGCATTTCGGGCATTTTGGAGTAACAACATTGTCACGCTCGCACCTATAGCAGAAAATCCTACGTGTAGGTGACGGACATTCAACGAAGTTATGTCCTGTCAGCTTGCAATTCCAGCATATATTGCGACTACTGGCTGACAATGCCTCCACTCCCATATCTTCGTACGGCATCTCCTCTTCATAAACCAATTCGTGTACCCTGGGGTTAACATATTGTCGCTGGTGGTACTGCATCCTCTGGCTGTTCACCAAACTTTCTGCCTTTTTGGCTTGCTGACAGAAATCGTTGAGGTCGTACATCCTTACGGAAAATAGTAATTGAGAAAGTGAAGGTTTTAGATTTCCTCGCATGATCTCAATGAGATCTCTTTCCAAATACGGCGACCTCATCTGGTTCCTTAAGCTCAGGACGGCATTAAAAAAATCTTCAAATGATTCCTGGGCACCTTGCCGACGGTCCATTATTTTTTTCTGAATTTGAAATTCGTTTTCATAGCGCCTATATTGCGTTAAAAAGGCTGCTACTACTTCATCCCAGGTCTGAAGCATGTTTAATTTCCTGAGATTCCAGAACCATTCTAACGCTTGGCCTTCAAGTAGGGAATGGAAATTGCGCCGTACCTCATCGACGGTTACATTATGGTCTTGCCTAAGAACATCTAAACGGAAAATAAAGTCTTCGGCACTCATTGATTTTGAAGTGCCATCAAATTTCAAACCCCATTTCGACAGATCTGCCCTGCCTTGCGGTGGGTAGTACGGTTCAGCTGGTCTATTTGGAAAGCGTGAACTGTAATGGACACGCTGGGAGTTATTCCCCTGTGATTGGGAATTATGTTGCTGTTGTTGCCTTCCTTGGGATGAGTAGGTACGAGCTTGCAAATAATCATGTGTAGGCTGTAAATTATTCTCGTGAAATTCTGGCGATCTCAAATAGTCAAATGTATTTAGCAGGTTTTGCCCTACTCCATTTGGTACCTGATGCCTAGCAGATGGCATATACGGTTCTGGCGTTGGTGCTAAGGCACCATTGCCTTGAGCAGCTATGGACTGATTTGCTTGCTGCCCCACTGCCTGTTGTACAGCTAGCGAAATTTCTTGCTTAACGTTACCTGCAGCTGTTGCATCTGCCTAGACAGTTCCCCCCGTATCAAACCTAGCAGCTCTCCCCCTGTACTGACACCATAGGCCGGTGGCGCGGATTGTGCTGTAGCCCCATTTGCGCGGGTTTCCTGTCGAGCGTTTCTTGAGGTGATGCTACTGTACTCTGGCGGCGTAATAGATTCGCCAGACGTATTCAACTCCTTTGACAGATTGGAGGCCCCTTGTGCCAATGCCATAAATTGCTGTACAGCGGGAGTAATTGCCGCTGTATTTGTCGTTAAGGTTGCGCTACCATTAGGTGTAGCGGTAACTGGAGCCGAAAGTGAAGCTACCGGTCCTGCTGTGGTACTAACTACGTTCTCCATGTTTGAAATGCTCTCGATATCTATGCCTGCAGCCATCAATTTAGACCTCGCAGAGCGAGTCAAGACCATGCCTTGCTACTGCCCAAAGTAAAACCACAATTTCACGCGGTGACTTTAACTGATTTGACACTACTTAGATGTCTTAGTAGAGATCAACAGAATAATATAATCAACGACATAAATATATATAATCGTAAAAATAAAATAATAGGCGTAAAATGCTAATGCAGCTATTATACCAACAACTGGAAGCTAGCGGCAATAATTAATGATATTACTGAGGCTGTAATTAAGAGGAAACATCAAATGCCTCAAAACTAAATAACAAAATTTAAAAATATGAATAAATATAAATGAGCTGAAAACGATATTTTTTCTTCAAAACAAATTTTCATTAAAAGAACTGCCATGGGATTTTCAGATGATGAGATTGATAAGGTAAGAATAAAACTCATTTAAGTAGAATTTATCTCAATAGATGAATTCTACAAACTTACTTCGTCGTGCAACGGCTACTAAATTTTCTTTCTTTATATTTCAGTTTTTCATAAGTATATGGTGCAAATTGATGTAAAGATTTTTCAGTTTCATGGAAGACTGTTAAATTTGCTGTGGTGCGACTGACTCTTATGGACGACAGTTCGAATTATGCCAGGACTACTTCACCTGCAAATTTAGTGAAGTCGCATTACCTCAGAGAAACAATTCTTAAGGAATGGTAAGTGTTATAACGAAACCGAACTAGGCTATTGTAAACTAAAAAAAATTTATATAATTCTTGAAACTGGTGCAAATTGTAGCTAAGAATTGACGGCTTACCTACCGGACATTCTGTCTCAAAATGCTACCAATCTTCTAGAATGCCTTAACCCCTTAACTTATCTGCTAGACCAACCTCGGTAAACTGTCGCAACGCGGGGAATAATTCTTGACGAATATGATCCCTCGGGACTTACAGACACCGTCGATTAAGCTAACAGCTATGTAACCAGGACACTATTTCTGACTAAAAAACTTTAACGAAAACTAAATGTGGGTGGGATAAATCTTCAGTGCGCACCAATTAGTCTTTCAACACGTTGAGAATTTTAAAAAACTCAACTGGGACTTACACCATTAGTCGCAATGGAATCTACCCTACCAGATTATAACTACCACACTTTTCGGGCCCCCAAGTTGGGCGCCATTTTGTAGTAGTAGTACTAGATGTTGTTTGTCAGATTGCCTGCAAACAAATGCTGCCAGATCGTCAGCCATGCTGGTATGCTGGAGGATGCACCGGCTAGGGCTCGCCGTCTTGGGGTGGTTCTTGCTGACCGGTCTGACTATCACGATTTCACTACAAAAAAAAATTTCATACCAGCCTATTTGTGTGGACAAACTTAATTGTATTTGTATAAGGTACCCGAAAGTGAGTAAAAGAGGGATTGATATCTACTGGTTTTCTACTAATTAATAAAAAAAACACACCATATACTTACTTCGCAGCCTTATACTGCACAACAAACCTTGTTAGCTGATGGGCTGCTAACACCGGTAACCCTCCCGCTAGAAATCCATAGGACTTCTCCTGTGATGGCTTATGGCCGAAATATTAATAAGCCATCCCTTGACCAAACATCCTTACCCTTTCATCATCATCCCATGACTAAATCTGGAACTTTACTCACTCATTCTCTGTGTAAATAAAAAGTCTACAAAAATTTCATTTTCGCAACAATATTTAATGTTACAGATTTTTTTGTTTCTAAAGGACAATTTCAATTCTTATACTATTACTATTTCTTAACACATACAAAAAACTATCAACAAAATCTTTTGAGTTTCTATGAGTTGGAATAGCTAAGAAAAATCAATTATATTATTTAATTTGGCTCATTGTACTTTTGATAAGGGAAAAATATTTAAAACCAATACAAATCTATATTTTGTTAAAAATTTTCTAATACTTGATCTCTTCTCTCTATCTACTTTCTTCAAAGTCAATGCCTGGAGACTAACTACGACACAGGATTTGCCGTCGTCTGTACGTGATATGTCGATAGGTACAGGTAGTGGGGTCCAATTAACAAGTTGTGCTTTTATCTCGCGGCTTTTATATATATATATATATATATATATATATATATATATATATATATATATATATATATATATATATATATATATATATATATATATATATATATATATATATATATATATATATATATGATATATATATATATATATATATATATATATATATATATATATATATATATATATATATATATATATATATATATATATATATATATATATATATATATATATATATATATATATATATACAGTGGACGTCCAATAGTACGAATTATATAATGTCAGGCCTTTTCGTAATATTGGAAAATTCGTATTATTGGACTACAGATTTTCCTCCTTTTATATAAAAAATTAGATTCTTTTTGAAGTTTTTACTTTAACGCAGAAAAAAAACAAGTAAAGAACTCCAAAGCAAAACTAAAATTTCATTTATATATAAAAACGTACATGTTCTTTCAAAAAATACATTTATTCGTATTATCGAATAGCAAAAAACTCTTTTTATTCGTACTATAGAACAGCCAATGCAAAAAATTAGCCTTTTGTACCTTTCGCACTATTGGAAATTCGTGGAAACGGAAGTACGTACTATTGGACGTCCACTGTATATATATATATATATATATATATATATATATATATATATATATATATATATATATATATATATATATATATATATATATATATATATATATATATATATATATATATATATATATATATATATATATATATATATATATATATATATATATATATATATATATATATATATATATATATATATATATATATATATATATATATATATATATATATATATATATATATATATATATATATATATATATATATATATATATATATATATATATATATATATATATATATATATATATATATATATATATATATATATATATATATATATATATATATATATATATATATATATATATATATATATATATATATATATATATATATATATATATATATATATATATATATATATATATATATATATATATATATATATATATATATATATATATATATATATATATATATATATATATATATATATATATATATATATATATATATATATATATATATATATATATATATATATATATATATATATATTTCTTTTCTCTTCTTAGCCTAAGGCAAACACGTTTAATATGGTGTGGGCAATTTACCCTGGCGCAAAATTAGCTTCGTCGGGTCCCTAGTGTGAGCTCACCCTAAACCAACGGATTTCGTCCACAAACTTTCAACAGGACAATTTAAATAAAATTTCCGCGAAGGTACGTATCAAAAAAAGTGTTTACCCTATCCATAGGAACTTAAAGAATAATATATATTTAGGTTCGTCTAGGTCGTTAGTGTGTTTGTCCAAGGTCAAATTGGCAGAATACCTGATACTACAGAGCAAGACGACTTTCCAGACTACTCGATACCCCAGAGCAAGATGACTTTCCAGAATACTCGATACCCCAGAGCAAGATGTCTTTCCAGAATATGGCCAAACCTGTTCCCACGTTGGATGTGACGCGATGATGGAGTTGTCGGAAGGTGAGTTTTAATGTGGCGTTTTATTAAGGAAATGTAAATTTTATTGTTTTCTTTGCAGGTCTATTTTTGCACTTATAATGCACTCGTTCAAATGCTTCACAACGAGTTTTCAACTTTGATTTAGCTTTAAGTTTTTTTTTCTAATTAGTTTCCTTTTTTTCCAATTGTAATTTAGCTTTAGCTTTAGCAAATTTTTATTTTAATAACTTTCTGCCTTTCCTTTTTTCTTACTGGCATTTAGAGTTCACTTTGTCTTCCTTTAATTAACTTAGAATTTTAATTTCACTATTTTTTATATTGTATTTATGTGGTTTTATTAAAATAACTAAACTTTTTTATGCTTTATTTCATAAGGATAAACCTTGCATAAAATAGCACTTAATAAATTTTCTTCTTGTGGAAATGTCTTTTATTTTTTCTTCCCGCACTATCTTTTTATTTTAGTTGCCACAACTCCCGTCACATCTTACGTCTTCAACGTTCACCATCAAAAAGCCCCGATCTTTTTTCAGCCATCTCTTATGACACCTAAATCACGCCACCACATAAAACTGTCCTTTTCCAATCAGTTTTAATCCTCTTCATCATTGTTTTTGTATAAAATCATACGATTTTCTACATCTATTGTTTTTGTTATAACTTTATATGTTTACTTTCCTGTGTTGATAACAACCCAGCAAAAGTAGTCAGCTGTCTCTACTGCCTTACCCACAACTACAGTGTGCACACTACATCTTAGCACATTTTTGTGAACAAAAATAAAACAAATGAAATTTTTTCGCGTTTTATATATTTTAATATTGAATATATTGCAAATATATAAATGATTTTATTGACCTTTTATGTTTTAGTTTCATAAATGTAATTATAATCTGGCTTGGCATTTATAATACCTCGATCCCTGATGATGACTAACGGTGTTAGTCGAAATATTGGATATTAAAAATAATAAAAACTAAACGTTAAAAATACTAAACTATTTTATTTAGTTTCATTACTCAGACCTCAAGCCAGATTATAATTACATATATGAAAAAATATATTTCTACATAAATTGGATCATAAATCGATCATTTCAAATGCATAGTTTTTTTCACTATTCAAATGTTTCGTTTTGAGAAAATTTTGCTTAAACTTAATCAATAAAAGGAAAATTTACAGAAATTTTTTGTCGAATTATTCGATTAATCGACCAAAATTACTCGAATAACTTTTTACTCTGAATTGAAATTTTTGTTTCATCGAACATTATTTGACTTCAATTATTCGATTAATCGAGCAAACATTATTCGAGTGAATACCCTAGTGATTCTATATGAATTTTATTTAGTTTGTTTCTAAAAATGCATTAAACTGTAAAAATAAAAATATATTTAAAATAAAAAAGTTTTTTTTGTAAATTTTTTTCTAATGTTCATTCAATTCACAAGAAAAAATCAGCAAATTTACGTTGCCGTGATGCGGGTTTATTATAATATCAAAACTTAACAAAAAGAACGTTTACTAGACATTACATTAGTAGTCTCTTCAATACATTTTATACATTTTCGCGGATTTGCGAGTTTTTCAGTGTTTCTATTTTTTAGTTTTGACGATATCTAGTCAATTTTAGAGTTTGCTTCCGATTTTGCAACTTCTCGCGAATTTTAGCAATGTTCGCGGTAAAAGCGGATTTTTGCAAGTTTTCAGCATCTTTACCGTTTTTACGAATTTTAAACAATATTAAACTTTGCTATATATTCCAGTTATCAAGTTTTTGCGAATTTTCGCACTTTTCGCTACTTTTACCATATTTTTGGAATTCCTTACAGTTTTAGCGATTTTTAACCGATGCCATGTTTCAAATTATGTTTCAAATTTCGCAATTTTTAGCG
This sequence comes from Panzeria rudis, assembly GCA_956483635.1. NCBI lineage: Eukaryota > Metazoa > Arthropoda > Insecta > Diptera > Tachinidae > Panzeria > Panzeria rudis. Next base: position 53,895,046 of record OY101450.1, read on the forward strand.
AATTTTCGATATTTTCGCGATGAATGTGATTTTTTCAAAGCTTTTAGCTTTCTTACATTTTTAGGGACTTTCACTCAATATTGCCTCTGCGGTCTTTAAAATGTTAGCAAGTTCTAGCGAATTTTCATGATCTTTCACAAGTTTTTGGCATTCCTTGCAGTTTTAGCGAGCTATAACCAGTTTATGATCTTGGTTCCAATTTTGCAATTATTTGACAATTCATGTCATTTCCGCATTAAGCATTATTTTTTCAATGTTTTGTCCTCAAGGCTTGATATAGATTTTTGCAGTTTGGCAATACCAGTTAGGTATCCTGAAACTATATGCATCAACAAAATTACACTCAAACGAAAGACGAGTTTGAAAACATCTCTGCTTTAAATTCTTTGATTCTTTAAAGCACAGTTATCAGTGATGGAAAATTCAGTACTATTATACTATTTTCAGTACTTTTTCATTTTTGAAATACCGCAGTACCCCCACGACAAAAAATTACTTTTTCCAATCCGTAGCGTTAAGAAATATTAACCAAAATTATAATAAAATCAAATACTTTTACAGAAACTACTAAAATTTGTCTCTCTCTTATTACCTTTCAACCCACTCTTTTCAAAAGTACAATGTTCAAAAATTCTTGAAGAAAACAATAATTTCAAACCTGTAAACATAGAGAACCTATAAGAAAACTATTTAACTGATATAAAAGACATTGCAATAAGGACTATTTAAGTTGTGTTCTGCCGATTGAACCTAATTAAAATTGAAAGCAGTTCAATTAACGTATTGGTAACTTATACTTTTTAAAACCTTTCATACAAAAGTGCGTTATAATTATACGGTTGAATTTTATACGTTCTTCAAATAGTTGTATTGAGGCCAGGTCTGGGAATATTCTCTTTGTTAGATTAATTTGTAAAAATCTTTTATAAAGGCTGGTTAAATTTTAAGGGCCGATGTTGATTTTGAATAAAACACAAATTATTTAGGAAATTATTGTCATTTCTTTTTATTATGATAATATGGTATGGTTCAATTATGGAATAATATTTCGGCCAAATGGCCGCCGCGACCTCAGCGGAACACTTCCATCCGATGATCCAAATTTTCGATGACGCTGAGGCATAATTGTGGTTCTATGCCGAATTGTCTCATCCTTTAGCTTTTTAATTGTTGCTGGCTTATCGACGTACACCTTTTCTTTCAAATAACCCCAAAGAAGGATGTCCAACGGTGTTAAATCACAGGATCTTGGCGGCCAATCGACATCGCCACCACGTGAGATAACACGGCAATTGAATTTGTCGCGCAAAAAGCGCCATTGTGTCCTGTTGAAACCACGTATCATCCACATCCATATCTTCCAATTCGTGGCATAAAAAGTTCGTTATCATCTCACGATAGTGAACACCATTCACAGTAACTGCATGACCGGCCTCATTTTGGAAAAAATACGGCCCGATGATGCCGTCAGCCCATAAACCGCAGTTGGAGCTGTTACGAGCATGCACTGGTGTTTTCACATCTCCTACAGACTCGGTTTGCTAAAATTTTGGCACGATTTTCCGATTCTACGCACATTTGGACGATTAAATTGACCGAAAAAATCACGAAGTGCACGATATGCATTTTGATTTGAACGCCCATTTTCATAATAAGCCTGAATAACTTTAACGCGTTGCTTGATTGTGTGTCTTTCCATGGTTCAAATTGATTTAGTCTGAAATTGAGAAATGTCAAATGAAATGCAGAAAATAACTTGACGTTTAGGTGTGGTTCACATTCAACATCGGCCCTTAAAATTTAACCACCCTTATATGTGATAAGTAACACCAGAAAATACATTCTTCTTAATGATAAATATATAATTGATTCATTTCAATTTAATTGTCAAACTTTTTTAATCAAAATTGCTTGTGGCAAAAAAAATTATTCTATTTCGCGTCAAATTAAAACTCACATGCTTGGTTTCATTTCATGGTATCAAATCAAGGTGAATTAATGCCAGGTGGCCTCGAGAGATCGGGTGACTACGAATTGCTTACCATATTTGAACTGCCAACTGTGTTAATGTACCGGCTTTTTTGACAGTCCAAATATAAATTCTGCACGGCGAATTTATATGTGGAATGTCAAAAAGCTGATATATTAACACTGTTGATAGTTCAAATATAGAAACATTTGCTTAGTCACCTGATCTCTCGAGGCCACCTGGTATTAATTCGCCTTGCCTTGACATTTAACACAGCGTCTTCACGAGACATTAACTTTGAGATAACATGAGAAAAACGTCGGCAGAATACTAAAAACAAAATGTAAAATTTTCTCTTAATATCATACTAGGGGAACACGTAATTTTACTTTTCCGATAAGATTTCATTTTATGCAAATGCTCATTGAGTTAAAATGTACTACTTTTGCATAACTAGTTATTATATTTTTAATTTTTCACACAAATTTAAATTTATAAATCAAACACATTTATTTAACACAGAAATTTTATAAAAAACATCGCTTTTCATTAATTTTAATAAACACTCACACATGCACACTATTTTATTTCAATGTACATATGTATGTTCTTTAACAGTTCATCTCATAAGATTGTTGTTATAAGAATTTTTATAACAACGCTCTCATAAAAATTCTTATAACATTGAGATAACACTAATTTGAAGTCTGCACGAACATAATTCTCTCTACGATAGAATTTGACAATCTCATCTTACATATACGTTACGTGTAGACCTCAAGTAAGATACGACAAAATAACGATACAACAAATTTGTCTGTTCACAAGCACATAAATAAATGTCGTCTTTTTTTAAACGATAAGACATAAGACTGAGCTTGTGAATTGAACAAATGTTGTTCCGCACAGTGGGGCAAAACATAAAAAATTTATAATACATCCATAACATTTTATCCGACTTGCATAAAGAAAATTTGTATATAACGAAATATTTCGAATGTTGTATTTGCATATTGTTTAACATAGGTTAAAGTAGAACTACATACGACACGTTAATTCTCCGACGAGTATCGTTCGTTTAAGCTTTTTAGCAGATGAAAAACGGCAAGTTACACAACGAGTTTTTCTGCAATTTGTTTTTTTACTTAAGGTGGAGGTACATACCACGCGTTACGCGACTACGCTTTTCTTACTTTTCGAACTTTAAACGCTTTAAGAATGGTAAGTTACACACCACGCTTTTGATGCTCTTCTGCTTATACAATTTCAAGCCTTTGCCGGCTATATTTTGTCTTGCCTTTAAGTTTTATTTTTCTTTATATATTTAATGCAGTTTTCATCCATTTTTTAATAAAAAAATTAATTTCTAATAATTTATTTCCATTAAACAAACATTTTAGCATATGAATCTGGCAGCACTACCTGTCATTTTGTATACGACGCGTGAAAGTTGAAGAATGTTCAACTTTTTGCGAGTTACGCGCGTCGCAAACTTCGCTTTGTATCTTGCCTTATGGAAACACTATTTCAACTTTTTTGACAGAAGTCTGTAACGCATTAGCGTATTTAACGCATGCTATGTACCTTCACCTTTATTTATTCCAAGCTTCGCCTGTTTTTTATTTTATTAGTCCAGGCTTTCTTTTATGATATGATGTTTCTAACCTCATCAATAAGTTTTGCCTCCATGATTCACATTTTTTTTACTTTATTCTATTTTATTGTCAGCTAGTTAGTTGTCAAAAATACACAATGCGTTAAAAAGTTCAAAGTTAACTGTTTTTCTTCTGCAAATGCCTTAAAATGTTTTTTTGCAGTTTGTTCTATGATAAAATACTATTTCAACTTATTGACATAGTCTACTGCGTGCACGCGCATTAACGCGTGTTAAGTACTTCTACTGTTAGATCTAAAGGGCGTCAAAGTTGACGATTATGTAGAAAAAATTCGGAACTTGTAACCTTTGGTAAATAATAACTGATTTCGCTGATTTTTGTGTGGACTATGCTAAGGTGAAAAACAAAGTGCTATTGCATCTTTTATATTTTTAATGAAATTTTACCTACAATTTTTTTCCCCCTAACTTTGTTCAACATTTGCTCATAACTTGTATAACATCTATTAGAGGATATTTCAAGCTTAAGAAACGTGTACTCCATATTAAATAAGAAACAAAAATATTTCCTTTACTCAAAATCTTTTCAAGACATGAAAATTTCCATGAGAAGAAAAACAATATTCCCAAATTTGTTTTTCTTTTCAACACATTTTTAAGTTGTAATAAACGTGAAAATTTGAGCACGTACCTCCCTCTCTCTTAATACTGGTAAATTTTGTATGATAAACAAAAAGAAATTTTTGGCACTTATGCAGCTTTGTTTCCCATGTAACTTTTATCATTTTTAACCGACTTCAAAAAAAGGAGAAAGGTTTTTAATTCGTCATGTATTTTTTATGAATGTTCCCTCAAAACTTCGCTACTTATGAAGCGATTTCAAATTTTTTGTAAATGGGCAAGGTCACGCCCATACAAAGTAAATACACATTCCTGTTCAACTACCTCTACTCAACCGATTATTATGAAACTTTGCGCACACATTATTAAAAAAGTGGCCCTTGCAAAGTAAATGTTCTTTTTCCACAACTTCTGCTAAACCGATTCTTATGAAACTTTGCATACACCTTAACTTGTCCTTACAATACAACATTATGTTTAGAAAAGTGGGCAATGCCACGCCAACGAAAAGTAATATGAATTTCAACTACTACTTAACCGATTCTTATTAAACTTTGCATACACATTTAGTTATCGTTACAATACAACATTGTGGTTAGAAAAGTGGGCAGTGCCACGCCCATGAAAAATAAATAAATATTCATTTTAACTACTTCTACTTAACCGATTCTTATGAAACTTCGCACAATCAATTAGTTCTCGTAAAAGTACAACATGATAAGAAATGGGACAGTGCCACGCCCCATTTTGCAAGAATTATTGAGTATATCATGGTAATATATTAAATATTTAAACAAATCTTAGCTGTAGGGCTGTAGGAATTACTATTCTAAAAATTTTCTTACTTTTCGAAAAGGCCTCCTACTTTCAGCATTGGTATAAAGCACGATTATTTAAGCAAAAAATCGTTAAAAATGCACTATTTCTTTTGCAATTTTTTGGAACGTAAGTTCCTTATGGCGCACAGTGGTCTGAAAAATCATTCTAGCACGACATAAATCAAAAAACTTTTTGTCGCAAATTCTAATAATCATTACAGAGTCTTATTGTCAAATGGTTAAATTAACTTCTTTCAACCATTATTTATTCAAGAAGGTCAAAACCTGTTGTTACGGCATTAGTAAAATTGTTCTCTTATTAGTTGTGAATGATAAAGTGGCATGAGGCTGTTCAAACAAATATTTGTTTTTATTTTTGGTGTTTAATATTCCGTTGGGTAAGATGGTGGAATCTATTCATTGTTAATATTCGTACATTCTTAAAGTATTTTGATGTGCATTTGGTTTATTTTAACAGTTAAGATATAAGTGGCAGCTCGTTGAAGATTTTTTGTTTTTTCACTTTAAAAAGCAAAGAAAGCAATTTTTACATAAGCTTTTCAAAACTGTTTTAAGAGGTTTGAAGTTCTAGTTTTGATTAACTTAATCCTTATAGCATAATTAAAGAGGTGAATTAAGTTTTATATCCGTCGGTGTCCGTCCGTAACTTTCACAGCTCAGTAAAGGTAATGCTTAAAACAACGGAGAAAAAAGTAAAGCTAAATTTAAAATGCATTATAATTTAATTGTATTATAAATATGTATATACTTGTGTTGGAAATATATACATTTATGTACTGCACGCCCGTCTCTTCCATGGTTAGGCTAGGTGGTCCTTCGCGTTTTACTATACTCATGTATAGACATATAATTGAATTTGTACATGGGTACTGTTGGTGCTGTTTTATTCTTTTTTAATAACATCTAACCTGTTGTAATTTGTCAGCTGTTTATTGCAAGAGTAATGCTATTTATTGTGTATATCTACAGTTATGCCTAAAGGTATGCTTTAAAACAAACGAGCAATAAGCGTACAAAAAATTTAACTTCACCTGGTTACACAAACAATAATATGTCGGCAGAAAATCAAAATACAACACAAGATGTTTTTTCCTGGGAAAAGTTATGCTGTTTATTAGACGATAAACTGCAAGATGTTACAAGAAAATCAGATTTAGTGGACCTTAAAGCGGAAATAGATGAGCTTAAAAAGGAAAATTTACAGCTGAAAAACGATCTGAAAAAAGTAACATCGCGGCTTGAGTTTATTGATCGCAGACCAAATTATCACATATAGTTGTTTCTGGGCTTAGTAGTGGCAATGAGAATGAAGCCAAGTCAGAATTCGTTAAATTATGTTCTGAGGTGTTGAAAGTATATGTAAATGTTATTTCATCTCGTATGATCGGTTCAGGTAAATCAGTTTGCTTCACATTAGAATCGAGTATACAGGCATATAATGTTACTTCTGCGAAAAATAAAATAAAGGGACAGACTATATTTATACAAAAAGATTACACTGAAGAAGAGCAAAATGTGCGTTGCAATCTACGGCGGATGAGTAGAAAGATCACGAGAAGCAGTTCAAATGTTAAAGTAAGGCTGGGTGAATTTTGTATTTATTTAAATAATATAAAATGTATATAGTCGAATGGCAAAGTTATTGCCAATTCTGATGCGGATGCTCAGTTCTTAAATGGTTTACTTGCTGATTCTAATCTTTCGACGGATGTATGTGTTAGAGGAGTGCACAAAATTAGTGAGACGACAACCGAAACCCCACCAACTCAATAGCAATTTAACTTCTTCAATTTATTATCATATAATGTAGCTAATTTATCGAAAGCAATAAACTTTGGCACGTTCATATCATATATTCATAAATTTGAGTTATTTTTCTTATTTGAAACCCACGTAATGGCTAGTAATCAACATCTTTTTACATCTTACTTTCAAAAATTTACTTTACATTGGATTGAAGCGAAGAGAATACATACAGTTGGTCGCGCAATTGGCGGTTGTCTATTCGGTTTCCGTAAGACTTTACAGAAAATATATGACTTCAAATTATAAATATATACAATAACGCTGTCATGGCTGCTGAATTCGATGGAACTCTTTTTTATTTCATTCCAAGATATCTGAATTGTACCAATTGGAATTCTGATGTTGAAAACTTTGATGAATTTTTACAGGAGTTGAATCCCACACATTATTGTATAGTTGGCGATTTGAATGCCAGAATTTCAAACGAACAGGTCTTAGATAAAAATTTACTAGAAGGTTTGCCACATATTCGTGACTTTAGATGCTCAAGAGATAATATTTACAATACCCAAAGAAGGAAATTAGTGGAAGTCGTTGAAAATGTTGGTGGAATTGTGCTTAATGGAAGGACGGCTAATGATTCACACGGGGAATTCAGCTTTTGTGGGGCGATAGGTAGTTCTGTAATTGATTATTGTATTTGCTCACATAGCTTCCTGCACTACGTTGATATTATTGCTGTACAGTCCAAGCCTTACTCTGACCATATGCCATTGCGTCTACAAATAAAGACTATAAATAATAGCACTGTTAGAGTTGCTGAACGATCTTTACAAAAACTACATTGGAATAAGAAACACGTCTCAAAATATGTACAAAATCTTAGGATATATTCTAGCACTCAGGTTAACCTGCATACGGATGTGACGATATATGAATTAGTAGGTCTGTTCATTTTCTTTCCTAGCAGAAACTAGTAACGAGAGAGTAAAGCAGAAATTTGTAAAATTACTCTCCCAGATATGAAAAAGTAAATGAACGCTTTACTTGCAAAAATTTGCAAGTAATACAATAAACAGTTTGTACACCCAAAAAAACTTTACACTAGCTGTTAGTAATTTGTATGAAAAGTTAGACATATCGTAAAAAATATATGAACATTTTTTCATTTTGAGGTAGATGAACACAACTTAGGATAAAAAGTGTTACTTTTTAACTGTCCGTAAATAAAGCTTTATGTGTAAAGTACTTAAAAATCAGAAATAAAAATACAACTGCTTATACATAAGGATTTTTTAGTTAAAATATCTGTAAACAGAAGAAATAAAGTTAGTTTCAATGCAATTATGGAATTTTTTTTATTAATTTAGTTCAATTTTTTCTTTGCAGGAACTTGCCAGGTTTTTTCTTATATTTGAATCACATAATATCAATTCAGGCGTTTTAAACTCTTTTAACATCCACTGCTGCAGTCAAATTAAAGAAAAATATCCAATCTTACCGTATTTAATATTTTTGACTTCTTAAAAAGTATTAATTTCTTAATAATTCACTAAAATTAAAAAAGTTTACTTTTTCATGAATATTTCCAATATTTATTTTGTAAACAAAAGATCTAAACAGCTGTTTGGCTAATTCATGCTAGTAAAAATTTTGCTAGCAAAAACTTGCAATAAATTTTTTTCTCTCAACTTTTTATGCTCTTTTTTCACTCTCTCGTTGCTAGTTTTTCGAGTATGTGAACACTTTCCAGTAACAACTAGTAACAATTAGTAACAACTTTCAGTTATTGAACAGACCTAGTACTAACAGTAACGATGAAAATCAAACTAGCATGCGTAAAAATAGTAATGGTATTACTTTCCAGCCTAAGCAGAAATGGTTTGATTGGATGTACTGGCGTTCTCGTAAATATATGTTATTGAATCTGAAAATCTACAGAATGACTTACACCTCAATAAATAAACTACGTTACATTACAGCAAGAAATAAATACTTAAGGCTCTGTAATACAAAAAAAGAACCTACAGCAATTAAATACAGTTAGATGTTCTAGTGAATGGTGGATACTGTCTAAATCTTTGCAAACTTGTAGTCATATAGCTAAAGAATTTCCAAATGCAAATGATTTTTATTCACACTTCAGTACGCTATTGCAAAATAATAATAATACACATACAATGAGTTGGTCCATGCCATATGTCACTGATGCTATGTTTGACCCTCCCATTGAATTCTGTGAACTTTATACAGTAATTAAGTCACTAAAGCAAAACAAAGCTCCGGGACCGGATGGCATTAGCTATGAATTTTATAAATCGCCCCTGCGTGCTTCATATCTGAGTTATTAACTATTTTCAACAAAATATTTTTACAGGAGACAATACCATCCAGTTTCAGAAAATCTATAGTAGTTCCACTCTTTAAAAAAGGTGACCCAAACTTACCAGCAAACTATCGCGGGTTGTCTTTGATGGACTCTTTATGCAACATTTTTAATATGATTCTTCTAAATAGAATAACAGAATGGGTAGAAAATAACATAATGAGTAAATATCAAGCCGGCTTTAGAAAAACATTATTCTACTGTGGATAATATTTTCAATTTGCTAAACATTATAAACTTGAATAAATTGATTGGTAAAAGAACATATGCTTTCTTTGTTGATTTCTCGTGTGCCTTTGACATGATACCCAGGAATAACCTATTTTATAAATTATCGTGTCTTGGTATCTCATCTAAGATAATAAGAACTCGTATGCGAACACCAATTGCCAAATCTGGGTCGGCAATTCCCTTTCAAACTCATTCGCTGTGGACCTTGGTATAAAGCAGGGCTGTATTTTAAGTCCACTATTGTTTTCACTTTATATTAACCACAAGGATGTGCTGCCAGGAGGTGTAAATGATGCAGACAACAATAGTCATATATGAAAAAGGTACTCTTACATCAGTAACATTTCTTTTTGCTTTTATGTGTTTTGATTATGTTTTTTTGCTAATTTTGCTGCGAATTTTTTTAACTTAAATAAATTTGTGGCATATTCTATAAAATGAAAAAAACATACTTAAACGCTTATAGCGAAGACTTTAACAAATGAATTTGATTCTTAATTTTTGATTATTAAATCTGTTAAACTTTAAAATCTTGTAAATAATAATGAATTATCGAAATGTAATAGTATACTGCCAATCAGCCTTACAACAAAAATGTTCAGCCTAATATAGATATATATTGTAAATGAATCTATTGTAAATATCTACATATACAATTTATTTAATTTATTAATAAATAATAATAATAAATACTTATGTATATAGACAGTCAGTTGAGAACTGTACTTCGCCTTGTGCACATCAAATTAACTTCTTTTTCTTGTAAAACTGTGTGTTCTTTTTTACCGCCCTGCTCTCACTTAAGTTCGTCAACAATTCATTATTGTTGGAATATAAAAAAGTTCGACGAATACACTCTAGAAACAGTACAATTATACGTGAAGCTGTACGCTTGGTATAACATGCCTCCTAGCGTTCACAAGATATTATTACATGGCAGCTTGGCCGTGAAATTTGCCATGGTGCCGATAGGGCATCTCTCCGAGGAAGCCCAAGAGTCACGAAATATAAATATAATATAGATTACAGGAAATATCGAGAAAACCATACCAGGAAATCGTCTCGACTAAATACTACAACTGACTTAGTTCATATTCTGCTTGTTACCTCTGATCCGGTGATTTCTCATCATCGACAGCAAGACAAGGGCAATTTCAAGGCACTACATCCCGAAGCGCAAAAGCTAATTAAAAAAGCATTACAAGACGGAGATTCTGATGAAGAGTCAAAAACTACAGTATCAGGCGATTGCGTTAAAGAGCTCAAGAATCTGATTCCAACTTTGATTTGGTTTAATTTCTTGATTTTAATATTATGACAATTTTTATATTATTGATTAGCATCCAATTAGCTATAAAATAACAGTATAACTTAATATTTCCGAAAAAAGTAAAAAAATTTTTAAAATTTTCAAATAAATGGTTATTAGTAGTGTATGCAAAAACCGGAACCGAAACCCGGTTAACCGGTTTTTTGACTTCCTGAAAATAAACCGGTTTCGAATAATTTATGATTTCGAATAATTCGGCATGGCGGTTTTTATATGCCGGTTTTTTCAAGGAGAAGAATTTTCTAGATTTTGATGAACAAAATTTTGTTTTATACTTATATTTAAACAATATACCCCAAATAGTATTTTTCCATTTCTTTTTTAGCTTTTATTTTGCCTAGCGTTTATTCTACCTCTAGTTTAATTAAAAATATGCAAAAAAATTTTGAAATTCCGTCATCCTGTCCAATATATTATTTTTAAAATATTACGTAAAAAACATGTTTTAACAAAATGAGTATTTTATAAATATCGCTCCAGTAATTTAAATTCTAATAGATTTCCAACGAATATTAGAAATACCATTTACTGAAAGACCGAAATTTTACCTTATTAGTAGCATTTCAAACATTTTTCTTTCATACAAGCTTCGTCTTGAATACAACAGCAAAAAAGAATCATCCAAATCGGTTGTACCGTTTTCATTCAAATTTTTTAAGGAAATAATTTTTTTTTTAATATTTAAAGCGAAAGTCTCTTTTAAGTGTGTGGGTGTGTGTATTCACTTAATTGCTAATCAAATCAACACTTGTCCATCGATTTTCCTGATATATGGTTCATTTTGTTCGTAAGACACCTGTCCTGAAGAACAATAAATAACAGGTGAAGTGTTTGCAGCTTTAAATGTTTTATGAGTTTCTATAAAGAAAAAAATTTTTAATTTGTGAATAACTCGGAAAGAGTTGATCGAATCACAAACTATATTAGGATAGTTTTCAGGTAATTGTGTAAGGCATCTTTTGGTGTTTTATGATCGAAATATTAGACATGCAGATTAAAAAAGATTGTACCTGGTAGGAAAAAACTGAGAACTATTTTTAGCGCATTAAACTGCTTAGCTTAGTAGTTTTGTTCCAAAAAGGAATTTAACTGCAGCCCTGTGTAATTTAATTACTTATAAACAACTTATTTCAAGGGAAAGATCCCATAAATGTGTATGTGTATTATAAAGATTTTTCGCAAAAAGTGAAAAAATAAAATTTCCACATACATTTTACAAAAACCGGTTAACCGGTTTATTTGGACAAAACCGTATTCGAAACCGGGTTCTTAAAATAAATTAAATTTTTCGAATAATTCGAAAACCGGTTTCTTGGAAAATTCCGGTTTTTGCATACTCTGTTATTAGTCTATAATTTTCAGACGTTTCTTAAATTATTTCCTGAAAGACTTGAGTACGTAATTCATAAAATTTTTTCTTACATTTTCCCAAATTATTAAGATATAAAAAAGCTATTGAGCCAGAAAAAATTTTTTTCGCGCTAAAAAAATTTTTCAGACCACTGTGTGGCGCGCCATGCACATCAATGCTTTGAATAACAAAAATCAATGCTTGGGGGGCAGCGTTGCCAGAAGCTTTCCGAAAAAAATCATTAATATTCATATCGAATATAAAATGTTTCTTGTGTTTTGAAATTTTTGAAAATCATTTGTAAATTCTGAAATGTTTTTTGAAATTTGTGCATACAATAAAACTTTTCAAAAGTATGGATGAAGTATGTTGATGATTTGGTAAAGCAACAATGAAGTGCAGGCATATATACATACATAGTTAGCCATTAAAATTTAAAGCCCCAAAAAAGTGTTCAATAAAGACAGGTAAATTCTTAATGTCGCAGTAGCTTCTGCATCGCATTTCGTCCAATTGACAACTGCACATTTCAACACGTTAAAAAATGGCAAAGAAAACTGAAATTATAAATCTCTTTTTATGAGCTAACCTAAAAAATGTAGTGCACGATTAAAATCAGCGTAGTCGAATTAGGCTTAACCTCCGGTTGCGCCGATTGCCGCATTTTTCGATTAGAGAAGTGTAACTATATATCCAAATAAAATTATTGCAATAATTAAAAACATAGCTATAAATTTGACCAAGTAGAGTCCAAGTATGATTATTCAGTAAAAGAGTTGGTATTGCTAGCAATTGCAGCTAATGAGAAGCTGATAGAACGATATCAGAACATACTTTTTACTAAAGAAAATTTGAGTCTTTTACCTTTACTCAATTGTTCCTAAGAAAAATAATAATAAATTTATTATTGAGCAGAGTCTAATTACAATAATATCGCCTTTTATAGTTGCATTCATAGTGTTTATTACAACAATGGTACTGCTTGTCACAGATTCTTGGGTCACTGATTTAGAGTACTAACATGTGCATATTTTAACTGTTAAATTTGGATTACGATTAGTAATCAATTACGATTACTTTTTAAAAGTAATCGTAATGATTATTTAATCCACTAGTAAGAATTTTTTGATTACTAATTGATTACGATTACAAATAATCAAAATATAATCGGGATTATTAGGGATTACTTTTAAATAATCACAAATAACCAAAAGTAATTAAAATATAATCAGATTACTTTTTACGATTACTTTTGTTTATTTATGATTATTTTCAGAGCATATTGCACCCAGACTCATTGAAAGCAGGGCTGCCAGCTTAGGGGTTCTGTCATCACAAAAAAGGATGAAAATTTTCATTTTGGGTTTGGGGTTTTCATTGGGATTATTTAAAAAATACATTGCGGTTTTTTGGGGATATTCCTAAAAGTTTCTTTCCATTGAACTATAATTAAAACTACTTCTTCTAAAATATTTTTAGCATACATACATTTATTGAGAGATTACATAACACAAATTTCAGCCATATCAATTTTATTTAAAAGTTTACTAACTCTCAGTTTGCCTGAACTTAAGTTTTATCTGAAATTTAACATTTTATTGGTGCTTTAGCAATACACTTCAACCATAATTTTGAAAAGTTACCAACCTCTTGCCTTATTCACAAACTTTCAAACATCATTTGAGAATTACAAAGGCGTACTGGGTTTAGAAACTTATTCAAATCACAACAAACGAATTATATTCGATATGAATATATTTTATTTTTCATATCGAATATAGTTCGGAGTCATCGAAATACATGTAGGTAGGTGGGTTTAGTCATATGTACAGTAGAGTGCTTCAAAAAAGATTTTTTTGCTATAATCTTAAAAGTTTCTAGTAGGTACAAATAAAAAAGGTCTCCCAAAAGATGGGCTCGATATTTTGATTATACGCGATGCTTAACGACTTTCAGTTTTTCCATACAAATTACATGGGACAATTTCTTTTTTTCGTATTTGTCGAACAAAACTACGAAAATATATATATTTTTCATTTTAATGCGCATATTATTTTAGGAAATTAAAGTTTCCACAAAAAAAACACTTTTTTTTCGTAAATTTAACGGGTAAAAAGTTACCAGAAAGACGTTAAGCGTCGCGTAGAATCAAAACATGGAGCTGATGTTGTGGGAGAGCTTATTTTATACCTACTAGAAACTTTTGGGATTATAGCACAAAAAATATTTTTTAAGCACTCTAATGTACAGCCAACTTTTTTGTTTTTGTGTGCCGGTGTAGTTTTTGCCTTAATGAGTTTATACAAAAGCCTCTGAGTTTTCGTCTGGTTTCAATATGAAAAAGTGAAATATCGTGTTTAATATACTATTTTTAATGGGTACGATACGTTTCGCTGGAAAATGTAGAGTTCTCGTAGAGTATTAAAAACTCATTCAGAAATATTTTAAAACTTTCATTTTTAGGGATATGCTGATTTCGACTGCACAATTGACGGGCTTTTACACTCTTTTTAAAAGCACCAGTTTGCATATTGGATAGTTTGACGTGGTAGGGACGATATATAAACGAAAACATTTTTAGTACGATTTAATGTACATTTAATATGAGTTATGTATTCATTTTTCATTATTTTATTTTTCATTATGAATGAACTATTATTTTTTATGCTTTGTTGTCTTAATATAGAAGTGCCCTAACTCAATTGTTTTTTTAAATAGAGTTTTTCGGTTTTTCTATCGAAATATTTATGCAAAAACTCTTTTTGAAAAAATAATGAGCTTGGGTGATTCTTAGGGTATTCATTTTACTCGACTTTTCCATTGTTCGATTAATCAATTAATTGAAATTGAAGTTTTTAAATTAATCGAACAATAGAGTAGCACTTTTATTTCGTTTGAGTTATTCGAGTAAGCTTTACTGCTAAAAATTAATCGAGTTAATTAGAAAATTTTTGAATTTACTCGGTTCTTTGTAGTAGTAGTACTAGATGTTGTTTGTCAGATTGCCTGCAAACAAATGCTGCCAGATCGTCAGCCATGCTGGTATGCTGGAGGATGCACCGGCTAGGGCTCGCCGTCTTGGGGTGGTTCTTGCTGACCGGTCTGACTATCACGATTTCACTACAAAAAAAAATTTCATACCAGCCTATTTGTGTGGACAAACTTAATTGTATTTGTATAAGGAACCCGAAAGTGAGTAAAAGAGGGATTGATATCTACTGGTTTTCTACTAATTAATTAAAAAAAAACACACCATATACTTACTTCGCAGCCTTAGACTGCACAACAAACCTTGTTAGCTGATGGGCTGCTAACACCGGTAACCCTCCCGCTAGAAATCCATAGGACTTCTCCTGTGATGGCTTATGGCCGAAATATTAATAAGCCATCCCTTGACCAAACATCCTTACCCTTTCATCATCATCCCATGACTAAATCTGGAACTTTACTCACTCATTCTCTGTGTAAATAAAAAGTCTACAAAAATTTCATTTTCACAACAATATTTAATGTTACAGATTTTTTTTGTTTCTAAAGGACAATTTCAATTCTTATACTATTACTATTTCTTAACACATACAAAAAACTATCAACAAAATCTTTTGAGTTTCTATGAGTTGGAATAGCTAAGAAAAATCAATTATATTATTTAATTTGGCTCATTGTACTTTTGATAAGGGAAAAATATTTAAAACCAATACAAATCTATATTTTGTTAAAAATTTTCTAATACTTGATCTCTTCTCTCTATCTACTTTCTTCAAAATCAATGCCTGGAGACTAACTACGATACAGGATTTGCCGTCGTCTGTACGTGATGTGTCGATAGGTGCAGGTAGTGGGGTCCAATTAACAAGTTGTGCTTTTATCTCGCGGCTTATATATATATATATATATATATATATATATATATATATATATATATATATATATATATATATATATATATATATATATATATATATATATATATATATATATATATATATAATATATATATATATATATATATATATATATATATATATATATATATATATATATATATATATATATATATATATATATATTTCTTTTCTCTTCTTAGCCTAAGGCAAACACGTTTAATATGGTGTGGGCAATTTACCCTGGCGCAAAATTAGCTTCGTCGGGTCCCTAGTGTGAGCTCACCCTAAACCAACGGATTTCGTCCACAAAATTTCAACAGGACAATTTAAATAAAATTTCCGCGAAGGTACGTATCAAAAAAAGTGTTTACCCTATCCATAGGAACTTAAAGAATAATATATATATTTAGGTTCGTCTAGGTCGTTAGTGTGTTTGTCCAAGGTCAAATTGGCAGAATACCTGATACTACAGAGCAAGACGACTTTCCAGACTACTCGATACCCCAGAGCAAGATGACTTTCCAGAATACTCGATACCCCAGAGCAAGATGTCTTTCCAGAATATGGCCAAACCTGTTCCTACGTTGGATGTGACGCGATGATGGAGTTGTCGGAAGGTGAGTTTTAATGTGGCGTTTTATTAAGGAAATGTAAATTTTATTGTTTTCTTTGCAGGTCTATTTTTGCACTTATAATGCACTCGTTCAAATGCTTCACAACGAGTTTTCCTTTGATTTAGCTTTAAGTTTTTTTTTTCTAATTAGTTTCCTTTTTTTCCAATTGTAATTTAGCTTTAGCTTTAGCAAATTTTTATTTTAATAACTTTCTGCCTTTCCTTTTTTTCTTACTGGCATTTAGAGTTCACTTTGTCTTCCTTTAATTAACTTAGAATTTTAATTTCACTATTTTTTATATTGTATTTATGTGGTTTTATTAAAATAACTAAACTTTTTTATGCTTTATTTCATAAGGATAAACCTTGCATAAAATAGCACTTAATAAATTTTCTTCTTGTGGAAATGTCTTTTATTTTTTCTTCCCGCACTATCTTTTTATTTTAGTTGCCACAACTCCCGTCACATCTTACGTCTTCAACGCTCACCATCAAAAAGCCCCGATCTTTTTTCAGCCATCTCTTATGACACCTAAATCACGCCACTACATAAAACTGTCCTTTTCCAATCAATTTTAATCCTCTTCATCATTGTTTTTGTATAAAATCATACGATTTTCTACATCTATTGTTTTTGTTATAACTTTATATGTTTACTTTCCTGTGTTGATAACAACCCAGCAAAAGTAATCAGCTGTCTCTACTGCCTTACCCACAACTACAGGGTACACACTACAAATAACCCAACCATTCTCGAGTCCATCAGTGGACCCGGAATGGGAGGGAAATCGAATCGCTAAAATACGTTCGAAGTCGGTATCATTATGTTACTTCGGATTTCTGGGTATTTCTAGCTATCCCCATAATTGAAATCAGTCTGGCATCCCTATTGCGGACAAAAAAAATTTAAACATGGCAACACTTAAGATCTGCATTATGAATGAAACCAAAGCAAATGCAAAATACGCATGTTTGTAACCAAGAATTGAAGGTAAGTAACAGAAAATTCATACCACGAAATTAACATAATTTATTAATATATGTAGTACTTATATTAACATTTTATATTATTTCTAGACACTGGTGTAAGATGATGCCATCGCCCGGAAAAGGTAAGTGCAAAAGCGATTGTGTATTTTCCTAGGTAACAATTTAATGGAATATCCCCTTTTTAGAAGATAACATGGATTACCAGTCAACCAGCAATGGAAATGCCCATTCCCTGGTGGGAAACATCGATGGATTAGTAGCAATTAAAAAGGTAAGCGAAAATATGTACATCTTAAAAGATAAAAACAATTTATGTGAAAAACCACGCGACTGCCAAACTCCGCGCCGTTGGTTTTGGTGCGCGGTTTTGCCGCCACAAAAATAGTTCGTTACCGCCGCGCCGCAGCGACCAAACTTAACGCAGTTAAAACAAATTTGTTCTAGCCGTCGCTTCAACAAAACTTCACCGCCGCGCCGCCACGACCAAATTAATTATAAATCATTATTGTTGTAGCTGTAGTGAATAAAATGAAAGATAAAGTTTTTATTTCTGTTTTACTTGATATCTTAAACCCGAAATGAAAATTTATGAATATTGAGACGATTGAAATTTTATAATTTCATACGTTCTCAGATCAAAGAACAATTATGTTTTTAAGAACTGTAAATTTTACTAAACTGTTTCCGTATTATTTAAATACTGAAAGTTATATAGTTTTCCTCATAATTTTAGTTGCAAAAAAAACAGAAACTTTTTATTCGTTCCTACTGATGTTCAAATCGGAATAAAATCAGAAGAAAACATTTATATCGTTGACGTTGAGTAAAACATTCGTTTATAATGTTATTATTTGAATTTTCATACATATCAGATTTTGAAATTTACTGACAAAATAATTTGCCTTCAAAACGCTTTATTTGAAATCACTGTAACGTGGAATGTGAAATGATTTCAAAACTTCCATTCCCAAAAACAGCATCCAAATTTGATTTTAATTTAATTTTAGTGAAAATTGAAACGGACTAAAAAAAAACATTGAAAAGCTATGGTTACTATGAAGTTGGTTCGCGGGTAAAACTAATTTCAGCAAAATGATAGCTAACTTTATTTTGTTGTGCGATTACGCGTTCATGATAGGACGTAACGTGGGTTCACCTATGATTTATTCTGAAACAAATTACCGATTTTTCTTTAACCTTTAATACTGTACCTGAAAAGGAAGGCAGGGACTAAAACCACCAAGGTATTCAAGGCTAATGCCTTAAATCCCTGGCGAGAAGTACCCCCTGCGAGTTCCTATAACAAAATAAAATAATACCCAACTTAACAAACTTTCAAAATGTCCTAACATTATTTGACCTTGTTTCTTTCCTGGGTTAAGCCGTAGAGAAGCTGAGGGCTAAAAGGAGCCCTGAATTTATACCAGAGGTACTTGGGAGAACACGTACGCGCCTAAAGTCTGTATTATTATAGATTTTAGGATTTTCTAGCTTGTTTCACGTTCATCTAAAATTCTTCGGTGAGTGTTAGCCCTATTTTATTTCAAATTATTCAAGTAATTTTATCTTCCCAAAGTTTTATATCTCCAAAGGGAATGAGACCCAAAATAACTAAATTTTATATTTAGATTTAAAATAACAGAAATTAAGATGTCCTAAACGAAACCGTGGTAAAAAAAACACCAGATATAATTCATATCGTTTCTTTTGGAACATCTTAACGGAAACTTAACATAACTAGCCATCTATTATATTTAATTAAATTGGTATATTTAATTCACTATTGTCTATTATTTCTTCCCCAGATCATAGGAATTCAAAGTTGACCCGAAGGAAATTTAAAAACGGGAACCCCCGAGTGAGCCATCGCTGAGTGAGTAAAATATGCATGGCTAAAAAAAAATAAATAAATGAGTTACATAAATAAGTTCAACTACTAAAGTCCTATTTTTGTCCCTAACAGGTCTACTATTATATCTTCACCACCTTTGTCAGCCCCTCTTCAATCATGGAAAATCCGAAGGGGGAAAAATTAAAGGGTGCAACGTGCTCAGCATCGGAAGCTGAAAAACCGGTAAATCTTAGTGTTTAAGTTATTTATTATATACGTGTAGATAGGTTATTTATGTGACGTGGCCAAGTCCTTCTCACGTGATCGCTTTCAGTATTGTTATGTCCGTTAGAATCATACGTTTTCTGACGGCGTAATCCGGCTGTTTAAACAAAAATTAAATTTTTACTTCTGCTTTGAATCGCTGTAATTCGGCCGAGCTTATGTTCTCCTCTAGATGTCTAACAACCTTTAGCCCTTTATGGCATAGTTCCCCAGGGTAATCATAGGGTTGCATCAACAGAGCAGTAACAGGTTACAAATGTAACTATTCAGCTTGGCAACGTCTGCTTGAGTCGGCGAAGTAAAAAAAATAATCTTTTGAATAATAAGCTACCTGTTCAAAACAAAATTACGAGACTGAATGCATATGTTGAGCTTGGCTGCATCGAATAGAATTTAATTATACTACCAGATATTCTTTACTGTAATTACTAACCCGCTAGTTTATAAACAAAATATTAGCTGCGCGTCTTGTCCCTTAAAATTATTGCTTGAGGTCTTTACCGTGAAAGACACCCAGTGATCTTCCCTTTAAGTCTTCGACCTCATACAGGCAGTTCCCAATAGGCTTAACCACTCGGCATTTTATACATTTTCTGGCGAGCTTAGCGTTAAAACAGCGTTTAAAGTCGCTTTGCTGAAAATTGCGTCTGAACACCTCTTGTCCGGGTATAAACTTGACTTTTCTGCTTCTGATATTGTAAGATTTTTCATTTTGGATATAAGCCTTGTGAAGATTTTCTCGAATTTTTTGTCTTATCGTGCCCATATACACACTCTTAGGCACTATGTCCACTTCAGCCTCGCTCAAAATTTCCAGTTTCCTGGCTAGCTTATATATGCTGCCATGGACAACCATGTTCGTCCCAAAAAGGGCAAAATAGGGTGTAATGAGCGGTTAACAGATGACCTTAACGAGCACTCTATTTCCGATAAATATTTATCCCATTCGCCCTGGTCTTCCAGCAAGTAAGATCTTATCGCTGCTAGAATGGGCTGGTTCATCCTCTCTGAAGCATTGGTCTGGGGAGCGTGTATGGCCGTTTTTATGTGCTTAATGCCAAAATTATTCATCGTATCAGCGAACTCCTTGCTGATGAACTGCTTTCCATTATCAGAGACTACTGTCTCCGGAGTACCGAATTTATGGAAAACCTCTGAAATCAAAAATGTTACTACATTTTTGCTACTAGCCTTGTTCATGGCTTTTAATAATACGTACTTCGTTAGATGATCTAGGACAATAAATAAGTAGCTATTGCCCATTTTAGAGCGGGGATACGGCCCCGAAAAATATACAAAAATACGCTGAAATGGGCGTTCGGTTAAGATTTCATTTCCCATTGGTGGGCGCAGTGTTATGTTTGCTGGCTTCGATTCCTTACAAACCTGACAGTTTTTAACAAAATCTCTTACTTGTACACTTTGATTTGGCCAGTAGTATTCGCGAATACATTGCAACGTCTTTGCCACTCCGCCATGAGCGGCTTGAGGTGGGTTATGAGCATTTTTTATAACACTATCTGTAAGCTCCAGTGGTACTCAGAGTTTGCAGGCAAAATCTTTATTTAAGGCGATTCCATCATAGGGTAACATTCGTTTATAAATGATGCTATCCACTACTTTAACATCAGGCAGTTGTTCCGAATTTTCTATCACGGTGGCAACTAGATCTAAATAGCTATCGGTTTTAAAAGCGTCCGATTCTAGATCGATAAAGTTATTTATGTCAGCCGAGATTTCCTCCATATTATACCGTGAGAGTGCGTCGGGTACTATGTTTTTCGAACCTGGCCGATGTTCTACTGTAAAAGAAACAGACTGCAGATGCAGGCTCCATCGCGCCAAGCGCCCGGTTAAGTCCTTGCGAGACATCAGCCATTTAAGGCTACTGTGATCAGTTATGACCGAAAATGGCATCAGCTCAATATAGGGCCTAAACCTTTGGATGGCGAGCACTACGGCCAAACACTCCCTTTCGGTAACCGAATAGTTTCGCTGTGCTGATGTTAATTTATGAGAAAAGAACGCAATCGGGTGCTCCCCGTTAGACTCGTCCTTCTGAAATAAAACTGCTCCGATTCCAATATCGGAAGCGTCGCACTGGACGTAAAAATGTTTTTCGAAGTCAGGGTGGGTGAGCACCGGGCTGGTAGTAAGGGCGATTTTCAATTTATCGAATGCGATTTTAGCCTCTTCTGGAAACATAAAAGATTTTCCCTGCTTAAGGGTGTTAAAAATAGGCGCGGAAATTGTGGCGTAATCAGATATGAAGCGCCGGTACCAGCCGGTGGCACCCATGAAGCTTCTTACCTGTTTTGCCGTTTTTGGATATATAATATAATATAATTTCCACCTTACTAGGGTCTGGCTTCAATATTCCCCCTCCCACTATATAGCCTAAATAACGCAGCTCTTTAAAGCAAAACTTTGATTTTGCTACGTTAATGGTTAAACCCGCCTGTTCCAAACAATCAGACACCTATTCTAACAACTCCAGATGAATTTCGAAATCTGGCGATACAATCAAAAGATCATCCAGATAGACAAAAACTCTATCACGAAGCGCCACAGGGATCACCTTATCCATTAAACAGCATAACCTTTGGGCCGCATTACACAACCCAAAGGGCATTACCGTAAAATGGTAAAGTGGTCGTCCGGGCACCGTGAATGCAGTTTTTTCCCTACTGGATGCATCCAATGGTATCTGCCAGAAGGCGTCCTTTAAATCGACACTAGATATATAATGTGTGTCTCCTAACCTGCTGAGCAGACCTTCGATGTGCGGCAGGGGATAGGCGTCCTTCACCGTGAGGGCATTTAGCTTGCGAGCGTCCAGACACAACCGATTCTTCTCGCCCTTTCGGACGAGAGTAACCGGATGGCTCCAAGGACTCTCGCTCTGCTCAATGACCCCAAGGTGAAGCATCCTATCAAGCTCTGCACAGCGGGCGAGACAGGGTAATGCTTATCCTTCACTGGAGTTGCATCACGGGTGTCAATTATATGGACTTCCAGGCGAGTTCTACCCAGGCCCTTTTTCGTGTAGCAGGGATATTTTGCCACAACATTCTCCAATCGACACTGCTGATCTGCCGTCAAAACGTGAGTTTTGACCTGATCATCTACGCTTTCCGTTTCCGCACATAAATTTACCCCGTTTGTTGTCAGGCTACTAACATTGGCCAATAACCGAAACTTCCTCATAAAATCTACCCCTAGAAATAATGGTCTATTTAGCGTAGGGACCAAAAAAAAAAGTTATTTCAGACACAATTTTATTAAAGGCAATATTCGCCTTCACACGACCTACAGTTTTATGCGGGCTACCATCGGCTGTTTTAATCAGAGAATAATAATTAAAAATTGGTAATTGGGCTTTTCTGACGAATTCCATACAATCTCTTCCTAAGCATGTAACGGTAGCGCCACTATCTACTAAACCTTCTATTTCTAAATTATTTATTTTTATCTTGGCATAAAAGCGTGAGTCCTCCCCCTCAAACAGTGATGCCGCCCCAATCTCTCTTCTCAGACTTTTTCTATTTTTATGGCGTAATCTAGCTTTTTTTATTCGCTCAGAGACCTCGCCAAAAATTCTTATTTTCGCCTCCTTATACTCTTTCACCCTTTGATGAAGTGGTTTAAGGGGTCGAACCAGGGGCTTTTGAATGGCTGGAATTTTTCTTTCGTTATTAACTAAAATTTTCACTGGCCCTCAGGTTCGACAGGTTTTACACTAGCTGCTACTGGGTCTGTGTTTGCTTGGAACGAGCCTCCCCAGTTCGAGGCTGGTTCGCTGGGTGGTTTTCCTGGCATTTCGGGCATTTTGGAGTAACAACATTGTCACGCTCGCACCTATAGCAGAAAATCCTACGTGTAGGTGACGGACATTCAACGAAGTTATGTCCTGTCAGCTTGCAATTCCAGCATATATTGCGACTACTGGCTGACAATGCCTCCACTCCCATATCTTCGTACGGCATCTCCTCTTCATAAACCAATTCGTGTACCCTGGGGTTAACATATTGTCGCTGGTGGTACTGCATCCTCTGGCTGTTCACCAAACTTTCTGCCTTTTTGGCTTGCTGACAGAAATCGTTGAGGTCGTACATCCTTACGGAAAATAGTAATTGAGAAAGTGAAGGTTTTAGATTTCCTCGCATGATCTCAATGAGATCTCTTTCCAAATACGGCGACCTCATCTGGTTCCTTAAGCTCAGGACGGCATTAAAAAATCTTCAAATGATTCCTGGGCACCTTGCCGACGGTCCATTATTTTTTTCTGAATTTGAAATTCGTTTTCATAGCGCCTATATTGCGTTAAAAAGGCTGCTACTACTTCATCCCAGGTCTGAAGCATGTTTAATTTCCTGAGATTCCAGAACCATTCTAACGCTTGGCCTTCAAGTAGGGAATGGAAATTGCGCCGTACCTCATCGACGGTTACATTATGGTCTTGCCTAAGAACATCTAAACGGAAAATAAAGTCTTCGGCACTCATTGATTTTGAAGTGCCATCAAATTTCAAACCCCATTTCGACAGATCTGCCCTGCCTTGCGGTGGGTAGTACGGTTCAGCTGGTCTATTTGGAAAGCGTGAACTGTAATGGACACGCTGGGAGTTATTCCCCTGTGATTGGGAATTATGTTGCTGTTGTTGCCTTCCTTGGGATGAGTAGGTACGAGCTTGCAAATAATCATGTGTAGGCTGTAAATTATTCTCGTGAAATTCTGGCGATCTCAAATAGTCAAATGTATTTAGCAGGTTTTGCCCTACTCCATTTGGTACCTGATGCCTAGCAGATGGCATATACGGTTCTGGCGTTGGTGCTAAGGCACCATTGCCTTGAGCAGCTATGGACTGATTTGCTTGCTGCCCCACTGCCTGTTGTACAGCTAGCGAAATTTCTTGCTTAACGTTACCTGCAGCTGTTGCATCTGCCTAGACAGTTCCCCCCGTATCAAACCTAGCAGCTCTCCCCCTGTACTGACACCATAGGCCGGTGGCGCGGATTGTGCTGTAGCCCCATTTGCGCGGGTTTCCTGTCGAGCGTTTCTTGAGGTGATGCTACTGTACTCTGGCGGCGTAATAGATTCGCCAGACGTATTCAACTCCTTTGACAGATTGGAGGCCCCTTGTGCCAATGCCATAAATTGCTGTACAGCGGGAGTAATTGCCGCTGTATTTGTCGTTAAGGTTGCGCTACCATTAGGTGTAGCGGTAACTGGAGCCGAAAGTGAAGCTACCGGTCCTGCTGTGGTACTAACTACGTTCTCCATGTTTGAAATGCTCTCGATATCTATGCCTGCAGCCATCAATTTAGACCTCGCAGAGCGAGTCAAGACCATGCCTTGCTACTGCCCAAAGTAAAACCACAATTTCACGCGGTGACTTTAACTGATTTGACACTACTTAGATGTCTTAGTAGAGATCAACAGAATAATATAATCAACGACATAAATATATATAATCGTAAAAATAAAATAATAGGCGTAAAATGCTAATGCAGCTATTATACCAACAACTGGAAGCTAGCGGCAATAATTAATGATATTACTGAGGCTGTAATTAAGAGGAAACATCAAATGCCTCAAAACTAAATAACAAAATTTAAAAATATGAATAAATATAAATGAGCTGAAAACGATATTTTTTCTTCAAAACAAATTTTCATTAAAAGAACTGCCATGGGATTTTCAGATGATGAGATTGATAAGGTAAGAATAAAACTCATTTAAGTAGAATTTATCTCAATAGATGAATTCTACAAACTTACTTCGTCGTGCAACGGCTACTAAATTTTCTTTCTTTATATTTCAGTTTTTCATAAGTATATGGTGCAAATTGATGTAAAGATTTTTCAGTTTCATGGAAGACTGTTAAATTTGCTGTGGTGCGACTGACTCTTATGGACGACAGTTCGAATTATGCCAGGACTACTTCACCTGCAAATTTAGTGAAGTCGCATTACCTCAGAGAAACAATTCTTAAGGAATGGTAAGTGTTATAACGAAACCGAACTAGGCTATTGTAAACTAAAAAAAATTTATATAATTCTTGAAACTGGTGCAAATTGTAGCTAAGAATTGACGGCTTACCTACCGGACATTCTGTCTCAAAATGCTACCAATCTTCTAGAATGCCTTAACCCCTTAACTTATCTGCTAGACCAACCTCGGTAAACTGTCGCAACGCGGGGAATAATTCTTGACGAATATGATCCCTCGGGACTTACAGACACCGTCGATTAAGCTAACAGCTATGTAACCAGGACACTATTTCTGACTAAAAAACTTTAACGAAAACTAAATGTGGGTGGGATAAATCTTCAGTGCGCACCAATTAGTCTTTCAACACGTTGAGAATTTTAAAAAACTCAACTGGGACTTACACCATTAGTCGCAATGGAATCTACCCTACCAGATTATAACTACCACACTTTTCGGGCCCCCAAGTTGGGCGCCATTTTGTAGTAGTAGTACTAGATGTTGTTTGTCAGATTGCCTGCAAACAAATGCTGCCAGATCGTCAGCCATGCTGGTATGCTGGAGGATGCACCGGCTAGGGCTCGCCGTCTTGGGGTGGTTCTTGCTGACCGGTCTGACTATCACGATTTCACTACAAAAAAAAATTTCATACCAGCCTATTTGTGTGGACAAACTTAATTGTATTTGTATAAGGTACCCGAAAGTGAGTAAAAGAGGGATTGATATCTACTGGTTTTCTACTAATTAATAAAAAAAACACACCATATACTTACTTCGCAGCCTTATACTGCACAACAAACCTTGTTAGCTGATGGGCTGCTAACACCGGTAACCCTCCCGCTAGAAATCCATAGGACTTCTCCTGTGATGGCTTATGGCCGAAATATTAATAAGCCATCCCTTGACCAAACATCCTTACCCTTTCATCATCATCCCATGACTAAATCTGGAACTTTACTCACTCATTCTCTGTGTAAATAAAAAGTCTACAAAAATTTCATTTTCGCAACAATATTTAATGTTACAGATTTTTTTGTTTCTAAAGGACAATTTCAATTCTTATACTATTACTATTTCTTAACACATACAAAAAACTATCAACAAAATCTTTTGAGTTTCTATGAGTTGGAATAGCTAAGAAAAATCAATTATATTATTTAATTTGGCTCATTGTACTTTTGATAAGGGAAAAATATTTAAAACCAATACAAATCTATATTTTGTTAAAAATTTTCTAATACTTGATCTCTTCTCTCTATCTACTTTCTTCAAAGTCAATGCCTGGAGACTAACTACGACACAGGATTTGCCGTCGTCTGTACGTGATGTGTCGATAGGTACAGGTAGTGGGGTCCAATTAACAAGTTGTGCTTTTATCTCGCGGCTTTTATATATATATATATATATATATATATATATATATATATATATATATATATATATATATATATATATATATATATATATATATATATATATATATATGTATATATATATATATATATATATATATATATATATATATATATATATATATATATATATATATATATATATATATATATATATATATATATATATATATATATATATATATATATATATATATATATATATATATACAGTGGACGTCCAATAGTACGAATTATATAATGTCAGGCCTTTTCGTAATATTGGAAAATTCGTATTATTGGACTACAGATTTTCCTCCTTTTATATAAAAAATTAGATTCTTTTTGAAGTTTTTACTTTAACGCAGAAAAAAAACAAGTAAAGAACTCCAAAGCAAAACTAAAATTTCATTTATATATAAAAACGTACATGTTCTTTCAAAAAATACATTTATTCGTATTATCGAATAGCAAAAAACTCTTTTTATTCGTACTATAGAACAGCCAATGCAAAAAATTAGCCTTTTGTACCTTTCGCACTATTGGAAATTCGTGGAAACGGAAGTACGTACTATTGGACGTCCACTGTATATATATATATATATATATATATATATATATATATATATATATATATATATATATATATATATATATATATATATATATATATATATATATATATATATATATATATATATATATATATATATATATATATATATATATATATATATATATATATATATATATATATATATATATATATATATATATATATATATATATATATATATATATATATATATATATATATATATATATATATATATATATATATATATATATATATATATATATATATATATATATATATATATATATATATATATATATATATATATATATATATATATATATATATATATATATATATATATATATATATATATATATATATATATATATATATATATATATATATATATTTCTTTTCTCTTCTTAGCCTAAGGCAAACACGTTTAATATGGTGTGGGCAATTTACCCTGGCGCAAAATTAGCTTCGTCGGGTCCCTAGTGTGAGCTCACCCTAAACCAACGGATTTCGTCCACAAACTTTCAACAGGACAATTTAAATAAAATTTCCGCGAAGGTACGTATCAAAAAAAGTGTTTACCCTATCCATAGGAACTTAAAGAATAATATATATTTAGGTTCGTCTAGGTCGTTAGTGTGTTTGTCCAAGGTCAAATTGGCAGAATACCTGATACTACAGAGCAAGACGACTTTCCAGACTACTCGATACCCCAGAGCAAGATGACTTTCCAGAATACTCGATACCCCAGAGCAAGATGTCTTTCCAGAATATGGCCAAACCTGTTCCCACGTTGGATGTGACGCGATGATGGAGTTGTCGGAAGGTGAGTTTTAATGTGGCGTTTTATTAAGGAAATGTAAATTTTATTGTTTTCTTTGCAGGTCTATTTTTGCACTTATAATGCACTCGTTCAAATGCTTCACAACGAGTTTTCAACTTTGATTTAGCTTTAAGTTTTTTTTTCTAATTAGTTTCCTTTTTTTCCAATTGTAATTTAGCTTTAGCTTTAGCAAATTTTTATTTTAATAACTTTCTGCCTTTCCTTTTTTCTTACTGGCATTTAGAGTTCACTTTGTCTTCCTTTAATTAACTTAGAATTTTAATTTCACTATTTTTTATATTGTATTTATGTGGTTTTATTAAAATAACTAAACTTTTTTATGCTTTATTTCATAAGGATAAACCTTGCATAAAATAGCACTTAATAAATTTTCTTCTTGTGGAAATGTCTTTTATTTTTTCTTCCCGCACTATCTTTTTATTTTAGTTGCCACAACTCCCGTCACATCTTACGTCTTCAACGTTCACCATCAAAAAGCCCCGATCTTTTTTCAGCCATCTCTTATGACACCTAAATCACGCCACCACATAAAACTGTCCTTTTCCAATCAGTTTTAATCCTCTTCATCATTGTTTTTGTATAAAATCATACGATTTTCTACATCTATTGTTTTTGTTATAACTTTATATGTTTACTTTCCTGTGTTGATAACAACCCAGCAAAAGTAGTCAGCTGTCTCTACTGCCTTACCCACAACTACAGTGTGCACACTACATCTTAGCACATTTTTGTGAACAAAAATAAAACAAATGAAATTTTTTCGCGTTTTATATATTTTAATATTGAATATATTGCAAATATATAAATGATTTTATTGACCTTTTATGTTTTAGTTTCATAAATGTAATTATAATCTGGCTTGGCATAACTTCATGAGTTAAATTGTGATTTTCTTTTATAATACCTCGATCCCTGATGATGACTAACGGTGTTAGTCGAAATATTGGATATTAAAAATAATAAAAACTAAACGTTAAAAATACTAAACTATTTTATTTAGTTTCATTACTCAGACCTCAAGCCAGATTATAATTACATATATGAAAAAATATATTTCTACATAAATTGGATCATAAATCGATCATTTCAAATGCATAGTTTTTTTCACTATTCAAATGTTTCGTTTTGAGAAAATTTTGCTTAAACTTAATCAATAAAAGGAAAATTTACAGAAATTTTTTGTCGAATTATTCGATTAATCGACCAAAATTACTCGAATAACTTTTTACTCTGAATTGAAATTTTTGTTTCATCGAACATTATTTGACTTCAATTATTCGATTAATCGAGCAAACATTATTCGAGTGAATACCCTAGTGATTCTATATGAATTTTATTTAGTTTGTTTCTAAAAATGCATTAAACTGTAAAAATAAAAATATATTTAAAATAAAAAAGTTTTTTTTGTAAATTTTTTTCTAATGTTCATTCAATTCACAAGAAAAAATCAGCAAATTTACGTTGCCGTGATGCGGGTTTATTATAATATCAAAACTTAACAAAAAGAACGTTTACTAGACATTACATTAGTAGTCTCTTCAATACATTTTATACATTTTCGCGGATTTGCGAGTTTTTCAGTGTTTCTATTTTTTAGTTTTGACGATATCTAGTCAATTTTAGAGTTTGATTCCGATTTTGCAACTTCTCGCGAATTTTAGCAATGTTCGCGGTAAAAGCGGATTTTTGCAAGTTTTCAGCATCTTTACCGTTTTTACGAATTTTAAACAATATTAAACTTTGCTATATATTCCAGTTATCAAGTTTTTGCGAATTTTCGCACTTTTCGCTACTTTTACCATATTTTTGGAATTCCTTACAGTTTTAGCGATTTTTAACCGATGCCATGTTTCAAATTTCGCAATTTTTAGCGAATTTTCGATATTTTCGCGATGAATGTGATTTTTTCAAAGCTTTTAGCTTTCTTACATTTTTAGGGACTTTCACTCAATATTGCCTCTGCGGTCTTTAAAATGTTAGCAAGTTCTAGCGAATTTTCATGATCTTTCACAAGTTTTTGGCATTCCTTGCAGTTTTAGCGAGCTATAACCAGTTTATGATCTTGGTTCCAATTTTGCAATTATTTGACAATTCATGTCATTTCCGCATTAAGCATTATTTTTTCAATGTTTTGTCCTCAAGGCTTGATATAGATTTTTGCAGTTTGGCAATACCAGTTAGGTATCCTGAAACTATATGCATCAACAAAATTACACTCAAACGAAAGACGAGTTTGAAAACATCTCTGCTTTAAATTCTTTGATTCTTTAAAGCACAGTTATCAGTGATGGAAAATTCAGTACTATTATACTATTTTCAGTACTTTTTCATTTTTGAAATACCGCAGTACCCCCACGACAAAAAATTACTTTTTCCAATCCGTAGCGTTAAGAAATATTAACCAAAATTATAATAAAATCAAATACTTTTACAGAAACTACTAAAATTTGTCTCTCTCTTATTACCTTTCAACCCACTCTTTTCAAAAGTACAATGTTCAAAAATTCTTGAAGAAAACAATAATTTCAAACCTGTAAACATAGAGAACCTATAAGAAAACTATTTAACTGATATAAAAGATATTGCAATAAGGACTATTTAAGTTGTGTTCTGCCGATTGAACCTAATTAAAATTGAAAGCAGTTCAATTAACGTATTGGTAACTTATACTTTTTAAAACCAATATAGTGGGACCTGTTCTGTGTTTTACTCGGAATGAAGTTGTGTGAATTTAGTCGAACTATATGGGTTTTATCCAAAGAAATTTATTATTCAGGCTTAAGTTCGTTCAATTTAATTTTTACAATTAAATAATTTTTTTTTTTGAGAAATAATTTTTCAAAGCATGTGACAAGATAAGAACACCAATTTCTTGACTTTTGTAAGGGTCGAACTGAACATCGATGTTTTCGGGATTAACCACAATCCCATCGTCAGAACTCCCTATACTCTAGGCTACTACAGCCCCCAAAGTCAAGCGGTAAATATCTGACATTAAACCAGTTGCATTAAAGCTCTATGTTTCCTGGCTTTAAGCTTATTTTATGGTAGCTTAGAAATTTACCATACTTGGCACTTATCCTAATCAACAAACACACCATAAACGTCAAGAAATTGGTGTTTGTTCTTTTCAATTGTCACATGCTTTGAAAAATTATTTCTCAATAAAAAAATTATTTAATTGTAAAAATTAACTTGAACGAACTTAAGCCTGAATAATAAAGTACTAAAATTTTTCATGGAACTGTTGGTTGTGACACAAAATATTTACAACAACATTTCTTACGCAATCTGAATTTAATTTCTAGTGAAATAAATAATAAAATTCTATGAATAATAAACAGTGCTACCATCAAAAGGTGCTTCACTTTTGGATATATTAAAATAGTGCGCTTTCTCCGAACTCGGTCAATCGGTTTTAATAAAATTTGCAGCAGTCGTTTTTTTTTTGATTTTAAGAGCTGATTGGATGCGATCGACTTAAGGTACGGTCACACTTGGCAAATATTTGCCGAAAAAAATGTGACCAACGGACAAGCTAAAATTGTATTCCTTAATTCCAATAATTTTTTTAATATGGGTTCCCATTCATTAATATTTTGTGATATAAAACCCAGTTAAATCACACTAATCCTGAGCAAAAGTAGTGGTCACGTTTTTCTGGGCAAATATTTTCAAAGTGTAGCCCTACCTTTAGACATTTGGTTATTAATAATATATAGCAACAATAACTGAAAGTCGGATACCTAGCCGAAAAACTATTTTAGTAGTTTAAAATTTATTTGGAAACCTCATTTTTTGAAAACTTTATTTTCGAAAATTTTAGAAATCTACCTAACCGAAATCTAAGTACGATCATTGTATTTAGAATTCCTTAAATCTAATTCTGATCGGTTAAGACACTCACATTCACACGTACATACATACATATGGACATCATCATAAAAGTAGTCACAATAGATTTCATGACCTCAAAACGTCGAGATTTTATGAAAACTCAATTTTCGGAAATCGGGATAGAAACACCGACTTCCTATTATTGATAGCTTGAAGTTAAAAATATATTCAAATGTCAAGAATGGTTCTTTTGTGTGATAATTGAGAATACCAAAAATATTTTTTACGTTCTTAAAAAAGTACCATTTAGTAGAAAAAAGTACTTTTTAAGTTGAAGTGCAGTACCATTTCGAAATCTGTGTTTTCCATCACTGACAGTTATAGAAACGTTAAGCATACTTTTTTTAAAAATCAATATATAGTTAGCTGAAATGCAAAATCACGTAACTACACTTTTTTAAACTTTATTGCAGAGAGAAAAAACAAAATAAAATATTTCAAGTGGCTGAAGTAAAGTCTCTTTATTTTCGTTATTAATTTGGGGAATTTTTATGATACATTTTAGAGCATGCGTTTCGATGTAACACAGAATAATTAATTAAAAAAGCGATTTCCAATTTTTTGTTAGTTACGTGGTTTTGCATTTCAGCTGACGCTATGTTTCCAATAAAATTTTTCAACATCAACTTTTTTCATAAATATGCTTTACCTTTCAAATATACTAGTATTTTTAACAAATAAATGCACCACACTTTGAAAATAATCACAAATAATCAAAAGTAATCGCAGAAAGTAGTCGAATTATTTTGTGATTACTTTTGATTATTTAAAAGTAATTCCAAATAATCCCGATTATTTTTTGATTATTAGTAATCGTAATCACGGGATTACGATTACTAAATGAAAATAATCGTAATCCTAATCATTATTTTATCTCTTGAACAAAAGTAATCTAATTACTAATCATTACGATTACTAATCATTACTTAACAGCTATGATTAAAAACTAGTTAATGACATTTAAAAAATCGATTTTCGAATTATTAACTGTTATAATTGTACGTTGGTACAATTATAATGAAACCATTTATCCGTTTAAATATATGTTTATTCTTCAACATCAAAACTGGAACTCACTAATAAAAAGGAAAAACAAAAGTAAATCGTTTAATTCAAAAAGTCTGGAGTTGCCAGTTGCCTCTTTTTAAGATGGAAAAATACTTCTAAGCACGCGCCGATTTCTGACGGACCTTCGAAGTACCAAGTCCGCAACAGCTCTATCAGAATGCTCAATCTCTTGTACAGTAGATGTTTCTTCTTGGTTATGTAGGTCTAACGATATTGTTGAGAATTTAATATCGTTTTCTACAGTTTGTTCCGGAAGCGTATTGCATCTGCTGTATCGAAATCCATAAGTGAATATGATGCTGGAGCTTTGGCAGCCGTTGCACATTTCGGGCATATTTTAACATAACTGGATATACTCGTATCAATGTTGGGCCAATAAACGTACGATCTAGCAAGGCTCTTCATCTGTTCGATGCTCTGGTGGCCTTTATGAAGTTCTTTCAATCCACATTGTACACCATCTTCTATTTGTATGGATGCCACAACCAACTCTTCGTCTTTAAATTTATTATCGCTTGGAGAATGATCTGGTACCTCAATTGTATTTTGTTCCACGGAGTGACTGACATTTGGCCTGTTTGCTGTCGCAATCATATTATTTAGAGTCTGTGGCTTCTCTTGGCTGTTGTCATCGTTTTGTGGTTCATTGAGCTGCATAGAACCTCGATGTAAAACACCCGATTCAGCTTCAAAAAATATCTCGTTTATAAATTTTTCTGCTAGTAACCGCTGAACTCTTCCTCTGGGGAGGTGGATGATAAATAGTCGCAGGCCATGTTTGACACATCCTTGGGAGGTGAAATGGCGTTTTGTTTGGTAAAAGGTTTTTGCTTCAATCGTTCACTGCCATTAATTTGTTCGGAAGTATTTTCTGTGGTGTGTGTCGCATTACAAATAAAATTTAAATCTTCATTCCAGTAATTAAACTTCTCGATCAAATCAATGCCAAAAACGTTTACGTTTTCCACCTCTGTTACGTATAATGTTCCAATTTGACTGCTACTGTTGTGTTCAATTTTCGTTGTAAACACACCAAGTATTGGTATCTGATATTTTGTTGCAATCTGTGTACATCGGCGCAATTTTGGTTTGCCTATAGCAATCGAATTGGATTTTGAGATCATCGTTGCATCGGCTGCTGTGTCAAGTTGGAGTTTTATTTGCTTTGCTGCAACTGTGATTGTTATAAATTTGCGTCGTTGTGCGTTATTGTGAATAGATTTTTGGTTGTATTAATGTAGTCACAACAGTATTGGTGCGTAGGATGTTTTTGTTATTTTTATGGCGTCTTTCGTTACTTACATGATTTTTCTTGTTTTGCATTTGTGCATTTTGCCGTTGAAAGCATGCGCAGTATCCATCCTTATGCCCTAAATTTCCGCATTCAGCACATTTGTGTTGCGTATAAGAACAATCTCTGACATAGTGCATTGCTCCACACTGCCAACAGGGACGTATTGGACCATCGTAATTATTTTTACCTTTAAAGTTGTCAGATCCAACGTAGTTTCTTGTCTGTTGTCTCTCTATTCGTTCTTGTCTGTTGTCTCTCTATTCGTTCTTGCGTTATTGCGTTTACCTGAGGCGTTTGTATTTCCACAAGGCTTGCATCCGTTTTGAGGGCTCTCAGATGTCAATTTTTCCAAAGTGATGTCTCTGTTACTATCCAGCATGAATATAAGTTTGCTACGAATCTCCATGTAAATGGGTGATTGTAAGCCGATGATAAATATGAGACACTTCAATTGCCGTGAAGACATCTGGCTGATATTGAAACGTTCGCATAGCTTATTTACTTTTCCAGCGTAACAAATGAAATCTTCGTACTCGTCCTTCACATTTTTAAGGCAATTATAACATATGTTAAACAGAGATTGTTGGCGGTCAAATAACGAAGAAAGAGCAGTAATAATTTCGTTGAATTTAGTGCCTGCGGCTTTTTCGGCAGTAAAAAGTCTGCAAATTTTTCGTATGCCTGTTGATTCAATTTTCGCAGAATCATCTAACGATTTTGCGTCTTCCTTGAAAAGTGCTTCGTGATGGCAATACCCATTTGAGAAGAAAAGATTTGATTCGGGGTAATAACAAAATTCGTTTATACTCTTTGATAGTACCTCCATTAGTTTCTCTTGCCCCATGTTTGTAGCGTTCTGTGGTGTGTTTGCTACATTTGGTGTCTGTACCAACATAGTGAGATGCTCTATGAGGTGTTGTTGACGCGCTGCTGCCTCGTTCTGAAGCACCAAAATCTTGGAAATAACAGTTCAAGAGTATTATCCATTGTTGAATTCTAGATTAATGCGTGTGTTCGTTTTTTAAAAAATAAAATCCTCGTCGCCACTGTTATGAATGTTGCTTAAGCAATATACTTGTAATAGGGGGCACAATCTTTCCACACAGAACAGTCCACAAAACCACGTGGGTATCACCTGACCATCGCACTGAGAACCAGATTGACCACATCGCCATCAGCAGGACATGGCGCGGCTCTCTATTAGATGTGAGAAACAAACGTGGCGCTGATTGCTCTACCGATCATCATTTGCTTGTATGAACTATCAGACGAAGAGTTGCGGCGGTGAAGAAAGGAGTTGGAACTGACAAAAAATTTTACGCCCAGAAGCTAAATGATCCCCGTATCAAAACCGCTTACACACAGGCCTTGAAAAATTCAGCAGAAAACAACCCAACTGTACTAACTGAATTTGAATATGTTAAAGAGCTCATATGCGATGCTGCAGCAAACCATATTGGATACAAGACACTTCAAAGAAAACAATGGATATCCGATGATACTTGGAATCTCATAACGAAGAGGAAAGAAATAAAAGCCAAACTAAATAATGCCAGAACCCGCATGGAAATATTCAAACTCCAGGGTAACTACAGTTCTCTCGCGAAGCACAAACGGCAGCCGAATCAGGTAGAACTCGCGACTCATATAAAATTACGAAAAAGCTCACTAACAAAAGCTTCATCTCCTCAAAACCGTTACGCAATTACAATGGAGATCTCATCACCTCGAAAAATACCCAGTTCGATATTTGGGTACAGCACTACTCCAATATGTTATCAATGCAAACGCACATACCGCAATCATTATGTAATTGCACTAGGCACATTGAGAGGAATGACATACCTACAACAACCCCTACTGTTAGCGGAGAAATTGGTCGATGGCCCCTGGCATCTACTGTAGATTATAAACAAAGAGTTTATCGTTTTCAGTTTATATAAATTTCAATTAAACTTTATTTTTAATAAAATTATACAATTTTATTTTATTTGCTACGATTTTTAACTCTTGTTAAAATTCTTTTTGGTGTAGCTACCAAGAGCTGTTAAGTATTTTTACTTACTGACTTGCCAAAAAGAAAAATATGGAGTTTTGAGTTTATCAAACCGAGTGATTTTTTTTTCGGACTACAAACCGGCTTTATATTACAAAATTATTTAGAAAAAATTCACTCAAATTAAGTTTGTAAATATATACTCGTATATGTATAAGTGTGACATTTAAAAAAGTTGTGTTTAGCTAGCATAGGGCGTGAAGTTAACAATATTATTAGCAGTGGCGAAAAACCCCTCCTCAGTAAGGCGAGAAGTTGTTTGAAGTCTTACTCCAGATACTGAGCCACGTCTAAGACTGCTAGTTTTGCCGCAGGCCTCTCCAAAATGCCGCAAGTTGTCATAACTTTTGCTTTACGCACCTGGCCGTCTACAGACTGATGAACCTCGATAATTTTGCCTTTAGGCCACACATTCCTCGGGCTTGCAGGGTCAACCACTACCACTATGTCTCCAACAGCTAAAGGTTTTTCCTTCAGGAACCACTTCGTTCTGCAGGTCAATGTTGGTAGATACTCTGCCACCCAGCACTTCCAAAATTTATCTGCATATTGCTGACAGCGTAACCAACATTTCTTTAACACAACGCCTTCATCATCATATAAAGCAAGAGGCTTAATGCCGTTTGAACTTCCTACAAGAAAACGATTGGGCGTTATTGCTTTCATTTTCGCTTTCCACTGGAACGTACGTAAGCGGCCTAGAGTTGATGATGTTTTCAACTTCTGCCAACATACTCTTTAAAGTCTCATCGTCTGGATATCTTTCTTGTTTAATTTCATAGAGAACTGTTTTCACAGAACGCACTAAGCGCTCCCACGCACCGCCCATATGGGGTGCAGATGGCGGGTTAAAATTCCACTTTGTAGTCGAGTTCGTAAAATTACGAATGAATTAATTTTTGTATACTTGTTTAATCGCTTCACGCAGTTCACGATCAGCACCCACAAAGTTCGTGCCATTATCACTAAAATATTATCTTGGTTGTCCTCGTCGAGCTGAGAAATTACGAATCGCCATAATGCAGGAGCTAGTGTTAAGACTATTAACGATTTCGATGTGGATAGCTCTAACTGTCAGGCAGGTAAATAAGGCACCATACCTTTTCTCCCTGTGCCGATTCACTATAACAAAAAGGGGACCGAAAAAATCAAGACCCGTAAAGGTGAAAGGCGACTGAAACGTAGCAAGGCGTGCTCTAGGTAACCTAGCCATCTGTGGGAAAATTGGCTAAACTTTTTTGATCTTACACATTTGGCATTGTTTTATAGAAAGTTTGCACACAACTCTTAGTTTTGGAACGTAGTACCTTTGTCGAACTTCATTTACTAAAGTTTCGTGATTTAAATTGTGATAGTGTAAAATTAATAATTTAGTTATTTGAGAATATTTAGGCAAAATTGCTGGATGTTTAAACTCCTAAGGTATGTTTGCGTTGTCAATCCGTCCACCTACACGGAGCAAACCAGCGCTGTCAATAAAAGGCGATAATTTGTATAATACGCTGGTTTTTGCTAAATGTTCACCCTTTTGAATGCAGCTCATCTCATCAAAAAAATTTTGTTGCTGGGCTTGCTTTAATAAAACTGTTTCAGCCTTGCGTATTTCCTCTTGCGTTAGCTCTGTTTCGTTTTGATTTCTATTCTTTAACATATTACAGAAGCGTATGACGTATGCAGTTGCTCTCAAAAGTCTGCACCAGCGTGAAAAACGTTCTGTATTTATAAATGATTCAACATTTCGAATTACTAAATTGTGTTGTTTTAGCTCTACATCAGTTTGCAGCGAGTTTAAGCTTTTGATTTGCCAATCTTTCTCAGGCAGCTTAAGGAATTCTGGTCCATTAAACCAGCGACTGGAGCCTGATATATCTGGTTTTTTAAACCATTTGGTTGCTTCATCGGCAACGTTATTTTTTCCAGCTATCCATAACCATTCATTTATCTCCGAAATGTCCAAAATCTCGCTTATTCGCACGGCAACAAACTGGTGATATTTACGGTGATCCGACCGAATCCAGCTCAAAACTGTCTGCGAGTCAGACCAAAATATTTTACGGTTAATGGTGATAGAGTGTGCTTGTAAGATAGCTTTCGCAAAACGTGTTCCTATTAGGGCTGCCATTAATTCTAATCTGGAGGCTAGTTTCAGTGGCGCCACTGTAGTCTTAGAGCCGATTAACGACACGATGATCTTTTTACCATCAGAAATTCTAAAATACGATACCGCTGCGTAGCCATTTTCACTCGCGTCAACGAACGCGTGTAGCTGCACATCACAATTATTGTAATTTTTCAAAACATGAAGGTAGCAGCGAGGTATAATGATTTTTTCAACATGTGGTAAAAAAGACAACCAGTTTTTCCATTTTTTTAGTTGTTGTTCTCGAATCGGCTCATCCCAGTCTACACCACTTCGCCAGATCTCCTGTAGAACTATTTTTAAATACATAACGAAATTCCCAATGAGGCCCAGAGGATCATAAATACTCATTAAAATTTTTAGCACTTCGCGCTTTGTTGGCTCTTTTTTCCCTAGAAATATTTCATTATTTAGAATTGAGGACGAAATTTTAAAAGTGATATTATCTGCTGCCGGAACCCAAAATACACCAAGCACCTTTTCAGTCTCTAGCCCGTCACTAATATTTAAGCACATATCATTTCTTGACTTATTAGTATTCAGGTCTTGTAGCACATCATTACTATTTGAGCACCAATTTCTAATATTAAAGCCTGCTTGACTATGAATGTATTTGACCTCTCGAGCTAATTTACTAGCTTCTTCCTGACTGTCAGTAGAGATAAGAAAATCGTCGACGTAATGGTTATTTTTAATGGCCGCTGCTGCTTTAGGATATACGTTTTCATATTTAGCCGCGTTTAGGTTTTTTACGTACTGCGATATACACGCTGCACAAGTTGCTCCAAAAATCAAAACATTCATAACGTAGACGTCGGGTTTTTTATTTTCATCACAAGCCCGCCACAAGAAACGCTGTGCGTTGCAATCTTCTTCACGTATAAAAATTTGGTGAAACATCTGCTCTATGTCGCCGCATATGACAACTCTTCGTTCGCGGAATTGAAAAAGAATAGATGGAAGCGATGCTAAAATATCTGGTCCTTTTAACAGCATACAGTTTAGCGAAACACCCTTTGACTTGGCGGCTGCGTCCCATACTATTCTTGTTTTGTTAGGTTTATTTTTATTATAAACGGGAAAAATTGGTAAGTACCAAATATTTCGAGATATGTTGTCATCACTTTCACTTCTATTTATTTTTGTTATATGTCCTTTCCTTAAATATTCATCAATAGTTTTTTCAAAAATATCACTTAATTGCTTATTAGATTTCACAGACCTTTCAAGACATGTTAATCTTTTCATCGCCATATCAAAGCTTTGTGGCAATTGGACGTGGTCAAAACGCCATAGTAAGGCTGTCTCATAATGACCGATGTCTATTTAATTAGTATATTTTTCTAAATAATCAATCGCTCTCTGATCATCTTTCCCAACTAAATTTCTTGTACAGTTTATACCTGCCATCTCGTGCGAGTAAAACTTTTTTACTAAATCACTAAGATTGTTAGCGTTAGAACGATCACACTCACAAATATGAAAGTTATATTCATAGTCGTTTGTTTGTTTTGCAACTGAATTACCATACAAAAGCCACCCTAGGCGTGTTCGAATAGCTATAGGCTCATTAGTTTTACCTTCTTTAATACGTATTGGTACGCAGAATTTCATATTATTTATATCTAGAAGCACAGTTGGGACTGCATCTTTATAATCATCTATTGGCAACCCTTTCAAATGTTGATAACGACTACATAAGTTTTTATAATTAATGCTTTGACTTGGCAAAGAGAGCTGTTTAACTGTACACACTTGTAAATAGTGTTTTATTTTATTTGGGCCAGAAATGTTTAAATTTACTTTTTTAGAATTTTCCTCATTACGCCCTATGTTGCCAGTCCATTTTAAACATAAAGGCTCAGGTTCGCCTGTCAAGTATAAATCTTTGACTATGTTTTCATCTATAAGGCTGATTGATGACCCTTCATCAATAAATGCAAATGTCTCTACACGTCTATTGTTTTCACCATATATAACTATGGGTATAATTTTAAACAGTATTTTGTCGCTATCGTTACCACTATGTGCAGCATGTGTGTTGATGTTACTATTTTTATTTTCATTTGCATTTTCGCTTAATGTTTTTATTTCTTTACGATTGTCTACAGACTTATGTAAAAGTGTGTGGTGTTTACTTTTACATTCTTTATGCCCACACGAAATGTTACTATTACATACACCATAGTGGCGACGTAAGCAGAGCTTACAGAGATTATGTTTTCTAACTAGATCCCATCTCTCATTTCTATTAGCTGCTAGGAATTTTTTACATTTTTCAACACTATAACAATGTTCGTAACATACCAGACAGTTTCTTTTATTATGTTCTTCATGTGTATTAACATAAGCATTTCTTGTTTTGTTTGAGAAAGGCTCTGTTGATATTCTTTTACCGCTGTTACTCTCAACACTTATACAGCTTGCTGATAAACCTACGTCATAAATCCAGTTTGCAAATTCTGTTAAATTTGCCCTTTTGTTATTCTTTATTAATTCTGTTTTGTATGCGCCCCAATTCAATTGAAAATATGATGGAAGTTTGTTAATTAATTTTTGCAAGAGTGAAGAATTATTAAGTTCATCTGTTAGACCGCAAGCTTTTATTGTTGTTTCTAAACCTTTAACTTCAACTGCAAATAAGGTAAGTGTATGTAATTTGTTGGCATTAATTGAAGGTAATAATTTTATTCTATTTTTCAGTCAGCTTAATATTTTCTCTGGCTGACCGTAAAGCAGTTTCAATGTTGACATGGCGGCAGGTACACAAGAGGGATGTATTATTATATGCTGTACAGATCGCAAAGCCTCCCCACGTAGTGCTTTTTGTAACCGGACCAGATTTTTTGCGTCAGTTAGGCCACATATTTTAGTGGACCAGTCGTAAGTCGAGCTGAATAGCGGCCACTCCTCAGGCATGCCAGTAAAGATTGGCAGTTCTTTGGGCACAGCTTGACGTGCGTTAATTTGTTGGTGTGTAATGTTGCTGTAGCTGCCCATATTTGGTGCTAATGTTGATGACGGTTGTGCAAAAAACGATGGCTCACTATTAAGAAAATTTAGCGGTGGTGGCAATTGTGTTGATTGATTTGTTGTGGCGTAATGGGATGGATTAAAACTTGGCCATGATGTAAATTGCGGCGGCTGGTTAAACG
The DNA here is from genome assembly GCA_956483635.1 of Panzeria rudis. Classification (NCBI taxonomy): domain Eukaryota; kingdom Metazoa; phylum Arthropoda; class Insecta; order Diptera; family Tachinidae; genus Panzeria; species Panzeria rudis. The sequence goes on from OY101450.1 coordinate 53,937,171, forward strand.
TTAGACCACTGTGTGAGATATTTGGTGGCTGCGGCTCGCGGGCTTGTGTATTAGTTACTATATTTTTGTTACGGTTTAAGTTGCTATCTACGTTTTGTGTTATTATATGTGCATAATTTTTTGGCACATTGTTAATAAATGTTGAATAATTTGTATTGTGTTTTTGTGAGTTATTTATAGGGTTTAGTTGCGTTGCTACAATTTTGTTTGTACTTACATGTGTGTATGGCAATGAGCCTGAAGTTTTTACTGCAGTATTTTGTGGACATGTGTAGTACGTTGTATCGTTGGAAAACGTTTGATAGTTTTGAAGAGTTGCAGTTGATGTTACTGGTTCTTCGGAAATATCGTGTTGTTCAGCTGCAGCTGGTTGATTATAGAGCCATTCACGGACAGAAGTAATTTCTGAGTTGGTTTCACTTTCCTCTTCGTTTGCCTGTTCAAGAATTTGATATTTTTTACGAATGAATTCTCTTTCTAGTTTGGTTTCTTCATGTAATCGTTGCAGTTCCAGTGCGTGTTTTCTTGAACGTGTTGAGTTTGAAACGTTGCTGTGAACCGATTGAGATGAAGCTGGTGGTTTTCGTTGTTGTATAGAATTTTTGCATTTTTGGCAAAGCCATGTTTCATGGGGTTGGTTCTTGTCGGCATCAACGCATTGCAAATGAAATGCTGACTGACATAGGCTGCATGATATGATGTTTTCGTCGACAGTTTTATGGCAGATTTCACAAGTGTTTGATTTCGTGGTTAGCTTTTCTGTTTGGTCTTGAGTGGCTGTGGCGTTAGGTGGTTGACCCTGTAAAGAAGGTGAAGAATCCATTATAAGTATTGGGACTTACAGTATATCAGCCAGATGGGTTTCTTCAGTAGTCCAACGATTAGTGGGCACCAAATCACACGTAATACGTCACAAAAAGAATTTTAAATGTGTTAGCGGAGAAGTTGGTCGCTGGCCCCTGGCATCTACTGTAGATTATAAAAAAAGAGTTTATCGTTTTCAGTTTATATAAATTTCAATTAAACTTTATTTTTAATAAAATTATACAATTTTATTTTATTTGCTACGATTTTTAACTATTGTTAAAATTCTTTTTGGTGTAGCTACCAAGAGCTGTTAAGTATTTTTACTTACTGACTTGCTAAAAAGAAAAATATGGCGTTTTGAGTTTATCAAACCGCGTGATTTTTTTCCGGACTACAAACCAGCTTTATATTACAAAATTATTTAGAAAAAATTCACTCAAATTAAGTTTGTAAATATACTCTCGTATATGTATAAGTGTGACATTTAGAAAAGTTGTGTTTAGCTAGCATAGGGCGTGAAGTTAACAATATTATTAGCAGTGGCGATAACACCTACTATAACCGAAATAGCAAACGCTATTTGCGCCATTAAACAGCGCAATGCTCCAGGGCATGACAACATCAATCCAGAGCTGCTAAAAGCAGACCCACAGCTTCAACACACACTCGACATTATCAACAGCAAATACGATAGTATTAAATTTGCCGTTGAAACTGAAAACGATCAACATTCACTCTCTTTTTTGGATTTAAAATGCAGCAGAGTTGACAACAAAATTGATTTTGCCGTCTTTCGTAAAAATACTTCAACCGACCGTTTCATCACTAGCGATTCATTTTGTTCATATGAACAAAAAATAGCATCTTTCCACTCTATGGCACATCGCCTTGTCAATTTACCGCTTTCCATCGAAAATTACAAAAATGAATACGAGAAAATCATCCAATTAGCAATAATCAACGGCTTTGATAAGAATCTCATCGATAAACTCATCAGAAAACACTCCAACCAACATCACAAAAATAATTTGACGACACTCTTTAGTCAAAATAAAAAAAATTTAAACAAATAATTGTAGACGCGTTCCTTTCACATATGTTCCAGAAATCACGAATCATCTGAAAAATATATTTGAAAAGGAGAATATGCAGATTGTTTACAGCAATAACAACAAACTCAAAAATATTCTGGGCCCAACTAAAGACATTGCTCCTATACAAGAGCGTAGCGGCATTTATGAAATCAGCTGTGTATACTGTGATGCAAAATATGTTGGTCAAACTAAACGACAAATTAGTGTTCGTTATAAAAAACACAAAACTAATGTAAAAATTAAACAGATTCATCGCTCTGCAATCGCAGCTCACATTCACACACCTTCTGATGACAACCCACTACAACACAATATCGGCACGTTCGAAGAGAGCGTACGTCTGCTTAAGACAGTGCACAATGAGAGGAAACTAGACGCATACGAATCACTGTATATTAGCAAAACAACAAATGCAATGAATGCAGACAACGGCAACATCAATGCACCTCTCTTCTCTCTTATTTAACACACAATTAATATACACTATTGATGTATTCTTACCTCACTTTTGTTTTTATGTTTATTTACACTTATTGTCGTTCTATTATCACACACCAGGGATGGCAAAGTTGGTAAAATTGTACCCTTTTTGGTACAATTCGGATTTTAAGAAGTTCTGTTATTGTGATAAAATATTTTATCCTTTTCGTCCTCTCTTACATATGCCACTTTTATCAACATTAAATATTAATTTTGAGAAGCATTGAAATCAAAGTTGGGCTTAAAAGTGGTCAAATAAGGTTAGCTCCCAAAACGTCTCTATAATTTCAAGCTCTTACTGATCATGATACATATTAGAATCTAAAAAAATTTTATAAATTTATTTGCATTGTAGTAAATGTAAAATTTTTCGGAACTTTATCTATTGAAACTATGTATGTCGTTCTACCTTCCAACAGCTAGTATGTGAGCTATTTTAGATTAGATATTGCAATAGCTAAATCCGACTTAAACACAGTTTCCCTTTTGACACAGATATATGTGCAGAAAAGTGTTGTGTTTCTGTACTTAAAAAATATTTCTGGCTTCAAAAGTCTGTTTTGATACAATTATGTCCAAAAAAGTACAATAATAGAAAACAATTGGTACAATTTTTTAAAATCTCATTTGCCATCCCTGTTACAGATGTTACCCTACGTCTCCACGAGCCATCGACTTGAACATGACATGAAAATGACGCCGGCAGAGCAACTGCAAAAAATTCATCAACTTCTTTGTTGTGGTGAATACGTGCGATGTCCATGTTCTGCCTTATCAATGTATTTGGTGGTAGTGCAATAGAAATGGATATTTAACAATTTCTTTCTGTATCTTTTCTTTCTATTAAAAATGGTTGTTGACAGCGAGTCTCATGGCGAACATTGATGCTCAGCCATATGTTCGGCCATCGATGGCAGAGCATGGACGAAACATGGACATGAGCGGTCTACATTAGCCATATGCGATGTCCGACATGATGTTCATACCAACTTCATGGCTAATGTAGACCCCCAGTTACATATGTATATTTGTTCAATTCACAAGCTCGTATTAACGTCGTATGTGTTGTGTAATCGTCTAATTATACAATATTGTATTTTTGTTGTTGGTAATTTTCATACAAAAGTGCGTCATAATTATACGATTGAATTTTATATGTTCTTCGAATAGTTGTATTGAGGCCAGGTCTGGAAATATTCTTTTTGTTAGATTAATTTGTAAAAATCTTTTATATATGTGATGTGTAACACCAGAAAATTCATTCTTCTTAATGATAAATATATAATTGATTAATTTCAATTATCAAACTATTTTAATCAAAATTGCTTGTCGCGAAAAAAGTTATTCTATTTGGCGTCAAATTAAAACTCCCATTATTGGTTTCATTTCATGGTATCAAATCAAGGTGAATTAATACCAGGTGGCCTCGAGAGATCAGGAGACTACGAATTGTTTTATTTGAACTGCCGTGTTAATGTATCGGCTTTTTTGATAGTCCAAATATAAATTCTGCACGGCGAATTTATATTTGGAATGTCAAAAAGCTAATATATTAACACTGTTGATAGTTCAAATATAGAAACATTTTCTTAGTCACCTAATCTCTCGACGCTACCTGGTATTAATTGCCCTTGTGTTGGTATTAATAAATTGACATTTAAGATACGAAAAAATAACGATACAACAAATTTGTCTGTTCACAAGCACATAAGCAATTGTCGTCTTTTTTTAAACGATTAGACATACGACTGAGCATGTGAATTGAACAATTGTTTTGCTTTTCGTTTATACCTCTTGTGTTATTATTCTGATTCTTTTGTTTTAGTTGCGCGTCGCTGATGATGAACAGCAAGTCTGTCCGAAATGCATTCGTATTGACAAATAAATTATTCGATTTTGTTTAACAATATATATCTTGTTTTTTATTTGGCAAATCTTTTTTGTAGTCAATAAAGGAAATTTTCTATCATTAAAAAAATTTAAATCGTTCGACTACAAACCAAATGGTTCAACTATTTTATAATTAATAGTGTTTTTTATAAATTCTTATGACAACATGCATTCCAAGCAAAAACTGAACCGATACGCTCGCTTATTAAATAAGAGAGAAAGAATAAAAACAGAAATTTTTTTCTTGAAACAATGTAAAGTGCTAAAGTTAATACCAGATTTCTTTCTTTCAATTATATATTTATCATTAAGAAGAATGAATTTTCTGGTGTTACACATCACATATATAAAAGATTTTTACAAATTAATCTAACAAAAAGAATATTTCCAGACCTGGCCTCAATACAACTATTCGAAGAACATATAAAATTCAATCGTATAATTATGACGCACTTTTGTATGAAAATTACCAACAACAAAAATACAATATTGTATAATTAGACGATTACACAACACATACGACGTTAATACGAGCTTGTGAATTGAACAAATATACATATGTAACTGGGGGTCTACATTAGCCATGAAGTTGGTATGAACATCATGTCGGACATCGCATATGGCTAATGTAGACCGCTCATGTCCATGTTTCGTCCATGCTCTGCCATCGATGGCCGAACATATGGCTGAGCATCAATGTTCGCCATGAGACTCGCTGTCAACAACCATTTTTAATAGAAAGAAAAGATACAGAAAGAAATTGTTAAATATTCCATTTCTATTGCACTACCACCAAATACATTGATAAGGCAGAACATGGACATCGCACGTATTCACCACAACAAAGAAGTTGATGAATTTTTTGCAGTTGCTCTGCCGGCGTCATGTTCATGTCATGTTCAAGTCGATGGCTCGTGGAGACGTAGGGTAACATCTGTAACAGGGATGGCAAATGAGATTTTAAAAAATTGTACCAATTGTTTTCTATTATTGTACTTTTTTGGACATAATTGTACCAAAACAGAATTTTGAAGCCAGAAACATTTTTTAAGTACAGAAACACAACACTTTTCTGCACATATATCTGTGTCAAAAGGGAAACTGTGTTTAAGTCGGATTTAGCTATTGCAATATCTAATCTAAAATAGCTCACATACTAGCTGTTGGAAGGTAGAACGACATACATAGTTTCAATAGATAAAGTTCCGAAAAATTTTACATTTACTACAATGCAAATAAATTTATAAAATTTTTTTAGATTCTAATATGTATCATGATCAGTAAGAGCTTGAAATTATAGAGACGTTTTGGGAGCTAACCTTATTTGACCACTTTTAAGCCCAACTTTGATTTCAATGCTTCTCAAAATTAATATTTAATGTAGATAAAAGTGGCATATGTAAGAGAGGACGAAAAGGATAAAATATTTTATCACAATAACAGAACTTCTTAAAATCCGAATTGTACCAAAAAGGGTACAATTTTACCAACTTTGCCATCCCTGGTGTGTGATAATAGAACGACAATAAGTGTAAATAAACATAAAAACAAAAGTGAGGTAAGAGTACATCAATAGTGTATATTAATTGTGTGTTAAATTAGAGAGAAGAGAGGGGAATTGATGAATTGATGTGTAACACCAGAAAATTCATTCTTCTTAATGATAAATATATAATTGATTAATTTCAATTATCAAACTATTTTAATCAAAATTGCTTGTCGCGAAAAAAGTTATTCTATTTGGCGTCAAATTAAAACTCCTATTATTGGTTTCATTTCATGGTATCAAATCAAGGTGAATTAATACCAGGTGGCCTCGAGAGATCAGGTGACTACGAATTGTTTACCATATTTGAACTGCCGTGTTAATGTATCGGCTTTTTTGATAGTCCAAATATAAATTCTGCACGGCGAATTTATATTTGGAATGTCAAAAAGCTAATATATTAACACTGTTGATAGTTCAAATATAGAAACATTTTCTTAGTCACCTAATCTCTCGAGGCTACCTGGTATTAATTGCCCTTGTGTTGGTATTAATAAATTGACATTTAAGATACGAAAAAATAACGATACAACAAATTTGTCTGTTCACAAGCACATAAGCAATTGTCGTCTTTTTTTAAACGATTAGACATACGACTGAGCTTGTGAATTGAACAATTGTTTTGCTTTTCGTTTATACCTCTTGTGTTATTATTCTGATTCTTTTGTTTTAGTTGCGCGTCGCTGATGATGAACAGCAAGTCTGTCCGAAATGCATTCGTATTGACAAATAAATTATTCGATTTTGTTTAACAATATATATCTTGTTTTTTATTTGGCAAATCTTTTTTGTAGTCAATAAAGGAAATTTTCTATCATTAAAAAAATTTAAATCGTTCGACTACAAACCAAATGGTTCAACTATTTTATAATTAATAGTGTTTTTTATAAATTCTTATGACAACATGCATTCCAAGCAAAAACTGAACCGATACGCTCGCTTATTAAATAAGAGAGAAAGAATAAAAACAGAAATTTTTTTCTTGAAACAATGTAAAGTGCTAAAGTTAATACCAGATTTCGTGCACATCAAATGTAGTATTTCAAATTCACGAACGGCCAGAGTGGTGGAAAAAGCAAGAAAGGATTGGATTAACTTTGAAATAGAATTCCAATACAGCCGTCTTGATTCAAATCAACTCGAATTTATTACACTTGGAATGATTTACACTTGGAACTGACAAAATCGATGGACAATATCTCATGTACAGATTTCATAGAAAATCAAACAAAAATTTTTCGAGCAATGTCACAACACTTTTGTCAAAAAACGGAGCATACAAAATTCAAAGTTGAAGAGGTTAAAAGAACAACAACACCCACAACCACACGGGAAACGCACAATTCGCCCAGTGAACGATCTTGTGATGAACTTGTCAACAGCTGTGTTTAATGAGAAAGAATTGGAACTGTTGAATAGAGGTTTGAACTTTACACTAAATACAAACTTCATCAAAATTGGAGAATCAATTGTTGATATCGAGTCTGCTATACAATTCAAATCATCGAACACACAAAAAGCAATACGTGAGAAAGCAAAGAAATTGATTGAGAATGCAAAAATCAAACAGTCAAAACATTCCAAAACACCAAAAATCGTAAACACTATAAAGAGTTTAAAAGAGAAAGACGTTTACTACATGAAATCCGATAAAGGGAATAAAGTTGTGATTATGGACAAAACAGACTACGACAATTTGTCCATTGAAGAAGATGGCTTCAAACGTTTAAAAAAATCACCGGTTAATATTATGGTAAACGATGCAAAATCAATCATTAAACGAATTTGCGATGTATTTAATGTTAATAAATACAAATTACTCATTCCGAATCCAAGCGTTCCTAAAATGTACGGTCTACCGAAAGTACATAAAGAAGGGGAAAAATGCGCAAAATTGTGTCCAACACATCATCACCCTTAGTCCGTGTCGCAAAATGGCTAGTAGTAGAATTGAAAAATACGGAAATTTCGATGGAGCCAGTGTTAAAAATTTATTCGAATTTGTAAACAAAATTAAAAATACCATCATTCATGAAAATGAAATTATTGTATCATTCGATGTAACGGCGCTATTCCCAAGCATTCCGGTAGATCTAGCTATTAATTCACTTCAAAAACATTTAGAAAACAAACACACTAAAACAAAGGAAATGGAAGTGTTAATCGATGCTGCACGTATTTGTATGTCACCCAATGGCTTTGTAGTTCGAGATCAATTTTATTCAAATGATTTCGGCACAAGCATGGGAAACCTACTCTCCCCACTAATTGCAGAAGCATTTATGAACAGATTCGAAACCGACCTGAAAGCTGAAGGAGTTTTACCACGAATTTGGATTAGGTATGTTGACGATATTTTTTGTATCATCGAAAAGAACAGGCTTCAACACACACTCGACATTATCAACAGCAAATACGATAGTATTAAGTTTACCGTTGAAACTGAAAACGATCAACATTCACTCTCTTTTTTGGATTTTAAATGGACCAGAGTTGACAACAAAATTGATTTTGCCGTCTGTCGTAAAAATACTTCTACCGACCGTTTTATCACTAGCGATTCATTTTGTTCATATCAACAAAAAATAGCATCTTTCCACTCTATGGCACATCGCCTTGTCAATTTACCGCTTTCCATCGAAAATTACAAAAATGAATACGAGAAAATCATCCAATTAGCAATAATCAACGGCTTTGATAAGAATCTCATCGATAAACTCATCAGAAAACACTCCAACCAACATCACAAAAACAATTTGACGACACTCTTTAGTCAAAATAAAAAAATTTAAACAAATAATTGTAGACGCGTTCCTTTCACATATGTTCCAGCAATCACGAATCATCTGAAATATATATTTGAAAAGGAGAATATGCAGATTGTTTACAGCAATAACAACAAACTCAAAAATATTCTGGGCTCAACTAAAGACATTGCTCCGATACAAGAGCGTAGCGGCATTTATGAAATCAGCTGTGTATACTGTGATGCAAAATATGTTGGTCAAACTAAACGACAAATTAGTGTTCGTTATAAAGAATACAAAACAATGTCAAAAATAAACAGATTCATCGCTCTGCAATCGCAGCTCACATTCACACACCTTCTGATGACAACCCACTACAACACAATATCGGCACGTTCGAAGAGAGCGTACGTCTGCTTAAGACAGTGCACAATGAGAGGAAACTAGACGCATACGAATCACTGTATATTAGCAAAACAACAAATGCAATGAATGCAGACAACGGCAACATCAATGCACCTCTCTTCTCTCTTATTTAACACACAATTAATATACACTATTGATGTATTCTTACCTCACTTTTGTTTTTATGTTTATTTACACTTATTGTCGTTCTATTATCACACACCAGGGATGGCAAAGTTGGTAAAATTGTACCCTTTTTGGTATTCGGATTTTAAGAAGTTCTGTTATTGTGATAAAATATTTTATCCTTTTCGTCCTCTCTTACATATGCCACTTTTATCTACATTAAATATTAATTTTGAGAAGCATTGAAATCAAAGTTGGGCTTAAAAGTGGTCAAATAAGGTTAGCTCCCAAAACGTCTCTATAATTTCAAGCTCTTACTGATCATGATACATATTAGAATCTAAAAAAATTTTATAAATTTATTTGCATTGTAGTAAATGTAAAATTTTTCGGAACTTTATCTATTGAAACTATGTATGTCGTTCTACCTTCCAACAGCTAGTATGTGAGCTATTTTAGATTAGATATTGCAATAGCTAAATCCGACTTAAACACAGTTTCCCTTTTGACACAGATATATGTGCAGAAAAGTGTTGTGTTTCTGTACTTAAAAAATGTTTCTGGCTTCAAAAGTCTGTTTTGATACAATTATGTCCAAAAAAGTACAATAATAGAAAACAATTGGTACAATTTTTTAAAATCTCATTTGCCATCCCTGTTACAGATGTTACCCTACGTCTCCACGAGCCATCGACTTGAACATGACATGAAAATGACGCCGGCAGAGCAACTGCAAAAAATTCATCAACTTCTTTGTTGTGGTGAATACGTGCGATGTCCATGTTCTGCCTTATCAATGTATTTGGTGGTAGTGCAATAGAAATGGCTATTTAACAATTTCTTTCTGTATCTTTTCTTTCTATTAAAAATGGTTGTTGACAGCGAGTCTCATGGCGAACATTGATGCTCAGCCATATGTTCGGCCATCGATGGCAGAGCATGGACGAAACATGGACATGAGCGGTCTACATTAGCCATATGCGATGTCCGACATGATGTTCATACCAACTTCATGGCTAATGTAGACCCCCAGTTACATATGTATATTTGTTCAATTCACAAGCTCGTATTAACGTCGTATGTGTTGTGTAATCGTCTAATTATACAATATTGTATTTTTGTTGTTGGTAATTTTCATACAAAAGTGCGTCATAATTATACGATTGAATTTTATATGTTCTTCGAATAGTTGTATTGAGGCCAGGTCTGGAAATATTCTTTTTGTTAGATTAATTTGTAAAAATCTTTTATATATGTGATGTGTAACACCAGAAAATTCATTCTTCTTAATGATAAATATATAATTGATTAATTTCAATTATCAAACTATTTTAATCAAAATTGCTTGTCGCGAAAAAAGTTATTCTATTTGGCGTCAAATTAAAACTCCCATTATTGGTTTCATTTCATGGTATCAAATCAAGGTGAATTAATACCAGGTGGCCTCGAGAGATCAGGTGACTACGAATTGTTTACCATATTTGAACTGCCGTGTTAATGTATCGGCTTTTTTGATAGTCCAAATATAAATTCTGCACGGCGAATTTATATTTGGAATGTCAAAAAGCTAATATATTAACACTGTTGATAGTTCAAATATAGAAACATTTTCTTAGTCACCTAATCTCTCGAGGCTACCTGGTATTAATTGCCCTTGTGTTGGTATTAATAAATTGACATTTAAGATACGAAAAAATAACGATACAACAAATTTGTCTGTTCACAAGCACATAAGCAATTGTCGTCTTTTTTTAAACGATTAGACATACGACTGAGCTTGTGAATTGAACAATTGTTTTGCTTTTCGTTTATACCTCTTGTGTTATTATTCTGATTCTTTTGTTTTAGTTGCGCGTCGCTGATGATGAACAGCAAGTCTGTCCGAAATGCATTCGTATTGACAAATAAATTATTCGATTTTGTTTAACAATATATATCTTGTTTTTTATTTGGCAAATCTTTTTTGTAGTCAATAAAGGAAATTTTCTATCATTAAAAAAATTTAAATCGTTCGACTACAAACCAAATGGTTCAACTATTTTATAATTAATAGTGTTTTTTATAAATTCTTATGACAACATGCATTCCAAGCAAAAACTGAACCGATACGCTCGCTTATTAAATAAGAGAGAAAGAATAAAAACAGAAATTTTTTTCTTGAAACAATGTAAAGTGCTAAAGTTAATACCAGATTTCGTGCACATCAAATGTAGTATTTCAAATTCACGAACGGCCAGAGTGGTGGAAAAAGCAAGAAAGGATTGGATTAACTTTGAAATAGAATTCCAATACAGCCGTCTTGATTCAAATCAACTCGAATTTATTACACTTGGAATGATTTACACTTGGAACTGACAAAATCGATGGACAATATCTCATGTACAGATTTCATAGAAAATCAAACAAAAATTTTTCGAGCAATGTCACAACACTTTTGTCAAAAAACGGAGCATACAAAATTCAAAGTTGAAGAGGTTAAAAGAACAACAACACCCACAACCACACGGGAAACGCACAATTCGCCCAGTGAACGATCTTGTGATGAACTTGTCAACAGCTGTGTTTAATGAGAAAGAATTGGAACTGTTGAATAGAGGTTTGAACTTTACACTAAATACAAACTTCATCAAAATTGGAGAATCAATTGTTGATATCGAGTCTGCTATACAATTCAAATCATCGAACACACAAAAAGCAATACGTGAGAAAGCAAAGAAATTGATTGAGAATGCAAAAATCAAACAGTCAAAACATTCCAAAACACCAAAAATCGTAAACACTATAAAGAGTTTAAAAGAGAAAGACGTTTACTACATGAAATCCGATAAAGGGAATAAAGTTGTGATTATGGACAAAACAGACTACGACAATTTGTCCATTGAAGAAGATGGCTTCAAACGTTTAAAAAAATCACCGGTTAATATTATGGTAAACGATGCAAAATCAATCATTAAACGAATTTGCGATGTATTTAATGTTAATAAATACAAATTACTCATTCCGAATCCAAGCGTTCCTAAAATGTACGGTCTACCGAAAGTACATAAAGAAGGGGAAAAATGCGCAAAATTGTGTCCAACACATCATCACCCTTAGTCCGTGTCGCAAAATGGCTAGTAGTAGAATTGAAAAATACGGAAATTTCGATGGAGCCAGTGTTAAAAATTTATTCGAATTTGTAAACAAAATTAAAAATACCATCATTCATGAAAATGAAATTATTGTATCATTCGATGTAACGGCGCTATTCCCAAGCATTCCGGTAGATCTAGCTATTAATTCACTTCAAAAACATTTAGAAAACAAACACACTAAAACAAAGGAAATGGAAGTGTTAATCGATGCTGCACGTATTTGTATGTCACCCAATGGCTTTGTAGTTCGAGATCAATTTTATTCAAATGATTTCGGCACAAGCATGGGAAACCTACTCTCCCCACTAATTGCAGAAGCATTTATGAACAGATTCGAAACCGACCTGAAAGCTGAAGGAGTTTTACCACGAATTTGGATTAGGTATGTTGACGATATTTTTTGTATCATCGAAAAGAACAGGCTTCAACACACACTCGACATTATCAACAGCAAATACGATAGTATTAAGTTTACCGTTGAAACTGAAAACGATCAACATTCACTCTCTTTTTTGGATTTTAAATGGACCAGAGTTGACAACAAAATTGATTTTGCCGTCTGTCGTAAAAATACTTCTACCGACCGTTTTATCACTAGCGATTCATTTTGTTCATATCAACAAAAAATAGCATCTTTCCACTCTATGGCACATCGCCTTGTCAATTTACCGCTTTCCATCGAAAATTACAAAAATGAATACGAGAAAATCATCCAATTAGCAATAATCAACGGCTTTGATAAGAATCTCATCGATAAACTCATCAGAAAACACTCCAACCAACATCACAAAAACAATTTGACGACACTCTTTAGTCAAAATAAAAAAATTTAAACAAATAATTGTAGACGCGTTCCTTTCACATATGTTCCAGCAATCACGAATCATCTGAAATATATATTTGAAAAGGAGAATATGCAGATTGTTTACAGCAATAACAACAAACTCAAAAATATTCTGGGCTCAACTAAAGACATTGCTCCGATACAAGAGCGTAGCGGCATTTATGAAATCAGCTGTGTATACTGTGATGCAAAATATGTTGGTCAAACTAAACGACAAATTAGTGTTCGTTATAAAGAATACAAAACAATGTCAAAAATAAACAGATTCATCGCTCTGCAATCGCAGCTCACATTCACACACCTTCTGATGACAACCCACTACAACACAATATCGGCACGTTCGAAGAGAGCGTACGTCTGCTTAAGACAGTCCACAATGAGAGGAAACTAGACGCATACGAATCACTGTATATTAGCAAAACAACAAATGCAATGAATGCAGACAACGGCAACATCAATGCACCTCTCTTCTCTCTTATTTAACACACAATTAATATACACTATTGATGTATTCTTACCTCACTTTTGTTTTTATGTTTATTTACACTTATTGTCGTTCTATTATCACACACCAGGGATGGCAAAGTTGGTAAAATTGTACCCTTTTTGGTACAATTCGGATTTTAAGAAGTTCTGTTATTGTGATAAAATATTTTATCCTTTTCGTCCTCTCTTACATATGCCACTTTTATCTACATTAAATATTAATTTTGAGAAGCATTGAAATCAAAGTTGGGCTTAAAAGTGGTCAAATAAGGTTAGCTCCCAAAACGTCTCTATAATTTCAAGCTCTTACTGATCATGATACATATTAGAATCTAAAAAAATGTTATAAATTTATTTGCATTGTAGTAAATGTAAAATTTTTCGGAACTTTATCTATTGAAACTATGTATGTCGTTCTACCTTCCAACAGCTAGTATGTGAGCTATTTTAGATTAGATATTGCAATAGCTAAATCCGACTTAAACACAGTTTCCCTTTTGACACAGATATATGTGCAGAAAAGTGTTGTGTTTCTGTACTTAAAAAATGTTTCTGGCTTCAAAAGTCTGTTTTGATACAATTATGTCCAAAAAAGTACAATAATAGAAAACAATTGGTACAATTTTTTAAAATCTCATTTGCCATCCCTGTTACAGATGTTACCCTACGTCTCCACGAGCCATCGACTTGAACATGACATGAAAATGACGCCGGCAGAGCAACTGCAAAAAATTCATCAACTTCTTTGTTGTGGTGAATACGTGCGATGTCCATGTTCTGCCTTATCAATGTATTTGGTGGTAGTGCAATAGAAATGGATATTTAACAATTTCTTTCTGTATCTTTTCTTTCTATTAAAAATGGTTGTTGACAGCGAGTCTCATGGCGAACATTGATGCTCAGCCATATGTTCGGCCATCGATGGCAGAGCATGGACGAAACATGGACATGAGCGGTCTACATTAGCCATATGCGATGTCCGACATGATGTTCATACCAACTTCATGGCTAATGTAGACCCCCAGTTACATATGTATATTTGTTCAATTCACAAGCTCGTATTAACGTCGTATGTGTTGTGTAATCGTCTAATTATACAATATTGTATTTTTGTTGTTGGTAATTTTCATACAAAAGTGCGTCATAATTATACGATTGAATTTTATATGTTCTTCGAATAGTTGTATTGAGGCCAGGTCTGGAAATATTCTTTTTGTTAGATTAATTTGTAAAAATCTTTTATATATGTGATGTGTAACACCAGAAAATTCATTCTTCTTAATGATAAATATATAATTGATTAATTTCAATTATCAAACTATTTTAATCAAAATTGCTTGTCGCGAAAAAAGTTATTCTATTTGGCGTCAAATTAAAACTCCCATTATTGGTTTCATTTCATGGTATCAAATCAAGGTGAATTAATACCAGGTGGCCTCGAGAGATCAGGTGACTACGAATTGTTTACCATATTTGAACTGCCGTGTTAATGTATCGGCTTTTTTGATAGTCCAAATATAAATTCTGCACGGCGAATTTATATTTGGAATGTCAAAAAGTTAATATATTAACACTGTTGATAGTTCAAATATAGAAACATTTTCTTAGTCACCTAATCTCTCGAGGCTACCTGGTATTAATTGCCCTTGTGTTGGTATTAATAAATTGACATTTAAGATACGAAAAAATAACGATACAACAAATTTGTCTGTTCACAAGCACATAAGCAATTGTCGTCTTTTTTTAAACGATTAGACATACGACTGAGCTTGTGAATTGAACAATTGTTTCGCTTTTCGTTTATACCTCTTGTGTTATTATTCTGATTCTTTTGTTTTAGTTGCGCGTCGCTGATGATGAACAGCAAGTCTGTCCGAAATGCATTCGTATTGACAAATAAATTATTCGATTTTGTTTAACAATATATATCTTGTTTTTTATTTGGCAAATCTTTTTTGTAGTCAATAAAGGAAATTTTCTATAATTAAAAAAATTTAAATCGTTCGACTACAAACCAAATGGTTCAACTATTTTATAATTAATAGTGTTTTTTATAAATTCTTATGACAACATGCATTCCAAGCAAAAACTGAACCGATACGCTCGCTTATTAAATAAGAGAGAAAGAATAAAAACAGAAATTTTTTTCTTGAAACAATGTAGTGCTAAAGTTAATACCAGATTTCGTGCACATCAAATGTAGTATTTCAAATTCACGAACGGCCAGAGTGGTGGAAAAAGCAAGAAAGGATTGGATTAACTTTGAAATAGAATTCCAATACAGCCGTCTTGATTCAAATCAACTCGAATTTATTACACTTGGAATGATTTACACTTGGAACTGACAAAATCGATGGACAATATCTCATGTACAGATTTCATAGAAAATCAAACAAAAATTTTTCGAGCAATGTCACAACACTTTTGTCAAAAAACGGAGCATACAAAATTCAAAGTTGAAGAGGTTAAAAGAACAACAACACCCACAACCACACGGGAAACGCACAATTCGCCCAGTGAACGATCTTGTGATGAACTTGTCAACAGCTGTGTTTAATGAGAAAGAATTGGAACTGTTGAATAGAGGTTTGAACTTTACACTAAATACAAACTTCATCAAAATTGGAGAATCAATTGTTGATATCGAGTCCGCTATACAATTCAAATCATCGAACACACAAAAAGCAATACGTGAGAAAGCAAAGAAATTGATTGAGAATGCAAAAATCAAACAGTCAAAACATTCCAAAACACCAAAAATCGTAAACACTATATAGAGTTTAAAAGAGAAAGACGTTTACTACATGAAATCCGATAAAGGGAATAAAGTTGTGATTATGGACAAAACAGACTACGACAATTTGTCCATTGAAGAAGATGGCTTCAAACGTTTAAAAAAATCACCGGTTAATATTATGGTAAACGATGCAAAATCAATCATTATACGAATTTGCGATGTATTTAATGTTAATAAATACAAATTACTCATTCCGAATCCAAGCGTTCCTAAAATGTACGGTCTACCGAAAGTACATAAAGAAGGGGAAAAATGCGCAAAATTGTGTCCAACACATCATCACCCTTAGTCCGTGTCGCAAAATGGCTAGTAGTAGAATTGAAAAATACGGAAATTTCGATGGAGCCAGTGTTAAAAATTTATTCGAATTTGTAAACAAAATTAAAAATACCATCATTCATGAAAATGAAATTATTGTATCATTCGATGTAACGGCGCTATTCCCAAGCATTCCGGTAGACCTAGCTATTAATTCACTTCAAAAACATTTAGAAAACAAACACACTAAAACAAAGGAAATGGAAGTGCTAATCGATGCTGCACGTATTTGTATGTCACCCAATGGCTTTGTAGTTCGAGATCAATTTTATTCAAATGATTTCGGCACAAGCATGGGAAACCTACTCTCCCCACTAATTGCAGAAGCATTTATGACCAGATTCGAAACCGACCTGAAAGCTGAAGGAGTTTTACCACGAATTTGGATTAGGTATGTTGACGATATTTTTTGTATCATCGAAAAGAACAGGCTTCAACACACACTCGACATTATCAACAGCAAATACGATAGTATTAAGTTTACCGTTGAAACTGAAAACGATCAACATTCACTCTCTTTTTTGGATTTTAAATGGACCAGAGTTGACAACAAAATTGATTTTGCCGTCTGTCGTAAAAATACTTCTACCGACCGTTTTATCACTAGCGATTCATTTTGTTCATATCAACAAAAAATAGCATCTTTCCACTCTATGGCACATCGCCTTGTCAATTTACCGCTTTCCATCGAAAATTACAAAAATGAATACGAGAAAATCATCCAATTAGCAATAATCAACGGCTTTGATAAGAATCTCATCGATAAACTCATCAGAAAACACTCCAACCAACATCACAAAAACAATTTGACGACACTCTTTAGTCAAAATAAAAAAATTTAAACAAATAATTGTAGACGCGTTCCTTTCACATATGTTCCAGCAATCACGAATCATCTGAAATATATATTTGAAAAGGAGAATATGCAGATTGTTTACAGCAATAACAACAAACTCAAAAATATTCTGGGCTCAACTAAAGACATTGCTCCGATACAAGAGCGTAGCGGCATTTATGAAATCAGCTGTGTATACTGTGATGCAAAATATGTTGGTCAAACTAAACGACAAATTAGTGTTCGTTATAAAGAATACAAAACAATGTCAAAAATAAACAGATTCATCGCTCTGCAATCGCAGCTCACATTCACACACCTTCTGATGACAACCCACTACAACACAATATCGGCACGTTCGAAGAGAGCGTACGTCTGCTTAAGACAGTGCACAATGAGAGGAAACTAGACGCATACGAATCACTGTATATTAGCAAAACAACAAATGCAATGAATGCAGACAACGGCAACATCAATGCACCTCTCTTCTCTCTTATTTAACACACAATTAATATACACTATTGATGTATTCTTACCTCACTTTTGTTTTTATGTTTATTTACACTTATTGTCGTTCTATTATCACACACCAGGGATGGCAAAGTTGGTAAAATTGTACCCTTTTTGGTACAATTCGGATTTTAAGAAGTTCTGTTATTGTGATAAAATATTTTATCCTTTTCGTCCTCTCTTACATATGCCACTTTTATCTACATTAAATATTAATTTTGAGAAGCATTGAAATCAAAGTTGGGCTTAAAAGTGGTCAAATAAGGTTAGCTCCCAAAACGTCTCTACAATTTCAAGCTCTTACTGATCATGATACATATTAGAATCTAAAAAAATTTTATAAATTTATTTGCATTGTAGTAAATGTAAAATTTTTCGGAACTTTATCTATTGAAACTATGTATGTCGTTCTACCTTCCAACAGCTAGTATGTGAGCTATTTTAGATTAGATATTGCAATAGCTAAATCCGACTTAAACACAGTTTCCCTTTTGACACAGATATATGTGCAGAAAAGTGATGTGTTTCTGTACTAAAAATATGTTTCTGGCTTCAAAAGTCTGTTTTGGTACAATTATGTCCAAAAAAGTACAATAATAGAAAACAACTGGTACAATTTTTTAAAATCTCATTTGCCATCCCTGTTACACATGTTACATACGTATATTGTTTTGCTTTTCGTTTATACCTCTTGTGTTATTATTCTGATTCTTTTGTTTTAGTTGCGCGTCGCTGATGATGGACAGCAAGTCTGTCCGAAATGCATTCGTATTGACAAATAAATTATTCGATTTTGTTTAACAATAAATATCTTGGTTTTTATTTGGCAAACCTTTTTTGCAGTCAGTCAATACAGGAAATTTTCTATCATTAAAAAAATTAAAATCGTTCGACTACAAACCAAATGGTTCATCTATTTGATAATTAATAGTGTTTTTTATAAATTCTTATGAAGCGAAAGTTCATTTTGAAAATGTCGCCGAAGCGAAGAGTCGCAAGTATTTCTATACGCATGGAATTAGAAGTAGAGTTACCAAGAATACCGCATGCACAATTTTATAGAGCAATAGTCGGAAATAATTTTTATTGCTAATTTTTTAATGATATTATTGTTATAAAGCACATTACTTGTATTCTTTGTGTATATGTATAACGAAACATATTTCAACTCTTTTCATACATGCACAAAATAAGTTAAATTTACTAATTTTATTTTCTCACAATCCTGCGAATTTGTATAAATCTTTGTAGTGGGCAACACTGTTTACCTCATTGTCATTTAACTTTCAGTGTCAAAAAAGTGCTTTCTTGAAAAAATCATTGAAAGCTGAGTGGAAAGTAAAATAAGTTTGAGTGTGTTGAGTGTGTGAAAAAGTGTGATTGTATTGCGACTTTCTTGCAATTACTTTCATGTGTAAATGCTAAGTTAGTTATGTCAATAGTAATATTTCTTTAATAATAACTTTACAAGGCATATTCATTACAGGTACCACCATAACTAAAACAAATACAGCACCAAAAAACACATGTATTTTGTTGGTAGAAATACCCCAGAAATATGTCAAATCCATTAACTGTGAGTCGCACACATTCATAAGCTCTCTCAAATTTACTAACACATGCCCGTTGTTGATAGAAAACTCCCAGACGTGTGTCAAAATCTATTGTCTGTGTGACGCACACATTCTCAAATTTACTAAAACAGCTGTTCTTGTAGTGGTACCTGTTCAATATACCTTGTAACTTTATTAAAGCCAAGTTGAAAGAAAATCCCAACCAATGTTTAATGTTCCTATTGTCGTTCTCAACTCAACTCAGTTTGGTCGTCTGAGTCGAAAATTAAAATATTAAGTTTGGCAATAAAGCAGACACATTCTTGTTCAATTTGATGGAAATAAAATACTCTCACACCAGCAAACTGAGTTGCGTTGAGAACGACGATAGGGGTGTAAGTTCATTTTTTTTAATCAATACTAATATTATATATGACCATAACTTTATTAAAGCCATGTTGAAATAAAATCCAAAACAATGTTTAAGTTCTTTAACCAGTTATCTACATTTTCCTGCGTATCACCAGCAAAACATACTTTAGATGTAGCTGCATCCACGCTTGTTTTGTCGATTTCACACACTAAAGAAAATGAACGTGGACGCGCACATAATTCTCTAGATAAGCAAGTCAAAGGACAATTAATATTATTTTTAGAATCTCTCAAATCAATTGCAAGAAGAGGTGATGTACTCAAACTATTTTTGTCTTGCCAAACAAGTAAAAAAATTCCGTTTAACGTGCACCATCGCCTATTCCAATTATGTTGTTTGTGAGGATCTTGGACATTTAAAAAACCATCAAATGCATGTTTGGGAATGCGCATTTCTGCTCTTCCTCTTAAGCGTAATTGTTCTGATAAATTTGTTGACTTCGTTCGTGTTGTTAACGGTAGAGTACAAACACAAGAGGCTCGTATACATACTCTATCAGAATTTGACGATTCTTGGTGCACGTATTCGTAAGGCACAAAATCTTTAGCGTTTAAAGTAAAAGATGCATGCAAACGAAATCTGGAAACCACTTTGTTAAGGGATGACGACGATGTTGAAGATGATGTAGTCGACTTCATTGTTGCTGAAGAAGCCTGTGTAAAAGTTTGAATTATTGCCTGCAATGAAATATAAATTAGAATCATATACAAAGAAATTCAAATTTCTTTTTGCTATAACTTACTTTTTGCTTTGGTTCAATTGAATTGGTAGATATTTTACGAAGCCGAAGCATAAAAATATTGCACTTAAGAGCTTTCTGCGTCATTTCCTTTAGATTGCCAGTTTGCGACTCTGAAAAATATACGAATTCAATGCCGTTATCACGAAATACTGCCGTGCCATTCACACACTCTGACGACTGTGTGGTCTTAATAACACCGCCACATTCAAAGGTAACAATATAAAAATAATTGAAAAATATATCCTTGTTAAAATCGGAAATAACAGGTAAAAACATATCATCAATAAAAAATCTCATGTTTGGCTTGTGACTCATGGTATGAATTCTTGCTGCTGTTGAGGAGAAAGTGAGTCGATTTTCTCGACGAAGTGTTGAAAATAATAACAATCTTTCAGCCTCAACCATTTCCATCGAAGTTTCCAAATCAGGCAATTTGCGGCAAATGTTTACTGTTTGTGCTATTTGTTCCCCAATAGTTGCTGATTCATTTATCGACAACAAGGTGTCTAGATTGGGAGTATAATCTGCACGTAGCTGCTTATCGGGGCTTACTATTGCATTACTCATAGATAAATTGAAAGAAGTAGACAAACGTTTTCCTTTTTTCCTAATAAAGGTTTTACTTTTTCGAAAAGAATTGTGCAGCACATTTTTCAAGCTATTATATCTTTCCAATGCATTGAGAGTCATTAATTTTGATTTTTTCAAAGACTCGTATTCAAATACTTCATTCATACTGAGAGATCGGGATTGATTTTGTTGGTCAATTTTGCATATGTTTTGTTTGCATGGTGTATTTGGGCAACTGCTGTATAAATTATCATTGATTTCTTTCACCTCCGCATCAAGATTTAACTCCTTATCCTAAATTAATAAAAATAATAATTGTATATGTAAATCGGAGTGTTCATGATCAAATACCGGAGAAAGATCCTAATGTCAGAGGAAATTAATTAACTTATTCACCTCTAATTTTACGTGTTGACGTGTACTATTTATTAGTTTACAGAAACCCAAAGAAAGCTCAAATTATAGAAGTGATAAGAGTTAGTAAAATACAATTGTTTTGCAATATATTATAATGTTTTCTGTGTTAATAACTTTTAAAAAAGATTCTTATTGATATACATACATATTAAATTTCTGTGTATTTGTCTTTTATTTCTGATTAAAAAAAGTAGTAAAACGTGAATTGTAATAGTTTATGTGTAGCACCATTAATAGGAATCAATAAAAACTTCTACCTTTGTCACAAAGGACCGCTTCTTGGGTGTGCTTTGATTATTAAATGATAGTGGAGCAATTGTGTTTGAACCCATATTACTGCCAGCAGTTGTAGAGTTATCTATATCAAGTTCGTCATTTGGCAATTCATAAGACACAGAATCATTATGACCAATGTTTTCACAGCTCACAGCTGACATACTCGAAACGTCGTGAGGGGGCACCAGGCTCATTGAGTTATTAAGTTTCAATGACGTCTCAAGACATGGAATTGTTTTTTTATGCTAAAAAAAGAGACATTTTCGATAACTAATGATATAAAAACAAGGTTTTGTATCTTCAATGATCTTGCGATCATCAATAAAAAATGATGATAATAATAATGATAATAATAACAATAATAATACAAATTCTTAACAAATCCTTTTGATACAAATATCTAAGATATCTGAATTTCTATCAATAAACCTGAAGTGATGTAATGCGATATAATAATCTTATGTGTAAATAGTAGGGTATTCATTTAATCGGGCTTCTGCGTTAATCGGTTAATCGCTCGATTCATTAATCGGGGTTTTGGGTTAATTGGTTAATAGTCGCTTAATTTCGGTATTAACCGGTTAACCGATTAATAAAATTTTTTAAAAAATCAAGTAATTTCAACAAATAAAAATGCATATATTATTTATTATTTCGAGTTTGTTATTAAAAAAAACAATAACATAACAATTTTTGAACTAAATCAAGCAAAAAAAAACATAAATACATATTCATTAAAAAATTAGCAAGTTTGTAAAATCATTATATCAGTTATTTCAATAGTTTAAGGAGATCTTCTAAAAAATCTTTCAGACAAATAATTTGCTTTAAGTGCTTAGGATTTAAGAGATTATCTTCTTTAGTTTTGATATAACTTGACTTAGAAAAATCCTTTCAGTTATCGTAGATATTGAAGAAATCGAAATCAATCCATAATACAGAATATCTAGTTTCCTTTTCCAAGAGGAGGCAGGGGAAATTTGCTGACTTTCCGAGACTATCCAACCGATTTTTATGAAATTTAAATCATAGATAGATCTACGTCTAAGAGGACCAATAGGATATATATTTTTGCAAAAGTAGGCCAGGAGTGGGCACGGGAGCACTTTCTGCCTCTCCCACACTATTTAACCAATGTTGATGAAATTTAAAACATAGATAGTTCTACATATAAAAGGACACATCCATATTTCCATACTAACAATATAAATTCGAAAGTTTGTTTGTTGGTTTTGATAAAATTTAAAGCATACATAGGTCTGAGCTGAGAAGGACACACCCTTACTAATATTATAAAGGCGGAGGTAAGTTTGTTTGTTTGTTTTTTATTGCACTTTAACGGCTAAACCGCACAACCGAGTTTGATGAAGTTTGGAACTTAGATAGATCTAAGACTAGAAGGACACATAAGCTATATATTTAAAATAATAGGACCACCGGGGAAGTGTGTTCAGGGATTTTAGCTTAAGTAAAACATTAAAATCTTAAGACATGGCTATAAAAGAGTTTAGTAAAGACTGCTACTCTAGTTGAACTTGAGGGAATTACGTATTAACTTTTTATTTACTCGTAATAGATTTATAAAATCCAATAATACTGTTGCCAACGATTTAATTAATGAGAGACGAATTCAATTATTTTATACCTACACTCAGGAATATTTCCTTCTAGCAACAGCGTTTTAAAATACCGTACAAAAACGGAAACTAAGGAATTCGGAATAAAAAATTTTGCAGAATGTTTGTCGCTGAGCTCTGCCAGTATGAGTCAGATGACAACAGAAGAAACTATCGATAGTAATACAAAAAATGTTTTAACAGAATTAACCGAAACAATTAGAAAAGTTAAGAATTTGAAAAAAAATTAAAATAGGACCCTAATAGCATTATGGAAAATTTTATAAGTTTAGAGAAATCCAGGAAAAGGACTGAGAAACTAGATATTCTGTATTATGGATTGCTTTCGATTTCTTCAACATCTACGACAAATGAAAGGACTTTTCCAAGTCATGTTTTATTAAAACTAAAGAAGAGAATCTCTTAAATTCTAAGCATTTAAAGCAAATTAATTTTCTGAAAGTTTTTTAGAAGATCTCCTTAAACTATTGAAATAACTGATCACTTTACAAACATGCTAATTTTTTAATGAATACGTATTTATGTTTTTTTGCTTGATTTAGTTCAAGAATTGTTATGTTTGTTATGTTATTGTTTTTTACTAATATATTCAAAATAACAGATAATTTATGCATTTTTATTTGTTAAAATTATTTGATTTATGAAAAAATTTATTAATCGGTTAATACCAAAATTAACCGATTAAGCCAAAACCTCGATTAAAGCACAAAATTGATTAAATGAATATATATTGATATATATGTATATATATGTATATATATATATATATATATATATATATATATATATATATATATATATATATATATATATATATATATATATATATATATATATATATATATATATATATATATATATATATATATATATATATATATATATATATATATATATATATATATATATATATATATATATATATATATATATATATATATATATATATATATATATATATATATATATATATATATATATATATATATATATATATATATATATATATATATATATATATATATATATATATATATATATATATATATATATATATATATATATATATATATATATATATATATATATATATATATATATATATATATATATATATATATATATATATATATATATATATATATATATATATATATATATATATATATATATATATATATATATATATATATATATATATATATATATATATATATATATATATATATATATATATATATATATATATATATATATATATATATATATATATATATATATATATATATATATATATATATATATATATATATATATATATATATATATATATATATATATATATATATATATATATATATATATATATATATATATATATATATATATATATATATATATATATATATATATATATATATATATATATATATATATATATATATATATATATATATATATATATATATATATATATATATATATATATATATATATATATATATATATATATATATATATATATATATATATATATATATATATATATATATACATATATAAATAAAGATAAATAAAGTAATACAAACGTTTTCAACTTTTTCAAGACTTTTTCTCTGGAAACCTGCATCTATAACTAATTCACTCTTGCACAAATTTTCCAAAAATATGTCAGTACGATGAAGAGATAAATCTGATTTACTGAGATTTTGCTGCTTTTTCGGTGATGAGTTGTGTTCCATCAATCGTATATTGTTAAGGGACTGACAATGTGATAGCGGTATAGATGATGACAGCGGCAAATAATATGAAGTACTTTCACTTTCACAAGGCTCCGGTAGTGTTGGTAATGGAATAAAGTTAGTAATAACTTTTTTACTTTTTAACGAATCTTTCAAGATTTTGGCTAATGGCATATGCGATTTTTGCTCTTTAAATTGTAACTTATTTCCGTCTGATTTATTGCCTTTGGTAACCTTTGCATAAAAAATATCAGGATTATCAGCTACAGCAAAATGCTGAATACCAATATGATTGTCAAATTCAGGGATCTGTGATAAAAAAACGCTATCGTCTTCTATTTCGGAGTATATTGGATCATGAAAATCATTTTCCCTCGTAGCTGATTGATGAGAATATTTATGTATGTTTATTTGTTCCTCTATCCGTTTTTCATGTTGACTATCTATACACTCAAAGCTCGAGGAATTGTGATCGCCAATAGCTTCTTTTTCCTAATAATAGCGAAATATTTATTTTTATTATTCTTTTGATGAATGGTAAGATTTATTTATGAGAATGTGAAATAAATTTTAAAAAAGATAGTCACATAAAATGCAAAAGGGCCTATCATTTTTTTAATTTTTCAGGAGTGATTAAAAAAATTCAGAAAAAGCAAACTATTGTGATTACAAAAATTGTTTTTCAGCATAGTATCTTTGAGATTTTATTAATGATACCCAGAAAAATTCATTTTTAACCGACTTCAAAAAAAAGGAAAAAGGTTGTCAATTCGTCATGTATTTTTTTGTGTATATTCCCTCAAAACTCCGTCATTTATGAACCGATTTCGGATTTTTTTCTCTATTCAAAAGGATGTACTTCCAGATTGCTCCCGATGAAAAGTGAGCGGGGTCACCCCCATACAAAGTAAATACACATTCGTTCTCAACTACTTCTACTCAAACGATTCTTTTTAAACTTTACACACATAATAGCTTCTGTTTAAATACATCGGGATGAAAAAAGTGTTCTGTGCCACGCCCATGCAAAGTAAATATTATTTTTCAACAACTTCTACCCAGCCAATTCTTATGAAACCTTGCATACACTTTTAGTTATCGTTACAATACAACATTATGTTTAGAAAAGTGGGCAGTACCACGCCCATGAAATGTAAATAAGAGTTTTAACTCCTTCTACTTAGCCGAATATTATGAAACTTTGCATACACATTTAGTTATCGTTATAATACAACATAGTGGTTAGAAAAGTGGGCAATGCCACGATCATGGAAAGTAAATATTAATTCTAATTACTTCTACTTATCCGATTCTTATAAAACTTTCCACACACAATTAGTTCTCGTAAAAGTACATAATAATAATATATGTGGGCGCTGCCACGCCTATTTTATAGTCGGCTATTTTGCAAGAATTATTATAATCACAATAGTTTGCTTTTTATGAAGTTTTTAATCTCTCTTGATAGATTTTTAAAAATGATTATGGGTAGTTTTTCATGTTATATGCCGATATGTAGATAATATGTATGTGCATATCGTTATCTCATTATAGAATGGCCCTATATTTGCAAATCGAGTTTTTTTTATATTTCAATAGATTAAATAGATTTTCATCTCTCCAAATAGGCAAAAAATAAATTTTAAAAATAGTTAGGCCCTTTCTATATTAAAGTAACGATACGTATGTAGATTTTTTATTTTTGTTTTAAACTTGATCAAAATACGTTTGATCGAGTTATACTGTTTTTGTAAATAAAATAAAAATTTTCGTTAGGGAATTTATATTGAAACAACAATAAAAAAACTCAAATTTATTTTTGTTTTCAATTCAAAGTCCCTAACGAAAATGTTAATTTTATTTACAAAAACTGGCAGATAATATACTATGGGCCTAGTTCGTAAAATGTACAGTAGTTTCCGATTTAACGGGACTACGGTTTAGATGGGGTTAACCCTTAAATGCATACCGTACCATACATGGTACAACACTTAAATTGTTCCATAGTCTGACAATTTTAATTAGGCTGTACGAATAATCGAACAAGTGAAAATCGCCCGAAAAATCAAAAATGTAGAATCGCCCAAAAATTGTTGTAAAAAAAATTTGGTGATTGATCATCGACTTTGGGCGACTCAACATTTTTAAATATTTGGGTATTTGTTCATAATGAATAAATGCCAAATTTTTGTGAAATGTTAAACAACCCAAAAAAATTTTTTTCGGCGATTATTAATAAAAAACACATTTCAGAATTTGCTGACAAAATATTGAAAAATTTTTTCAAAGCAACTTCGATTTCATAAATTTATTTATTAAAAACTAAATTCATGTTGCGTATGAAATAGTTCCTGTTTTTTATTTATAAATTAATAATATATATGAACAATAGATTATGAACTTTCTTCATAATATGTATGTTCAAACTTTTTTCTGTGTATCTTGTTATCAATGATTGTGAATTCAACAAAAATGAGAGCACTCCATTTTTGCAATTCAACACACTTGAGAGAAGATAATTTTTCCACTTGCAAATCCACTAAATCGTAACTTTTTTTTAAGTTTTATTTAATTTTTTTAATAAATTTTACTTGCTGTAATTTTAAAACATTTTTTTAATTTTGTTGACATTTGTGCGTTGAAATTTATCAGAGTTTTCAACCCTTTTTTTTATTGAACAGTATTGTATTTTTGTTCCTATTTGGGATAAAAGTTTTTAGTACCAAATAGAAAAAGTGCAAAAAAATTTTTAGCAAATCAATATGTTTTGAGCTCGAATGTATTAAAAAGCATTCTAAACTCATATTTTCATTAATTAGTACATCAATAATTGCATAAACTTCTAAAAACTCATGTATAAAAAATATAAATACTTTAGAATACTTTTTGTTGCAACCAAGTGCATGTTCTACTAATACATTCTTAGACTTAGGTTTTTGACAGCACACTTAGGTTTTTGAAGTTTCAGGTTGGCCTCTATATGCCCTATGCCTAGTACGCAGATCTGCCTGAATTTCAGGATGACATAAGAAGTATGTGTAAAAAAACAAACTAAATTCAGGATAGAGCAATTTTCATGCAACTTTCCGTTTGGTAGTACCAAGGTAGATTAACAAGATATAGTCATCGGCGAATTGATATAACAAAGCAACTTTTTTGTTCAAGCAATTGTCAAAACAAATTAAGAAATTTACATTAAAATTTTTTCAATTTATTTAAATAAAAAATTTTACAAGGAAAGTTTGGCAGTTCAGTTCGTACGCAGCTGAAAAGAAAAATTAACACAATTTTTGTTTAATACAGGGATGGCATATCAATTATTGTATACTTTTTCCGTCAATTAAAAGAAAAATTAATGTTCAGACAATTGTTTGCACAAGAAATTTTCGATATTTTGTGTTTTTGTGGTCTTTGAAGTAGTTTTTCCTATTTTATACGTTGTAATTTATAAAAATAACTGAATTTACGTGCATACCTGAAATTCAGGCGGATCGCGTAATAGGCTTTAACCGGCAAATTTTGTTCGGTTAAATTTAACAGACAATTTTTCGTTAAATGGTGCCAATTAAACATTAATCGTACATTGTGAAATGCAATTAAACCTACTTATCTTCCGGTTAAAGTCCATGGTATCGTTTAATCATACATTGTGAAAAGGGTCGCAAAAATTAATTAGTCATAATTCATTGTTGGGATTGCTGGAACACAAACTCTTCATACTTACAAATTATTTTCTCGTTTTTAGTTCAGTTTGCTATTTTAAGCGTGTTTTAATAGCCTAGTTCTGAAATTTTTTCGTTCGTTATGTTATTTCACAGAACGAATTACCAGATACATAATTTTTCAATTGTTAGTACGTTTTCAAAAAACATTTGTTCTAAATCTTCTAAATTGTTTATTCTGGCAATACATTTCAATTTAATTTAATTTTCTTGTATTTGAGCCATTCTAAAATAAAAATAAAAAAATTTAATTTTTTAGTTTTTTTCTTTTGGATTGTGTTTAAAAGCAATAAAAACAATTATAAAACTGATGGAATATGGAAGAAACTATATATTTTTAAATTTATGTGATTTATAGAAGTTTTAATTTGATTATTTTTTAATAATTTTTTTCTGCAATTGGGCGTATAAAATAACAAGTTACAGCAATATTGTGTGGCTTTTCATATTAAATCGTCCTAAAAATTTTTATAGCAATTTCGATTTAAAAGCCGCTGAAATCTTCTTTAAAAACATTGATGGCAGCTAAGTTCGCACTTGTTGACCAATAATTTGGTTCTTTTAAGAAAGAAAGTTGCAAAAAATGTTAAGAATATGTTTTAATATTAGTTTAAGTACTCCAAACATAAAATGGCTCACACATATTTGTCCTTGTCACCTACAAAATACTTATCGTTGTAGAACATGATTTTGGTTCAATAATTATTATTTTTTCAATAACATATATTTTTTCTGTTAAATGACAACTGTTTCAAAACAAAATTTTTATGGAATAGGAAATATTAAAATTTCATGTTACTAACGTTAACAGAGCCAATGTTTGGGTTATAGAATAACCCCTATATTCATAGAACTTAAAATTAGTTTAAAATGTATTTTATGTCAAATTTTTCATACAAAAATTTCTTAAAATAGATTTCAAATACATTTTATTTATTTATCAATATGGGGGTAAGGTTATAAGTTTTGTTTAAACTATATTATAAATTCGTACAAAAAAATAAAAATATTATACATATTAAAATGAAATTTATTTGCTGGAGTTTAAGCAATTGTCTATATGCAGCATTTCGTTTCATCAGTAGACTTCAAACACAATTTAACAATTTTAAATTTCATTTAAAATAAAATTAAGAAATATTATACATAGTTATTCATTTAATTTTAATAGTTTTTCTTTTTTAAATGTTGAGGGTGTACATATATGAACTTTGCACACTGTGATTTTGTAACCACGCAAGCTGATTTATTCTCGAATTATGCTCACAGTCGTGAAACAGCTCTGGGCGAGTCAACTTCACGGGTCGTTGGCAATTACTTAGTAAATGCAACCAGGCCAGTCGTTTATTCGCCTTCGAGAGTTTTGCGGCTCACTTCGAACGTGTTAATGGTCTACCTCGACTAACTGTATCGCCATACCGTTTTTTGTGGAATTTTCCATTACCGCGTGCAACTCTTTTCAAATGGTGGAGACAAGAGATGATCGATATTTCAGTACCTGTGATTTAATCACTGTTACTGAAAAATTACGATTCACAGTTGTGACAAAATTTGCCAAGTATTTGTTACATACAGAAAGTTATGATTTTTCACTGTTTGTGTGGGTACAATAATAAACAATAAACGAAGTGTTGCTATTTCTTGTGTTCTCTTCTTCCTTATTCGTATTTCTTTTTTAAATTCAAAGTATATTTTAAGGTGTACTTAAATCTGCCTTGGTATATTAAAGAACGTTTTTGTTGTAGAGATGCATGTGTGTATTTGATAATTACATTGCTATTACATTCATAATATTCGTATTGAATCTGTGCAAAAACAATTCTTGTTAATCTGTTTACGTGGCCTTCGATGGAATTCCTCAACAATTTTGCCATCCTATACTAGTAGATTAGCATTAATAAAACTGCCTACTCTCAAAAGTCGTCGTACAATGTTAAATGTGTCTTATGATAAGCCTTATCAATGGTAATATTTGCTCTGAGTTTCTGTTAAATTCTGTTAAATTTAGTATACCTTGTCGTAGTACTCATCATTATAACCCTCTTGTCATTAACTTTTGTAGATCTAATTATGCTATGGCTGATACTTTTACAAGGTTATGCCGTCAATATAACTATTTGTCTACATTTGTTGACTTTTCTTTAAATTCTAATGTTATAAAGCAAAAAATCATTATTTTTCTAAATTCGTAAATTTTATATAATTATAAGTATCTTGTTATTAGTCTGTAAGGATTATATTCCATTGACTAAATTTAAATAAATAAATAATTAAAAAAAAAGAATGTGAGTCCGATCACAGGGGAGATGTGTAAACATCTAGTAATGAAACCTTTCACCTTCTACCGAAAGATTCTTCTCATCATTCACCCGTTTCAACTTCGGCGAACCGGACTTCATCCGCTTCTTTTTCACCCTCGTACATTCCTCCACACCCGCCAAATCGCTCAAACCGATAAGCTTCGCATCAGACACCTCTGACTCACTCCCACCAGGCATATCGACCTTCCGCTTCCCCGCAGACATAAATAATAGTATTATTTATCCACCAGCAAAAAATAATATAGCCGTACAAAATAGTTGGAATTACCGTAGTTCAACAGCAAAATAACCAACAGTCAAAGACAAACGCAGTCAATAAACCGTCAGCCAAATATCGACCAAGTTCGGCAACAAATTCGGTAAAACCGAAAAACCGGGTTTTTTTTCAAAAAACCCGGGTTATAAAGCCGAGACGAACCGGGTCTGAGTCCCGAAAAACTGGACACAAAGTCCCCATAAATCCCAGAAGTTCCCGGCAAAAATCAAAAACGGCAACGCCGAAATACTCACTCAATTCAAAAACACGGCAACACAGCACCAACCAACAAACGTACGTCCTTACTGCAGGAGTTTGACCTTGAGACTCCCTTTGCCAGTGTTAGTGTATTTCTATGCAGCTGTTAAGTTTCTCTGTACTTCTTGTTGTCCGTATGATTACACTAATACACTCATACACAGCTCACACCGCGTTATTACAATTGTAATATTAATCTTAATCAAGTAAGATTAATCTTACTCAAAATTAGTGATTGTATTGTGAAAATGATTTTTACCCCCTAGCGTATAGAAATTAACAAATCAAAAGTAAAAACAAGTAAAAAAAATAATATACCCGTACAAAATAGTTGGAATTACCGCAGTTAAACAGCAAAATAACCAACAGTCAAAGACAAATGCAGTCAATAAACCGTCAGCCAAATATCGCACCAAGTTCAGGAACAAATTCGGTAAAACCGAAAAACCGGGTTTTTTAAAAAAATCTGGGTTCAAAAACCGAGACGAACCGGATCTGCATCCCAAAAAACTGGACATAAAATCCCCTAAATCCCAGAAGTTCCCGGCAAAAAGCAAAAACGGCAACACCGAAATACTCACTCAATTCAAAAACACGGCAACACAGCACCAACCAACAAACTTACGACCTTATTGCAGCAATTTGACCTTGAGACTCCCTTTGCCAGTGTTAGTGTATTTCTATGCAGCTGTTAAGTTTCTCTGTACTTCTTGTTGTCCGTATGATTACACTAATACGCTCATACACAGCTCACACCGCGTTATTACAATCTTACTCAACTAAGATTAATCTTACTGAAAATTTGTGATTGTATTGTGAAAAAGATTTTTACCCCCTAGCGTATAGATGTTTACACATCAAAAAATATATAAGAGAACTGAAAACAGTGCAGTGAAAACACTGCATTAACTAAATACATTATTTATCAATACCGCGTATTTTAAAAATCACGCAATAAAAAGTATTTGAAGAAAGTTATTGAAAAATTGCAAATATTTAATAAAAATTGCCGTTTAATCAAATGTATATGTACTTAATTCGATGTGTACATTGACATGCTTTCCAGGGGTAAGTACTTTAACAACCTCAATAAAAAATAACTAGGATATGACTCAGCTGTAGAGAGCATGCTTTACGCCCGAAGATCCCGGGTTCGTATCCCAGTCATATCAAATTTTTTTTTAATTTATATATATTTTTTAAGTAAATTTTAAATAAATTTTTTATCAAAATTCTTCTAAGTTTTAATAAAAAACTTGGTTAAATTTCAAATTAATTTTTTTTTAATTTTTGTTATTAATATAGCTGTGACGGCACTGCCTATTTGTTATTGTGAATCACGTAATTATTTGTAACTATGCATTTATTTGTCGTCTCTTTTATATCTTTATATTCATTTTTAAAAGTACTAAGAAAATTTTATACATATTCCACGCGGGAACTAATACTATTTTTCAGAGCTAGCAGCCATATTTTCAATTATATTGAAGATTAATTTGTCTTGTAAAGAAGATAGCTAGGCTTCCAAACCAAAAAAGTGTGTATTTTAATATATTAAATTTGTGTGAATTTTCTTCTAAATACAAACAATTTATTGTTAGGAATTAAAACATACATACATTGTATAAACTAATATAATCTAATAAACTGTGATTCAAATACTTAAAAACGGTTATACTTGGTGTTCAAAATCTTATTGGAGGTCACTAGCTTGGGCAGCTTCACCCAACAACAATAGCGGCTTCTTTATCGCAGGAAATTAAAAAAAAAATTAGTTGAATACCGGGATTTTTGTTATCAAAAACGAAACTTATTTTTTTCTGTGCAACAAATGTATGTTCACGATTTTAGCATATCGTGTAGACACCATACTTTTACGTTTTAACAAATTTATTACGTACATATGTATGCTGACAGATATGTTATTTGTTGAAAAGCGTATGCCAGCTTTTCAGCTTAGAACAAATTTGATAGTATATATAATTTATTATCATTTATTATCAAATTAAATTTAAATGTAAATTTCGATCGATATCGAATGCCGTAATTTACCCCCTGATTCGCCACGGGACATTGCAGTTTCCGCGATGATAGCAATTTCTTGCGTATTTTCGCGAATTATGTCATTTTCTTAATCTTTACAGTTTAGTGATTTCTTCAATATATTTTAGGATTTTTTCGCGTATTTTATAGTTTTTCACGTTCTTTTCGATATATTGCTTTCTTTGTTGTTTTAGCGATTTCTAATCAATTTTATGGCTTGTTACTAATTTTGCGATTTCTTGCGAGTTTTAGCGTGTTCGCGATAGAGCAGAGTTTTTTCGTCAAGATTTCAGATTATTTATAGTTTTAGCGATTTTCATATCAATATTTTCAATATTAGACTTTGCTAACATGCGGCTGTTGGAGAGTTTTTGCGAATTTCCGCCAATTTCCCACTTTTTATCGAATCTTTGGCATTCCTTCTAGTTTTACCTACTTTTAATCAGTTTTATGGCTTTTTTAACAATTTGAAATTTTTCACGAGCTTTTGTTTTGTTTTCCTACATTTTTAGGGACCTTTAATCAATATGGCACTTTAATCAATATGGCAATCTTTGAAATTTTAGCAAGGTATTGCGAATTTTTGTAGTAGGTATTTGAGATTTTGTTCTCGAGTTCTAAACACTCCTTCCAGTTTTAGCGAACTTTAATTAGGTTTGGGGCTTGTTTCAACATTTAATTTTTTACGAACCTCCGCTACTTTCGCGAGAGACGATATTTATTCCAAGGTTTGGCATTTTTAGAGCTTAGACGACTTTTAATCTATTTCACGATTTTTGATTTTTTTTGCAAATCTTCGTAAATGGTAATTGTTCAATTTATGCAAGGGATTTTTGCAGAGTATATACCGCCAAAAGTCAATACTGAATCATCATAAAAACAAATGCAGTCAGAACAATGGTAGTGATACATCCTTTGATGAAATTATATTTTATTTATAAAAATTAATTTTGCACTAAAAATATTAATTTTGCACTAATAGCGATAGTTGATACAAATGAGTAATAAAGAAAGAGTATTGTCAAATTTATTTGAGTTTTATAAA
Organism: Panzeria rudis; assembly: GCA_956483635.1. Taxonomy (NCBI): domain Eukaryota; kingdom Metazoa; phylum Arthropoda; class Insecta; order Diptera; family Tachinidae; genus Panzeria; species Panzeria rudis. Next base: position 53,972,205 of record OY101450.1, read on the forward strand.
CAAAAGTTTACACGACTGCATATATATCATCATATGGAATGCAACATATCGTAGATGCCAAAATTGAATGCTAAAGGCCGTTTCAGACTGTAATACTAGTATTAATAATTTTGACGAAAATGCCTCTCTGATTTAATTTCTGTATGAAAATGTTTAAAAACAGTAACAACTTATCAATCAATTCCGAGTTTCATTTTCCTCAAAAGTATTAATACTTGTATTATAGTTTGAAACGGGCTTAACTGATATGTTGACATATCGCTTCAGAGTTTAATTTTCCTCAAAAGTATTAATAATTGTATTATATTCTGAAACGGGCTTAACTGATATGTTGACACATCACTTTCGCTTATATGTTGACTTCAAAAAATTTCAGCATACCGTGTAGACGTATAACATATTGAATATGCTGACAGACGCATTTGTTGTTATTTTAAAGCATATGAATGTTAGACTAAGCTTAACGCACATAACTTAAAAAGTAATAACAAAAATATTTTTTCTTCAAAACTATATCTGCTTTTTATGTTTTTTAAAATTTATAATCGCACTATTTCCCAAAATTAATATTTTACTTATTAAGTAGAATATTAATTGTTTATAAAAACACATTGACATTGATTACTAAGGGGTATTATCTAGTTCCTATGCGCATTTCACTGGGGCTAAATGCAGATCATCAGGGAACCTTTACCCAAAAATCTCATAGAAAAGCTAGATATATCGGCTTCAGTTATCCCTTCCTGTCTGTCTGTTAAAAATGCATTTTTAGCAGACTTCAAAAAAGAAGGAGGTTATCAATTCGTGTGTATGTTTTTTTACTTTTTTATGTTTGTACACGCATAACTCTCTCATTTTTAACCGATTTTCAAAATCCTTTTTTTGTTTGAAAGGGCCTGCTTGCAGATTAGTCCCATAATTTTTTTTTCGAAAATCGGGGGAAATTAAGTTTAGGATCAAGTAAAATTCCAAGATCAGTGAAAGTGTATACCTTATCCAACTCATAACTACCCAAGCAGTATTTAACGTTTAAATGGTTTTTTCTGTAGAAACACATATGCTTGCATTTTTCAAAATTTAGTTTCATTAAATTTAAGTTACACCAAGAATACAAGGAGTTTAAGTCTTCATGAAGAAATTTATGATCAGTGTAGTTGTTGTAGGTGTAGAATATTTTAACATCATCAGCGTACATTAATATAGACAAGTGTTTGATTATGTTAGGTAAATCATTAATAAATAAAGAAAAGAGTAGAGGTCCAAGATGGCTTCCTTGGGGAACACCAGATGTAACGGAAATCGGTTTAGATGCAACATTTTTAAAATAAACATTTTGCTTTCTATTTGTACGATATGAGTTTATCCAATTTAAGCAATTTTTGTAAATCCCATCATGTGAAGCTTTTTCATAAGAAGTTTATGGTTAACCTTATCAAACGCTTTACTGAAGTCCGTATACACTATGCCAGTTTGTTTTTTATTAACAAAGCCACGATTAACTATAGTTCTGAATTGCATGAGGTTAGTTACTGTTGAGCAGCCTTTACGAAAACCATGCTGACAAGGAGATAATAGGGATGAAACATGATGACAAAGATGGCCACTGACAAGTTTTTCAAAAAGTTTTGGTATAGTACTTAATTTGGCGATTCCCCTGTAATTACAGATATCATTTTTGTTGCCAGATTTAAACAGTGGGATAATGAATGAATCCTTCCGTATTACTGGGAAGAAGCCCAACTTAATTGACAAGTTTAACAATAGCGTAAGCGCAACTACTAAAGCATTAGCACATTTAATAAGAAGGCAGGTCGGTACGTTATCAGGTCCACTTTTGTACGAAAATTTTAGTTTTTTTAGACAGCTGACAACAGAAGATTCATCCAAAAATGGGATTAAAATTGGTTGATTTCGTGGTTCGAAGCAAGATTGTGGATCTAAGTCAAGAAATTGATCATCAGCATAGGTAGTTGAAAAGAAATCCGCAAACAAATTACTAATTTCCAGATCATCATCAGATTCGTGATCATTAAACTTCATGACAGATGGAAAAGAATTGGATTTCCTTTTTAAATTTACGGAGTTGTAAAAAGCTCTTGGTTGTATTTTAAACTTGTTTCTAATTTTGTTGAGATGGCAGTTATAGCAGTTTTGATTTAAATTATGATATTCAGCACGAGCAGCAGAGTATTTGGCGAAGTCTAGAGACGATCCTGATTTCTTTAACATTGTATAGAATTTATTCTTTTTATTTTTAATTTTAGAAAGAAGCTTAGAGTTCCATGGTGGACCAGAGGGACTAGATGCGATTTGTTTTGGAATACATTGATTCATAATCCAATATATCCTATCATAAAACTTCTCAACAATATGATCAAAGTTGTCACGTTTATTGACTGAATTTGAAATAGATAATAAGCTACTCCAGTTTGTATTATTTAATAATTCATTTAACATATGATAATTAGCCTTTTTAAAACAGAAGCTTTTAAGTTTTAAATTGTAAGTAGAGACGGCTGTAAAAGAGGACGAAAAAGACATATTTACTTCAATTGTAGGATGATGACAGTCTTCAGGTACAGTAATTGGAGCAATGCGATGAATGGAAGTATCAGCACAGTCAGTAATAAATATCAAGTCCAAAAGTTTACGATTATCATTATAGATGCCATTTATCTGGTAAAAATTTAAATCCAGTATACGGTTAATAAATTCAGAAAATTTAAGGTTACTACATGCTGAATTAAATGGAGTAAAGTAACCATTATCAGAAGAAAATTTTCATAAAATCGTAGGCATATTAAAGTCACCAACAGCAATTACAAAATCATTCATATGAGACATGTGTACAACATTAGAAATAGCATCAGAGTGTTTCTGGTAAATTGTTTCAGATGAGTTAGGAGGAATATAAGAACAAGTAACAAAAATTCTTTTGTGTTTAAGTTGTACTACTACGCCAATGAATTCAATATCCATAATAGGTCCAATCGATAAAGCTTCAGAAGTTAGTAAACTAGAAATCGCAATTAAAACTCCACCTCCTTTTATATTGTTACCACGATCGCGGCTATAAATTATGTAATTATCGCATAAAATTTCTGTGTTCAATATGTTATCAATAAACCAAGTTTCATTAAAAATCAAAATTTGGAAGTTAAATGAGTAACTCTTATTAAATAAAGACGATAGTTTCGTATTAATGCCACGAACATTTTGGTATACTAGAGTAATATTTTCAACATAAGCATTCAGTTTTTTTAATTATTTGTTACAGATGTAGGAAGTCGAGCAGGCTTTCTCTGTCTGTCTTTAAATATGAATTCCCGAACATATGTACCAGTGGGCCAGAAACCAGGAGCAATAATTTGTTTAAAAGTTTCATCAGTCAGTGATTTTAAAAGAATCAACTATTCTTGGTTCGGAGTACACAAATTTGTACACTGAAGTTAATAGACCAGTACCACATTTTGATCTAATGTAAGATTCAACATAATCGACAGTGGTGTCAGCTGCTAAGCGGGATACAAAAATTGTTTTGTTGGGAGGTATAACTATAAGCGGTTTCGGAATGAATTGATTATTTAAAGCGATAATAGGAGATACTAAATTAACACTATCCTTCATATTACGTCTCTGTTCACCAAAATTATTTAATGACAGTTCATTTTTGTTGTGAAAACCAATTAGATCAGCGAGAGGATTAGCATCAGGTGCAGCAATAACACTAGAGGCATCACAAGACGAAGCAGGGAGACAAGATTGTTGTTGACTTATTACAGTTTGAGAAACAACGGGCAGACAAAATTGTTGTTGCTCTGCACATGACATTTTCTGTTGCTCATCTTTTGTTTCTTTTAACCCATTAAGGCCTGACCCATGATCCCATTGAGCTATAGTGATGAAACTTTTAAAATTTGATTGTTAATACCTAGATAAGAAAGAAAAAAAATTTTAGGCAAATCGGATCGGTGGGAACCCAGATAACCCCCGTTGCGAAAACGCAACGATATAAAAATTAAACGCATTTGTAAAAATTTTAAATTAATCAATCTTGGGTGAGATATATAAACAAAAAGCACAAGTGTGGTTGTTGATTAGGATAAGTGCCAAGTATGGTAAATTTCTAAGCCACCATAAAATAAGCTTAAAGCCAGGAAAATAGAGCTTTAATGCAATTGGTTTAATGCCAGATATTTACCGCTCGACTTTGGGGGCTGAGTAGCCTAGAGTAAAGAGAGCTCTGACGATGGGATTGTGGTTAATCCCGAAAACATCGATGTTCAGTTCGACCTTTAGAAAAGTCAAGAAATTGGTATTTGTACTTTTCAGTTGCCACATGCTTTGAAAAATTATTTCTCAATAAAAAATGATTTAATTGTAAAAACTAAATTGAACGAACTTAAGCCTGAATAATAAATTTCTTTGGATAAAACCCATATAGTTCGGCTAAATACACACAACTTCAATTATTAACACTAGAGGCACGTAGTACAAAATATGTTAGATAGTTTCCCGTGTAATACGGATAAAAAAACATATCGAGCCATTACCGCCAAAATAATGTATCCCATACCATAATCGATTTTTGGTTTTTTATCGAAATCGATAGTTCAATATCATTTGCATCATCTGTCAAAATTTCATGAATGTATATTAAACCGTTATGATTTTATAACAAAAACAATTTTAATGTAAATGCATATGGTGAGTTGTTTACATTTTCTTTGAACGCTTGTGTGGGATACAATTAAATTCTCTTTTAAAATAAATGAAACACAGTGGAAAAAAATAAAAAAACACAATTTTTTTACACTTTAATTAAAGATAAAGATTTGTATTTTTGGAAGCTTTAGAACAATATGTCGAAGGTATCCCATGATTTTTTTTTTGCAAAATATGTTTTTGTTTTCAATTATTGGATATTTTTACAGCTCTCCCTGGTACCGTATAGCGATTCAGATGAATCTTTCGTTGATTTAAATGGTTTGGAAAGTTTAAAAGAAGTCGAGGAGGAAACGTGTGTTGGGAAAAGGGGCCCAACCCGTGCTTAAAGAAAATATGTCCAAATTCGTGCCATGATAAAATTTGTGAAGATGAAAGGGTAAGAATAAATGAAACTTTTTGGGGAATATGCAACAAAATTAGACAGTAAGATTGGCTGTCTTCTTGTGTTAAACAAGTCGATATTAAAAGGCGATATGGAGAAAGTGACAGAAAAAAGTGCAGCTTTAATTATTTTATCAATATCAATAATACCATTTTTAAATTTTGTCAAAAATTTTTATTGAAAACGTTGAACATTTCATAAACGATTTTAATATCCGTAATAAAAAATACAAGTTCATATAAAACTTGCCTTGAAAATATAAAAAAGCCAACTGCGCACAACAAATCTGATGAAGCAAGCATATCGCTAGTAAAATCCTTTATAGAACAATTACCAGCGGTTCCTTCACATTATTGCCGGAATAAAAGTAAAAAATTATATCTACCTCAAGAATTTCGAAGCATAAAAACTGTATATCAGCATTATGTAGAACATTTGAAAACTATTAATAAAGTAAAGAGTCAGTTATCGTTAAGAGTATTCCGTAATATTTTTAGAAACAGTTTCAATTTAGGCTTCCATTTAACTAAAAAAAGATAAATGTATCTTATGCGAGAATTACAATAATTTAGACACAGAATCCAAAAAGCAATTGGATTCATCAGAAGAGTATCAAATGCATCTAAAGGACAAAGAGAAATCTAAGCAAATATTTTTGGAGGACCAAAAGCTATGCAAAGAGAATCCGGCTTATTTATGTACAAGTTTCGACTTGCAAAAGGTCTTAAATACTCCCTATGCAAAAAGTGTAACTTTGTTCTATTCTAGAAAATACTCATTCTACAATGAAAGTTTTTATGAGAGTGGTACAAGAGATGGGTTTTGTTTTTTATGGGGAGAAAAGGATGGTAAACGAGGGTGTAATGAAATTTGCACAACTGTTTTGCAATACCTTAAATTAGTCGATGAAAGAAAAACCCAGTCGATAGTCCATCTTTATTGTGATAGCTGCGCAGGACAGAACAAAAACAGAGCTATGCTTGCGACATTAACCCATTTTGTTGAAAATTCTAATTTTGTGACTAATATAAAAAACACATACTTGTTGCCTGGACACACCATGATGTCTGTTGATTCGATACATAGTACAATTGAATCATTTATTCGGAATAGAACTATTTGGGCTCCAAGTGAGTGGTACACCATAATATCAAATGCAAGAACTAACCCAAGAAAATATAATTGTATTGAATTAACTAACAGTGATTTTAAAGACTGGAAGACATTTTCGCAGGCGTTATTTCCAAATTCAGTGAAAATTCAATTTACAAAATTACGCTCTGTTACATTGGACACAAATATTCCAAATATTACTCTTAAATATGGCTACTTTGATGAATCTGAAACCATAAATTATGATCTAAATTAAATCCAGACGAAACTCCGAAATAGTTTCTAAGGGACCTACTCAATTATATGATGATATATTAAACATTTCTTCTGCTAAATATAAGGATTTGAAAACGCTTTGCGATAGAAAAACTATACCCGTAAAATTCCAACACGAGTATTTAAATTTAAAATGGGATGGATCTGTTAAATATTTCCTACTTGAAACTGACCAGGAAGGACCAGGAAGATAGTATTTAGCGTTCTTTATATATTTTTATCTATCGTTATTCAAGTTCATAAGATTTTAATATGAATAACATTACTTTCGTTAATACAAAACTTTAAATATATGAATTACATTACTTTATTTTTGTTTTATCCAATATACTATGAAATGTATACATTTATTTTTTTTTAATGAAATTTAATTTAATTTTAAGGAGTAAGTAAAAAAATTAAATAAAAAAACGGGAAGTCACTTACTTAAAATAAATTTTTGTGTAACCCACACACTTTTTTAATAATAGGTTGCCAGAAGGAAAGCAAAAAAATGTATCCCACAAAAACAACCGTTATGATGCAAATATCTATTTAAAATTATTAAAATTAAATGTATTACACAAAACAATATTTACATTATAAATTTTAAAATAATGGCTTTATTCAAACTGATTTCATTTAAAAAAAAACCTTCCTCTGTAAAATTTCAAGTTTGTGGGATACATTTTTTCGGCGGTTATGGCTCGATATGTAAACCCTATGAACTAGAGAAAGGAGCTTTCTCAATCTTGGGTGAGAAATATAAACAAAAAGCACAAGTGTGGTTGTTGATCAGGATAAGTGCCAAGTATGGTAAATTTCTAAGCCACCATAAAATAAGCTTAAGGCCAGGAAACATAGAGCTTTAATGCAATTGGTTTAATGCCAGATATTTACCGCTTGACTGTTGGGGCTGAGTATCCTAGAGTATAGAGAGCTCTGACGATGGGATTGTGGTTAATCCCGAAAACATCGATGTTCAGTTCGACCTTTACAAAGTCAAGAAATTGGTATTTGTACTTTTCAATTGCCACATGCTTTAAAAAATTATTTCTCAATAAAAAATGATTTAATTGTAAAAAGTAAATTGAACGAACTTAAGCCTGAATAATAAATTTCTTTGGATAAAACCGATATAGTTCGACTAAATACACACAACTTCAATTATTAGCACTACAGGAACGTAGTACAAAATATGTTAGATAGTTTCCCGTGTAATACGGATAAAACAAAACATATGTAAACCCTAAGAACTAGAGAAAGGAGTTTTCTCAATCTTGGGTAAGAAATATAAACAAAAAGCACAAGTGTGGTTGTTGATTAGGATAAGTGCCAAATATGGTAAATTTCTAAGCCACCATAAAATAAGCTTAAAGCCAGGAAACATAGAGCTTTAATGCAATTGGTTTAATGCCAGATATTTACCGCTCGACTTTGGGGCTGAGTAGAGAGCTCTGACGATGTTCGGTTCGACCTTTACAAAATTCAAGAAATTGCTATTTGTAGTTTTCAATTGCCACATGCTTTGAAAAATTATTTCTCAATAAAAAATGATTTAATTGTAAAAATTAAATTGAACGAACTTAAGCTTGAATAATAAATTTCTTTGGATAAAGCCCATATAGTTCGACTAAATACACACATTCAATTTTAAATTAAAATATTTTATTCATGTCCTTAGAAAAAAGTAAAAAAGATATACATTTTATATTTAATTCAATTGCGTATGAATTCATGTAGCTCATTTAAATTTTCTTGCTCTTGGGAAGTGCTTTTACCGTCTGCACTTATTGGTGCAGGCTTAACACCAAATTCCAAATCACCTGCCAATTTTAGTTCCTTTCCGAAGGTAATTTTAGCAGGTGTTCGTGATGTCGAGTGATGCACAGCTATATGCAAATAAAAATTTGGAAATATGCTCATCCCAGTCCTTTTGATGCCCGCTTACTCCTCTTGGGTACGATTAAATCTCTCTACCATGCTATCAGACTGTGGTATATATAGTTATCACTAGGGATGTAACGATACGCCGTTTTGCCGATCCGATACCGATACCGATACTTAAAAATAAATATCGCCGATACCGATTCCGATACCGATACGAATATTGAAATTGACTTAAAGTTTAGATTAACAAAACTCAAGTGCAATTTTTTTATTATACAAAATTACAGTGTAAGAGATTATTAATATTTAAAAATTGCGAGTATTTTTTAAGGACCTACATTTTCTTTGCTTCCAATAAATCTATATTAAAAATATGCAGATAACACAGTGCAACAGTCCAAACAACAAACGGACTTGACAGTATAGATTCGATTGTACTACCACGGGGTAGTAAAACCCTATACTTAGCTTGGCGAATTTGGAGACCAATTTCGTTTTATGCACCTCCAAAGTTTTGGAAAATCAGCGGGCCCTCAAAAAAAGGTGTCATCAACTTTTGGCCAACAGAAAATTCAAACTCGATGATACGGCTTAACTATATATGGCAATAATGTAGCTAAGAGTTCGCTAAACAGATTTTATTACCATTTTATGCCAAAAAATTTTTTTTTGTGCGCCTTTTTTGAAAAATTAAGGGAAAAAAATGTTTTTTCACTTTTTCCAGAATAACTTACAGGGACTCGTAATTTTTTATTAACAATATTTGGCAAAGTTATAGCTACGGTAAAGCTGAACAACTTTTGTAAACATGTCAATACAATCTGAATGTATCTGGGCACCCTAAACAGCCCAGAAAAACTAATTTCTACCTTAAAAGTTTTCGTTTTTTACGAGTTAGGCTATATTTTTATTGCATTTTTTTGGTTTCCTTGTTATTGTTCCACTTCTTATGTTGCTGATTGTAGTATTTACTATTTTTTATTGTTTGTTGTTGTTTTGCCAAATAATGGTAATGAAAAATTTGGAGTCCCTACAAGTTATACTGAAAAAAGTGAATAAAATAATTTTTTTTTCAAAAAAAGTACAGGAACATATTATTTTTCTGCGCACAAAATCTTAGTGAAACACAACAAAGACGTATGCACTTGAATATACTGTTTTCAACAAAAAAAATTTTTTTGCATCAACAAAAAAAATTTTTTTGCATAAAAAAATAGTGAAAAACTGAAATTTTTAAGGTAAAAAGTGGTCTGTGTGAGCTATTAGAGTGCCTAGATACGTGCAGATTGTATTGATGTTCACAAAAGTTGTTCAGATCTACCGTAACTATAAGTTTGCCAAATATTGTTAGTTAAAAATTACAAGTCCCTGTAAATTATTCTGAAAAAAGTGAAAAAACATTTTTTCCTTAATTTTGTGAACAAAAAGTTAACGAAAAACTTTTTTTGCCATGAAATGTTAAAAAAATCTGTTAAACAGACTCTTAGCTACACTATTGCCATATACAGTTAAGGTCCATAAAAAAATTGGTCACCAAATTCGCCAAACTAAGTAAAGAGTTTTACTACGCCATTGTAGGACAATCTCGAACCTTTACTGGCCAGTTCTTGTGTTTTTCCAAAAGTCTTTATTTATCGCATAGTGTAATTAGTAGAAAAGCAAGAAAAAAAATTAAATTCCTTTATAATTTTTAAAAATTCTCGCCATACTCGCATTAAAAAAATTGTGAAAATGGGTAATTTTTTATCCTTTTTTCTTGAGGAAAAATCATTATAGAACACCGAAAAAGAAATTTGTCCGAGCATCGCTTCCAATTCGGTGATTGGTAATCGAAAAACAGAACTTCTTGCAATGGCAAGGATATGTAACACTAATTAAAAATGATCTAAATTTGCAATACTTACGGATCGCGAATTCTACATTTTCATGACTACTTTGGAGTGTATTTTTTTTTGCTGGAATAAGATTTAAAAAACAACGAATTGAATTTGAATTCATGGTAAAATTAACAAAAAATAAATAATTTTTTTACAAAATAATAGTATAAAATATTATTAATTTTTAAAATTGATATTGATAAGATTTAAAAAATAAGGAAATGAGTTTAGTTCATGGTAAAATTAACAAAAAATAAATAATTTGTCAGAAAAAAACTCTGAAAAAATGTTTAAAAGTATCGTCGTATCGACAGTAAAATATCGCCGATACCGATGTATCGGAAAATCTGAAATATCGCCGATATATCGGTATCGGTATCGGTATTCGTTACATCCCTAGTTATCACCATTCACTAAAATAGTCCATTACCACAAGAACATAACGATTTCCGGCCTCGCTGACGGGGAAAGGACCTGCTAGACCCATTGGTATTCGCTCAAATGGTGCACCCGAGTTGTATCTGTCCTCGACTTTTTCTTACTGGACCTTTTGCTGCGATGCACTGTGGGCAGTTTGCTATCCAGTCGGCTACGGCTTGCTAACATCCAACCCAATAAAATCGCTGTTTTAGCTTCTCAAGCGTCTTTGTCACTCCAAGATGACCGCCACTAGGACTATTGTGGAATTCTTGCAAATCCTCATACATCTTGGAAGATGGCACAACTATTAGGTTGGAAGCCGTTTTGCCATCTGCACTTTATCAGCTTCAGGCTGTTCCACTGAGCACATATGTAAACTACCGTTACTTACACGCGACACTATGACGCCACTCAAAATTTGAAAACGCTTACACCGCTTTCGTACTAGCAAAGTTTACTTTGCAAAGTTATAATTCAGCCGGTAGAAAGGCAGAGAGAGAAATACTTCATCTCTCTGTCTTTCTACCAGCTGAATTAAAACTTTGCAAAGTAAACTTTGATAGTTCGAAAGCGGTGGTAAATAACAATAACTAAGACTGGGTTCATACATGGCAATTTTTGTTCCGCAACTTTTAATTCAGTCGCGAGAGAGACAGAGAAAGCAACAGAGTTTTTCTCTGTCTTTCACCCAGCTGAATTAAAAGTTGCGCAAAAAAAAAATTGCGCTGTGTGAACCCCGTCCGTGATTGTATAAATATGTTTGCATTTGATAATTTTATGTAATTTGTATATCGTTAATGCCCAGTGTTGCGTTTTCGCATTACGGATATATCCAATCATAAAAATAGTGGCAAATGACTCAGATGATTATATTTTTCAGTAGATATAATAATGTTCATATGTTAGCTACCTTTGCTAAAAGTTTGGGGTAGGTACATTATATATTACTTTAGTTTTCTTAACAATCTCCAAAATAACCCAAAAGCCAGGAAACATTAAAAATTTAAATAAAATTTTTTTATAAAAAAAACTATGTATGATACAAATCCAAAAACTGGTCGATTAAGATATTCAGCCTTATCATGAATTCCACATGTGAACATTTTCGAATAAAATTTTTTGTTCACATGGTTTTTAATTTCCTATCATGAATTCCATGTGAATAAAATAACATACCGGTTTTTTAAAAACATGTATGGGATGTTTTTTGAGAGCAAACAAATTCAAAAATAAATTTTTTCGGACTTTACAAATTTAAACATTCGGAAATTATCACAACACATTTTATTCATGATACGAACTGTTCACATGTTCGGAAATTTTCATGTGAAATTTTATTCATGATAAGGCTGATTAAGTTAAATTTTATTTCACTGTGCTTTATTACAATATCAGGTAATCACAAAATGCCTGAGGGGAGATTTAAGTGAATGTTGCGAAAACGCAACGCAGGGCCTTAATGGGTTAAAGCTTTTGTTACCTCATTACACATATCTAGGTTCTTAGCTTCTATGTTATTGTACATTTCTTTGTTTTTGTTTTCAAATCCTTTAATGTAAACAGACTTTTTTATTCCATCCAAACTTTTCTCGAATGATTTATGTACACGACAAGTTTACTAACTCTTTCTTCATATCTTTTTTCAATAGCTTGTAATAATTCTTTAATTTCACATTCATTTTGCTTTAGCTGAACCAAATTCATGTTTGTAGTCCACCATTTTGTTCGTATTTTTTTACACTTCATCCTGTATGCTTTTTAGAACCATGTCAACATTGTGTATATATTGCACACAGTCATAACAAATAAATCGAATAAAATTATTTGTATCCAAGACATTTAGTGAATAATGGTCTATGCCCGAACACTTGCTTGATACATGATATATTTTCTCGCACACTCCAACACATCTTATTCCAGATTCACCGCGAATACATGTTCTGCATTTATTACATTCAGCCATGACAGATTGAAAATTATATTTAGTTACGATTATAAACAGCTTCTATTTTCATCAAACACTAAATTAACCAACACAGTTTTTATATATAGTTGTGCTTAGATGTATTTTTAAATAGTATTATATTTATTTATGTTTTATTTTTAAATAATTATTACAGATTTTAAAACAATACACGATTTTAAAACAATACATCGCACAACTCCTCCATTTATGCACCAATTTTCAGAATGCTTTTACTGTTTGAAAGGCCTTGCTTGCAGGTTGGTCCTACAAACTGATTTCGAAAATTGGGGAGAAATTCCCCCCGCCCTCAAAAAATATTGATTATCGCACAACTTCTCCATTTATGGATCGATTTTCAAAGTTCTTTTTTGTTCGAACGGCTTTGCCTGCAGTTTGGTCCCATATTTTTTTTCGAAAGTCGGACGGGCCATCGCCCGCCCCCCCTTCTCACACAAATATTGATTATCGCATAACTCCTCCCTTAATGAACCGATTTTTAAAATTATTCTTTTGTTTCAAAAGGTTTGCTTGCAGGTTGGTCTCATAATTTGTTTTTGCCCCCCTCCCCAAATATTGATTATCGCATAACTCTGCCATTTATGGACCAATTTTGAAAATTTGTTATATTAAATGGCACACAAGATTTGGCTCTTTGTATGAAGTCAGTTTTTTTTGCCAGAATTATTTATGTCCATGTAAAGTTCATGAAATTAACTTTTTGCCTAGTTTTTGTAGGGAAGGTCTTGCAATGTTGACAAAGGACTTTATAATTATGTTACGAATTTGAAGAAAACTATAAATCTGCGACATAAAGAACTTGCACTTAAACACCTTTTTAGGGCATAAATTAGCATACAAAACAGTAATTAATGTTGGTACAGTTAACATCAGAGATGTTCAGTGCACAAGTGTTCTGCTTAATTTGGATCACTATTTATTGAGTTATGGAATTGGTTTTTAATGTAGTACAAGTTTGTTTACTTACCAGAAATGTGCGCACGGCCTCCTGATCACTAGCCTCAAGTTTTGCTCGTATATTACTTAGAATATAACTTATTTTTGACATAGATGCATCCTGATCCAGCTCTGAGTTAAATGAACGATATGTTTTCTTTTGACTACAGGATTCTTGTGAACTCCAAATGTCAATATTAGGAGATCCTTTCTTAGAGGTACAATTAAGAGGAAAATTTAATTTTCGATTGCTAGAGCGAGACACTTTTTTAGGTGGTGAATGTACAGTACGCGAAAAATCATATAAAGGAGGCTCAGTTTCATTTGGTGTAGTATTTTGAGACTGTATTAAGACTGGATATTGAATATGTAAGGATTGCATTGGTGAATGGTAACTTCCAGGAGGTGATTGCAGGTTGGAGCTATGTTGATATTGGTTGCTATTATCAACTTGGTTACGGGAGACATCGTTAGACGAAGTCTGAACACCAACATTGTGGCAAGATGTTTTGCCAATTTGAGCAGTATCTCGGTCCTTATTCCCTTTTATTGGAGATACCAAACGTAGAAGTTTCTTTTTGGATGAAATTATAAAAGCCTTTGAACTGGAACGCAATTTATGGTTACTCTTGTTCGTATAACTTATATTGTGTTTGTGTGACCAAGGAGATAAATTTTTTAAATGTTCGGACCAAAGAAACTTTTGCGTACGTGATTCGTCCTTTGAGCTTTGAGATGGAGAGATATATTTGTTTTTCACGGGAGTGTTTTTATCCTCAAAATTTGATGCTAAATTGTGATGCACAATGCCATCGACTGTATCAAGATTAATTTTAGTAGGCATTTGCCACCCAAGTGGCCTCTCATTTCTTGCTATATCAGTAGCAGGATTTTGTTGAGGTTGAGCTTGGCTAGACATGGAATGAAATTCGCCCTGTTTCATATCACCATCATAATTAAGCATGTCTTTAATTTTAGATTCATTCCAACCTACACGCATTACTTTTGTTACATCATCCATCGCCGGTCTGGTGTTTTTATCGTACAGTGAATTTTTTTTTGATTCTATGACCTTCTCCATATTTCTGAGAGATGGATATGTTGAAATATTTCCAGCACGTTTTTTTGATTTATTAAGACCTGAAAATGTTCAAATTAAATTTAAATTAAATGATTATTAGTTTTATATATTTAATTATAATTTGGCTGGAAGTAATAAAACAAAAAAAAATTTTGTTTTATTTTACGTAATTTTTAATTTAGTTTTATTGATATGTTTACTTTTTCGCCGACTTAAAAAAAAGAGAAAGGTTATCAATTCGTCATGTATTTTTTTAATGTATATTCCCGCAAGACTCCGGCTTTCGGACTTTTTTCTTTATTTAAAAGGATGTACTTCCAGATTGGCCCCGTTGAAAAGTTGGCAGGGTTGCGACCATGCGAAGTAAATACATATTTTTTTTACAAGCACTCACCGATTCCTACGAAACTTTGCATACTCATTAAGCTTGTTTAAATACATCATTACTAAAAAAGTGGGCAGTGCCACGCCTATGAAAGTTGAATATTCTTTTTTAACAACTTTTACTAAACCGATTCTTAGAAACTTTCCAAACACATTTAGTTATATTTTTATTTATTTATTTAATTTCAAGGATCCGCAAGCCTTATTAGCTGTACTACAATGTTTTTTTTTAATTTTTCATGTATTGTATAATTATACTTCAATTAAAAACAAATGATAACTAACTTATTACTTATTATTTAGAAATGAATATTAGCATTATGTATTCCCGAACTATTTGCACACATACATACAGTATGTCAAGAATGAGTTTACACACTAATAATAAATCTGATTTTTTTTACGTCATTAGGCAAACATTATACATTTTGTCTTATTAGTGCCCCTTTACACACACTAAGTTTTAATTCAGCCGGTAGAAAGACAAAGAGAGGAATACTTCATCTCTCTGTCTTTCTACCGGCTGAATTTTGCAAAGTAAACTTTGTGTGTGTAAAAGGGCACTTACACAGATTTTTTTGATTTATGGTGATTATATGCAATGCCTACAAAGATGTAGAGCAAAAACAATTATTACTTAATTTTGTTAGTGTCAAACAACTGTTTACACTTTTTTGTTTTACTCTTTTCTGCATTAACAACAAAGTTAACTTTGCATTTCCCTTTATTTTTCATGTGCGTGGTTAATTTCTGTATACTTTTAAATTACTTGTCAACAAGTTTTTATTTTGCGCGCATCGTTTATTGAAACGTTTATTAATATTCAATATGTCAGGAAAAAGGTTATCTTATAATATAATCCAGTTAATTTATTACAATCTCCACTCGGGAAAAAGCGTGAGTGAGTTATCAGAAATGTTTTATGTTATGGTATATGTTATTACCTACCATATTCCATTCTTCATTGGTTGAAGATTCATAAAATTTTAATTTAGATGATGTAAGCGAAGCTTACATCATTTACAAACATTTGGATACATATTAGATTAGACCCATAGAAATTTAATAACTTAATTGTTATTAGATTAGACTGAAAATACCATCAAGATTAAACAATTGTCAAAATGCTTTATCATTTTGTGTAGAAAACAAGAAAATTCAAAGCACGAAACAAATTAAATTAATAACGCATTTAAGTAATAAAAACAAATACTAGGATCGCCGGGTAACCGAAATTCAAACGGAGATAATTCTGGGGAACTTCTGGAATTTTGAGAATTTTCGGTAAAAAAAATATATTACGCACATCTATACAATAATATCTTGTTAACCATATATGTATGTTTCATTAATATTGGTGGGCAATAAGATACTTAAAAGTGTACGACAAAATTGTGTAGTCTATTTATATATAAGAAGTAGCTCACTAACTTTAGAAATATCTAACAATGTATTCAACAAGGATTCATTTCAAATAAAACACATAGAACTCTTAAGTTTGACTACTCTGAGGGAAATGTTATACCAATTGTTTTGAATGTACTTGTTGTATGACTAGTGAAAATGGGACTGGTACAAAATCTTCCTGCGTTGTAACCGGTAAAAATAATCACATCACAAAACTAGAACAAAAATGATAGGAAAATTCCTTCATTATACAGCAGATTTTGTTCTAAATTAAAGTCATTTGCTTATAGTACAGTAATTTAACTAGTATTAAGACCCCATCACATGACAAGTAGCTTAAGTTTGGGTCTAGAACCTATCACTGGGTATCTTCATTATGTCAATTGACCTCGTTCTTTTCTCTCTCTCTCTCTCTCTAGGATAATGGAATAGGTTAGGGAAGAATATTAGTTTCAATATTCCACCATCGATTATTAGATAAAAATTCATTTTAGCAAACATTTTTTATTAAAGAATGCCATCGGAAAAAAGATTTTGAACTAATGTGTGTAAATGAAAGAATATAGCTAAAAGGTTGTATGCTTTAGCCCTTGTCTTACAGATCGTTTTTTGTTTTGAAGCATATCAGGATTATTATGTATGCAGTACTCGATCTATGTTTGCTGGTTAAATTATTAGATTGATACCTACTCACGTGCCTACTACATTTACAGAGTTTTAATAATTATCTTTGTTGTTCACCTTTTTAATAATAATATCCGTTAAACTTTCATTTTTTTTTGACAATTTCAAGTAAATATATTATAAGGTGAAGAAGTAACATTGGTTTTAAAGTGATAGAAAGAAGCATAATTAGGTTATATCTGTTATTTTGAAAGCGTGTATTATTCTAATATTCTGATAAAGTTAATGTATTAATGTATATATGTATGTTACTATATATGAAAACAATATATAATTGTATATATGTATGTATGTACGCAATTATTGTCGTGGGCATCAGTTCTACTGACATCTTATACGTAAGCTCTTCTTTCAGAAAAATATTTAAATATTATTAGATAAAGATGGATTCAAGCACATCCTTTAACTTGAATATCCACTCATAGAGCAGAACAACTTAGCATAGATCTGGATAGAAGTTCATTTGAGATCGATGATGACCTTTCGATCAATTCCCAGAAAAGCAAAGCATATTTAATTGATATAACTAGATCCTTATCTAGCAGTCGAGGGACCTGAAGGCTGATATATGTGTATAATGTTAATTAAAGTATCCCGACTGTAGAGTCAAGTCTAACGAAACATAACTATATGGAGGGATTAAACACAATCTGATCCTACACAGTATATATATATATATATATATATATATATATATATATATATATATATATATATATATATATATATATATATATATATATATATATATATATATATATATATATATATATATATATATATATATATATATATATATATATATATATATATATATATATATATATATATATATATATATATATATATGCACTTAAAAGGGTTCTTAAAGCTTAAGGAGCTGGGACTGTCTAATCAACAGAATTCTTGTATAAGCATACATAGATGAAATATTGCAGTTGAAACAGAAACAATAAAAAATCATATTTAGTACATAATCTAACATTATAATTTTATAATAAGAAGAATAGGAAATAAATACATAACTTTTGGAGAATATATATATATATATATATATATATATATATATATATATATATATATATATATATATATATATATATATATATATATATATATATATATATATATATATATATATATATATATATATATATATATATATATATATATTATATATATATATATACATATATATATATATATATATATATATATATATATATATATATATATATATATATATATATATATATATATATATATATATATATATATATATATATATATATATATATATATATATATATATATATATATATATATATATATATATATATATATATATATATATATATATATATATATTATATATATATATATATATACATATATATATATATATATATATATATATATATATATATATATATATATATATATATATATATATATATATATATATATATATATATATATATATATATATATATATATATATATATATATATATATATATATATATATATATATATATATATATATATATATATATATATATATATATATATATATATATATATATATATATATATATATATATATATATATATACAGTGGACGTCCAATAGTACGAATTATATAATGTCAGGCCTTTTCGTAATGTTGGAAAATTCGTATTATTGGATTACAGATTTTCCTCCTTTTATATAAAAAATTAGCTTCTTTTTGAATTTTTTACTTTAACGCAGAAAAAAACAAGTAAAGAACTTCAAAGCAAAACTAAAATTTCATTTATATATATAAAAACGTACATGTTCTTTCAAAAAATACATTTATTCGTATTATCGAATAGCAAAAAACTCTTTTTATTCGTACTATAGAACAGCCAATGAAAAAAATTAGCCTTTTGTACCTTTCGCACTATTGGAAATTCGTGGAAAGGGAAGTACGTACTATTGGACGTCCACTGTATATATATATATATATATATATATATATATATATATATATATATATATATATATATATATATATATATATATATATATATATATATATATATATATATATATATATATATATATATATATATATATATATATATATATATATATATATATATATATATATATATATATATATATATATATATATATATATATATATATATATATATATATATATATATATATATATATATATATATATATATATATATATATATATATATATATATATATATATATATATATATATATATATATATATATATATATATATATATATATATATATATATATATATATATATATATATATATATATATATATATATATATATATATATATATATATATATATATATATATATATATATATATATATATATATATATATATATATATATATATATATATATATATATATATATATATATATATATATATATATATATATATATATATATATATATATATATATATATATATA
>OY101450.1:53992037-54042037 GCA_956483635.1 Panzeria rudis
CTCAGTAGGTCGATTAAACTGACCATAAAATGGAAGAAGCGCGCGATGAACTTTCTTAACAGATCACGCATTTTGGTAATAAAATTCAATAATTTGCAAGCGTTGTTCGTTTGTAAGACGATTCATGATTAAATTATAGACCAAACTGAAGATGTTTGACAGTGACACAAGATACAAAACGTGCGTGAGCTGTCAAAACTAGTGTTGCCAAAAAGATAATAGCAAAAAAATCACTCGTTATATATTAGGTGTTCGGTAGCATTCATCCCCAAAGGGGGTAAAACTTCTCACACCTCCCCGAAAGACTTCAGACATATTAGTCTGTCGTCCTTACTTCTCAAAACCATGGAACGGATCGTCGGTCTCCATCTCAGAATGGAGATAAATCCGAACCTGCTATCAGCCTCTCAGCACGCCTACACCAAAGGCAAATAGGTTGAGACGGCGCTCCACTCGCTCGTTGGCTTCGTCGAGAAATCAATGGAGCAGAAGGAATATGCATTGGTGGCCTTCCTAGACATTGAAGCCTAGTCTGGAATCTACTAACCTATAGGATTATTGTATACACTCTGGGGCGGGCTAAAATCTGCAAGGTAGCAACCCGAGGTATTCCGCAGTGAGGGGTTCTGTCCCCTCTTCTGTGGAATCTCGCTTTAAACTCGCTGCTTATGGAACTTGATTCCAAGCTGTTTAAAACCGTGGCGTATGCCGACGATATAGCCGTGGCAGTTACTGGAAAATACCCGGATACCCTCTCACAGCGACTGCAGGATTCACTGAGAACTATCAGCAGGTGGACTAACAAAAGTGGTCTCAGTGTTAATCCTCAGAAAACGGACCTCGTACACTTCACAAAAAGATACAAGATACCATCCTTTCCACTTCCGATTCTAAACGGAATTGAACTTAGGCTGTCTGACAGTGCGAAGTACCTGGGAATATATCTGGACTCGAAAATGTCATGGCACCGTAATGTCCAGTCAAGGGCAACTAAGGCTGCGGTGGCCATATATACATGTAGAAGGGCCATTGGAAGAAACTGGGGAATAAATCCAAAGAACTCAAAATGGATCTTCAGCATTGTAATAAAGCCCATACTCACATATGGCGCGCTAGTATGGTGGACTGCATTAGACAAGATCACATATTGCCTGATCATAGAAAGGATCCTGCGTACATCAGCTTTGATGATTACAGGCGCTCCACGCACCACCCCATCAAAAGCTCCTTTCACAATGTTGCGTTGGCTGCCAGCTGATCTCATGGTCAGACAACTGGCCATGAACTCTGCGATCAGGCTTGAGGCAGCAGGTGCATGGAAAATAAAAAAAAACTGACCTTGTTTAGCAAATCAGTATAAGAAAATGTATGTATTATTAAGTAATATACATACATACTTATGTACGTTCAATGACACGCTTCAGAAAAATAAAACAAAACTCAAACAATAGAACACATCAATACAAAGATTATCTATCGATCACAGCATACTAATACCATCTACTACTTTCCACCGGTCAAGAGAAAAATTAACTTATAGAATCCCTACTTGATAAAATATTTAATGTAAAGAAATATCTTTGTATATCAAATAAACTCATTAAAATTATTAAAAATATCGGATGTAAAAGTAATAAGTATATTGATAGACCTTTCGCCCTCAAAAATATAACCGCCGAATACTAAAATAAATTTCCCGAGTTATGAAAACCTCCCATGACTTCCGCCCAAAAAAATTAATCTTTTGAAAATCGATTGAAAAATACAAAAAAAGGCAACAAAAGCCTATAGCAGAAAAAATTGTTATACCAAAAACAACTAAGCCTAAACGACGGGGTGGCTTCTCTAACAAATTAAAAAGAGAAAAGTCATTATTACTTAGAGAAGTAAAAAGCAACCCACCATCCAGTTGGGAGCGTTCCACAAAATTGTGGAAGCGCATTGAGGAAATTGACCAATTATTATTAGTAGTAAGAAATAAAAATAAATAATTAAACTAGTATGTAAGAATTTAAAAAATAAAAAATTTTATAAATATAAATAATATTTCCAAAATTAATATTTTTAAAGAAAAAGAAACCCCGATTGAGGAGTATTTAGAATGGTTAAGCAAGCATTGGGAGTTGATAGGAATGGAAGTAAAACCAACAATAATCGACATTGCAGAAAAACTAAGAATAGAGGAAGAAACAATTAGAGGATTAAGATGGGTAGTGTAGAAAAAGAGAAAAAAAGGAATTAAATTTTCATATAAAATAATCATAAAATAATGTTCTTTTAAAAAATGTGCAAATCACAAACAAAATTAGAAAGGTCAACCGCCAACGTTATAAACGAGTTGGAAGTAGTTCAGGACAAAATCAATTTACGTACGGTTGAAGTTCGTATCATAATAATAACAATCTTGATAGGATTAAATTTTATATTGCGAGTTTATTCAATGCATAGTAGAAAATTAAACAAAAAATGTGCCAGCAGAGCAAAAAACTTAGACAAGATATGAATTGGCAAGATATCATCAATAAAATCAAAATAATAAAAGAAGATTTTGACCGTTCATATAAGTGTCTGAACATAGATAGACCAACCAAAACCGAAACGATTAAACATCATTTTCAGAAGCTTCTCACACGACTTGAAGAAGTAAGAGTTTTACTCAATGTACATTATAACAGATTTACTGTAAGTCATCAAACAGCAGCAGACGCACTTTTCCTCGAACTAAAAAATCGAATTCTAAAAATATCTTCAAAAAAGCAATAACAATAGAAATACCAAATTAACTAATTACATGAAAGTACACCCTATAATTTACTCATACCAAATATAGATATTGCAATGAGCCAAACAGTGGTAGAATTTTTAAGCACAGCCTCAAAGCTGGTTACAGATTTTGACGGAAGATCTGAAAACTTACGATCTTTTATTGACTCTTTGTCTTTAGTGGACACAATTAAAGGTTCTCACGAATCTATAGCAGTAAACCTAATAAAAACAAAACTAAAAGGTAACGCTAGAAACTTAATTAGTAATGAGTCAACTATTACACAAATCATTAATAAACTAAATAATTCCGTTAAGGGTGAATCAGTCGAAGTATTACCTACTGCAAAAATAATGAATACTAAACAAAATAATAAATTAGCTAACAATTATTGCAGTGAAATAGAAAATTTAACTAAATCTTTGAAGTTCGCAACTTACTCTCGAAGTAGAAACAAGCATTAATTTGCCGTCGGTGAACAAAATAAACAACATAAAAATATACATATAATATTAAAAAAAAGACAAATATTCGCCACAACAAAGTATTAACAAACACCGTTTTGTTTAATATTTTACGTACCTATACATTTTTCATTTCTTTTTGTAAAGTAAATTATAATTATAAGCAAGTAGGCACACAAACAACAAATATATTTGGTATTCGTACCAAATGAGTAGGAATACAACAACAAACATCAGAAATGCCTACGTTACTGTTGTTGCTGCAGAATGTGATAACCCAGTAAACAAAAATTTACACTTGCGTACGCTCAAATTCAATGTCTATGACGGACCATAATATAAAAGTAAATTTTTTGATACCAGCTTCACAGCAAAGCACAAGTGCCAACAATATGAGCCAACATCAAGATAAAAAGCAAAAACGACAGAAAGTGTCCCCGTAGAAACTGATTCAGAAAATCCAAAAATCCAAATGGGTATTGATCGCTATTTTAAAGTGATAAATAATAAAAAAAGACAAAGAAATCCAAGATCGAAAAACCTCGCTCCATTGGCGAAAATGGCTAAAGATGGTAAATCTGATGCGGCGCTCTCTGAAAACCGGGTTTCACTTCTACAAAACGACGAAGACGAAATCACCATTGTCAGGTCAAGCAAGAGAGAAAAACTCAAATGAGCTAATTAAAAGGCTAGTACAATTAATCGGTGAAGAGGCGTTTTACGTGATCCCGATAAAACGTGGTGCGATTAATGAAACAAAAATTCAAGTAAATGAAGAAAATCATTACCGCTCAGTAGTTTCGGAGTTTGAAACACAAAATAAAAAATTTTTACAACTACCAATTGAAAAGTGCAAAAGGCATCCAGGTAGTGATAAAAGGCATCGATTCATACGTGGATGCAGAAGAGGTAAAAGCGGGTCTACTAAATAATAATTTTAAAGTAAAAAATGTTACTAGCATTAAAAATAGAGCGAGTTCCCCAACCACTATTTCGTGTGGAAATGGAACCAGGTGATATGAAATTAAAAAAGAACGAAGTACACCCCATTTACAGCTAGATATTTGCTGCACCGACGAGTTACCGTAGAGGAACCACACAAGCGAGCAGGGCCCATTCAATGTCTAAATTGTCAAGAATATGGCCACACCAAAACATATTGCAAGTTGCGCACCGTTTGTGCTCAAAAACGGTCTCTTGCCAACGAAAACAGTGGTTTCAATTTTGATCGACTTGAGGCTTCAATAGAAAATTTAATACAAACCGTAAATTTTTTACAACCAACATGACCTGCATGATGCAGGAAGTGTTGAAAATGCAGTCTGCATTATTGCAGGCTGCATTAAACAAACCATGAACTTAAAAATCTGTTTCTGGAACGCAAACGGCATCCGCCAACATAAAAACGAACTAGAATACTTCATGATGGATAAACAAATTGATGTTATGCTTATCTCTGAGACGCACTTGACTGCTAGAAGTTTTTTAAAATCAACGGATATACTCTCTACGACACAAAGGACCCCACGGTAGAGCTTGAGGTGGCTCGGGTATACTAATAAAATCGCCATTAAAACACTACTTAATGAGTGATCATTGTGAAGACTATCTTCAAGTAACTAACATCTGCATTGAAGCTTTTCATCAAAACCTGGTGATTTCATCAATTTACTCTCCTCCCAGGTACTCTATTACAGAAAATCAGTATAGTAGATTTTTTAATTCACTAGGCCCACGCTTCTTGGCCGCCGGTGATTACAACGCTAAGCACACGTTCTGGGGATCTCGTCTCATCACGCGAAAGGGTCGCGTTTTGTTTGACACAATTTCAAAAATGCGGTTAAATGTTATATCAAGTGGCCAGCCAACAGATCGCCGAAAAATACCTGATGTTATTGATTTTGGAGTAGTAAAGGGTGTGCCCAGCGAAATGATCCAAGTTTAAGCATCTTTAGATTTGTCTTCAGATCACTCGCCAACTATTGTCACTATATATTCACATACAACATATTCACCCACTTGTGATTTAACGGTGACAACCACACGTATAAATTGGTTGAAATACAAAAAATATTTGAGTGTTCATTGCCCAGAAAATATTCCATTAAAAACGCCTGCTGACATGGATGACTCTATTAGAATGTTTGAGGCAAACCTTAAGCAAGCTGCTCTAAATGCTACTACTACAAATCTTCATGTGAGATATAATAAAATTTTTTCAGCAGATGTAGAACGGCTTCTATCCGAAAAAAGAAGAGTTCGTAGAGAATGGCAACGCTACAGATCCCCTCAGCTAAAATCTAGGCTGAAGGAATGTACTAAGCATCTGAAAACTCTACTAGAATATTAAAAAACCGCTTCTCTTCAAAACTTTCGAAATGGGCTCGACGCAACACCTCAAACAGACTATTGGCTATGGAGAGCAGCCCGAGGCCTCAAAAGACCAGTGATATATAAGCCTCCATTGCGAGCTTCGAATGGAGACTGGGCAAGAACTGACGCTGAAAAAGGTACTCTGTTTGTAAACCACTTGCAGAAAGTATTTACTCCAAATACGTCTGATACTATAGTTGAGCTGCCACCAGTCCTCGCTATACCAGATGTTACTTTGAGGTTCAACATTCGTGAGATTGAACACTATATTGCGGGCTTAAACTCGAAAAAAGCCCCAGGCGCTGATAAAATAAGCAATAAAATGCTCTTAGAGCTACCCTATACTGCAAAACGGATAATTCTATTTATTTTTAACAGTATTTTGCGCCACAAATGCTATCCCCCAGAATGGAAGGTTTCGCTGATCACCATGATACCTAAACCAGGCAAAGATCATACGAAGGTGGAGTCCTATAGACCTATAAGCCTGTTGTCTAACATGTCAAAACTATTTGAAAAGCTACTTATGAGTAAGCTAACACCCATACTGAATCGTACTGGATGCATTCCAGACCACCAATTCGGTTTTAGGAGACAACATAGTACGATTGAACAAACACATAGACTCGTGAACGTGGTTAGAAAAACCTTCGAAGAAAAGAAATATTGTTCTGCGCTATTTGATAAAGTATGGCAAGAAGGTTTAATACATAAACTAAAGCAAAACCTACCCGAAAACATCCTAAAACTTTTAGAAAGCTACTTAACTGAGCGAAAATTTGTTGTTAAAGAAGGTAATTTTCAAAGCCCTCCGCAACCCATTGAAGCCGGAGTTCCTCAAGGCAGCATCCTCGGTCCTGCATTATATCTGATATATGCCTCTGACTTGCCGGTAAGCAGTAACATACACATATCAACATTCGCTGATGATACAGCTTTTCTAAGTGTTCACAAAAGCCATCAAGAAGCCACCTGTAATTTGCTAGATTATATACCCCAGTTGGAACAATGGCTAAAACAATGGCGGATAAAAATTAACGAACAAAAATGTCTACACATTACTTTTACATTGTGCAAAGAAACCTGCCCACCTATACAAATAAATAACCAAACTATACCTCAACACACTGAAGTAAAATATCTCGGTGTTCATCTTGATCGTCGTCTAACATGGAAGTCACACATAAATGCAAAGGTGACCCAAATGAAATTAAAAGCAGCTCAAATGAATTGGCACATTGGAAGGAACTCTACTCTAAGCCTAGATTGTAAACTTCTTCTATACAACTCTATTCTAAAACCAATATGGTCCTACGGAATCCAGTTATGGGGCACTGCCTCGGCATCAAATGTAGAAAAAATTCAAAGGCAACAAAATAAAATACTCTGTACGATTACAGCAGCCCTATGGTATGTCAGAAACAAGCGAATTCATAAAGACATAGATGTGCCGCCGGTTAAGACAGTGTTTTCTAAACACGTGACAAGCTACATAAAAAGACTTGAGTTGCACCCAAATCCCTTAGTCCGAAACATCATTAACTTTAGAGGCCACACTCGGCTGAGGAGGGACATTCTTGCTCTCAGCCGAACACGAGAGACGTAAACAACCAACCGCTGAAACAAATATTTTTGTCTGGCACTGGCTGGACTTAAAAATTAAAATTTTAGAGTTAATATTTGATTACTTATTGTTAGTTCAATTTTATTGAAGATACAATAAATAAATACATATAACCGAAAAAAAAAATTTTCGGACGGACTATCATGCGAGCTAGCAAACAAATATTATACACAAGTTGTTGTAAAAGCGCTCACTAAGAACTGCACCATTGATAAAGTAAAACTTATCATGGAAGCAGGACAATTCAACAGCATGAGTAGATAGGAACTGTATGTCTGGCCCCCATTAAAATTTTAAAATTTGGGTAATTAAAATTTTAAATTTTGAAATTTTAATTGTTAAATAAACAAGTGTAATTTGATACCCGTGGGAAAAAAATGAAATTACCCTGTAGGTAAAATGTGGTTAAAAAATTGTGATGAATTATTATTGCGTTAATGATGAGTGTTAGTGTGAAATTATATTATAGATAATGTTTTGTGTTATATGAATTTCGGATATGGGTGTATCTGTGGGTGAGTGGTAGCGATGTTAGCCTGTCAGTATAGAGGTCGTGGGGTTCGATTCCTACCATAGACCCTGGATGTTTTCCGTTGTTTCGTGGGTTGTGGTTGTGTTGAGATAGTGACCTATGAACAATTGATTGAGTATAGACTAGATGGTTCTAATGGGGATTATATTGAGACATTGGAGATCGCACTAGAGAGGCTGTCAAACACTTCTCTGTCCATTATAGGTAGAATAAAGAGTGTAGACTATTTGGTGCAAATGTCACCAAACTTGTCGATACAAGGGGTGACGAAGACAGTTGGCCCCATGGATCCTACAGGGATTTATTTATGGCTATTTGGTGGTGCTTGTGTTTACATTTACTTTTTGTGCGGCTGTGGGTGCGTGGCTGTTTGTGTGTGTGTGTTTCTTTTTTCTTATCTATAGATTTGTTAAGAATGTGTGTATGTCGTTTCAAATGTCCGTCTTGTTCATTTCTTGGGATAATAATTTGATTATTTGTTTAGCAGAATCATGTTTATTGCTTTGTTTATTCAACTGCACATGTCATCATTTGAAATGCCGTCTGATTATTTGTTTTGCAGAATCATGTTTATGTCTTTGTTTATTCAGCTGGATATGTTTTGAGAATGAGTCATCATTTCATAACAAAATTTCATTAGTCATCATTTAGTTGTGTTGTATTTGAAATAAAAAAACAGTTGTTTTAACTTGTTTTCTATGCATTTCATTTTTATTAAATATATTTAGGTGATTAAAAAGTTTTAAAATTGTTAATTTTAAGACAATAATAATAATAGTTTGTATACATAAATTATTTTAAACAAGATATTTCTTTTGTTAGTAGAAGAGCATTTCTTAATGCGCAAACACCATATGTATGATAATTACAATATAAATACTCGGGATATTTAATTTCCATTTGTATAAAGTTGATGCATCCAAAGTCCTCGATGTTAAAAACTCTTTTTTTAAGTATTTTTTCTAGCCATTTTCTCTTTATTTCTCCATTAACATATATTTTAAAATAGCGTACATTAGCATTTAAAAACTTGCAGACGCTTTGAAATGTGACTGATCCATCGTTCCACTTTAGGTGATGATAGTTCTTTGTTAACCAGTTTACTTCTTTTTGCTTCTTTGGCGATAGACATTTAAAATCAAAGGGTGGTTCTATAATGAAATTTATGGCTTCATTGTTGTTGTTGTTGAAAACGACCGCTACTTCTTTTGCGATGAAAT
The DNA here is from genome assembly GCA_956483635.1 of Panzeria rudis. Classification (NCBI taxonomy): domain Eukaryota; kingdom Metazoa; phylum Arthropoda; class Insecta; order Diptera; family Tachinidae; genus Panzeria; species Panzeria rudis. The sequence continues at coordinate 54,001,015 of OY101450.1, forward strand.
CATTTGAATCGCTTTTGAATCCTTGCATATCTATACAAACTATATTATCTTCCATATTGTTTAATTTATAAGACTTTTCGTACTTGTCCTTTTATGGGTACATATTCAATTATGCGATCATGAATAAGAATGCAGTTAGCTGATGTCTTTGAGGCAATATTTGTAGCTGTTTCAAATTAAATTTTTATAGCAATTGGTCCGTTATTGAGCGATTCGTTTTGATGGCTGACATCTACTACAATAATCGGTGCGTTATTTTTAAATTCTTGAGCAGTTAGAAGCGGTTCAGATTCTCTCATGTATTAGCTCGTTGAAATCTTAGATACATATCATATAGAATTGCATAGCATTCATTCTTAACTTTGATATTTAAGTCATCATATGGATATGATACTGAATTTAAATGTACTTTTAAATTTGTCAGGTCACAATGAACAAACTTATTTTCTTGTTGAAAAGCAATCAATACAAAACGGCGTCGTTCTCTACTTGCAGCTAATTTAACATTCCAAATACGACTTGTTCCTGTATTAAGTTGTGGATTAACATGACAATCCCAACTACGGAATGCCATCGGCATAGAAGCACCATTGTTAATAATTTTTATCATATTCAACTTGCTAAAATCAGATAATTGTACATGTGGAATTCTCCATGAGATGAGTGAAATTGAAAGTTTTGCTTTTTCCGTGGAAACGCTCGAGTATACAAGATCTTCATCGTTCTTATTACGCAAGAGTATCAATTCATGTTTTCAATTTAGTATGACTTTGTTGTAGTCTTCAGCGAAACCCAAAAGCATTTTTAAGGGTACATAAAAGTTAAAATATCCATTAATAAGTTTTAAATCATCAATTTTATTCCAGCCAGCACTCTGCATTCCAGTGCTTTCCGTTGGTGATAAAGAAACCGAATTTTTAATGGTACTTGTGCCTCCTAAATATCAATTTCAATACCATTAAGTTCAACACGAATTTCATCAAAGAGATATGCAACAAAGTTGTTTTTTAATTTAAAGTTGTCTGTAGATGTGGAGGTTTTCTCATCTACAACAGATCCCTCAACATATATATAACTTTCACTGGGCAAAACGTACAAATCTTGATATTGTATTGAAATGCGAATTTCATCATTATTGTTGTAGGATTGTAGGTATGCACATATGTATGATAGTCCTTTTTGATTATGTTTTCATCAGATAAGGGTTTATCTAAGACATTTATTATTGAACTCATTTTGCCTTCAATTTAAAATTCAATGACTTGAGAAAATTTTTATTTGCTGTCGTTAGAGTTTTTTGATGAATTGACCTCTTTAATTGTGGTTTAGGTCGTGATAATATTTTAGGTTCGTATGCTGATGTTGTTGTTGCTATATTCTGTGATATACTCGAGTTGAATATTAGCATTATTTAGTTGGTCTTAAATGAATTCGTATTGTTATTTCCTCTCCTCGGAAATTAATTAAATCATCGTGCTGATCAACTACTCGTAGAGCTAGTGAACTTATCTCTCTGGAGTTCACCGGTACATAGATGAGATTTCGATGTATCTCATCTATTTTATAGCCTGGAGGCACATTAATCGGAAATTCATATATGTATTAACAGCGATACTACTTTCAATTCGCAACAGATTCACCTTGAAAATATTAACTGGAAGATCAGAATAATGATCTACGTTTGGAGTTAGTATTTTGCTATTGAATCCCAAGAGTTTTCCGATTGTATTTTCTTTATTAAAATATATTGCATCCTTAGAGCTGTTGACTTTAACTTGCATTGTATTGTTATTGGCTTCTATAAAAACTCTATTTTCTGGATTGTAGCGTTTATATTGTTCCTCTATATAATCAACTTTATCATTCAATTCATAAGATCCAATTGGTATTTCAATCACATTTTCACCTATATGAAACAAATTGTTGTAGACATTGTAAACATTTGAGATGCTATTATATGAATGACAATCAGTTAGAGCACACTCATATGCCCCTTTTAAATCAATAGGTGGGAAGTAATTAGCGGATAACTCTGATGAGTTGGAGCTTAGAGTAAGTGTTATTGACATTACGACTGTCTGATTACGAATAAATAAGTTCAACACAAAATTGTTTATAAAAAGGATTTACATATTTATTTCATGTTTTTTATTTTAAATTTACATTATAATCTTAAGTACTAAGTATGTATGTATAATAATTGCTGATATTGTTTAAACTATAATATTTCATCTTTACTTATCCAAGAATTGTGAGCGTTACTAAATCCTAACCATTTAACAAATGCTTTGGCTCCTCTGGTTTTAATAATATTTTCAGCTAGATGTGTATTAGGAAATCTTGTTTTTAAAAGTCCTTCATCATAAAATCCACCTTTAATAGGATTTCCACGATAATCTTCTGATATGTATGTTATGGGATATGTATTTTGAATAGATTTAATTGTATACTGTATTCAATAATTTTTTCTCATTTGAAGAGTTGACTTTAATTGGAGCCATTTTAATGGTACGATGAACTTTTCTGTTATATGCTGCTAATAGATCTTTGTAGATATCAAGCCAATTGTATGTACCATTAAATTTAAATTCTTTCCACATCATCCCTTTTAATGTTCTATTAAATCGTTCTACTATTGATGCTTTCATTCTGCTCTACGTTGAATAGTGATTAATGTTGTACTTATCCATCAATTTTCCAACGTGTTTATTGAAAAATTCTTTACCATCATCTGTTTGTAGGTTTTTTGGTACTCGTCCCAATTGAAAAATATCTGACATGGCTTGGGTTGTTTCAAGTGCAGTTTTTGTTTTAAGTGGTACTGCCCATGCAAATTTGGAGAATGTGTCAATTACAGTTAACAAAAATCGATAATTTTTATTGTCCATAGAATAATTTCCCATTTCAACTAAATCAGCTTGCCAAAGATCATCTATTCCTTTCATCACAACTCTACGACGTAAAAAAGATTTTCGAGCTTGTTTATGGAGTTCATTTACTAAAATTTTTTTTGAAGTCATTTTTTAGTATTAAGAACTATTTTCGATGTGTTGTGATCTATTTGATACACTTTTAGCTATTGACACAAACATGTATTTTTCAAATCTATAAATCTTCTCATTAACTTTTCTTTTGTATACATTCAACAAATTTTTGTAGATATCCGTCTTCCAAAAATTTTTTGATTTTGGAAATAGTTTCTTGCATTTTCTTATTCTCTTCCAACTGTAATATTATTGCATGTTGTAGCATTTCGATTTGAGTTCTTAGAGTATCATGAATATTGTTGTTATCTTCCTTAAAGTATTTTAATAGCTTGTGTTCTATTTATTCAATTTGAGTTTGCAGAAACAATTTATTGATAACATCGTTTTCTTCCACAGCTTTTGCCACATTTTTGATTCTTTTGTTTTGGACATCGATGTTGTTGTTCGTATCCATAAAGAACCCCAACATTTTAGGGGCATTTTTCAATGAAATTATATTGCTTGTATCGTTTAGATAATATCCAAACTTATCAACAGACATACTTTATATAGATTATTCTATTAAATTAGCTTCGCGAAGTTCTTCAATAATTGATACAATTTCGTTATTATGATTAGTATGACCTGCAGCTTGTGATGATACCAGTAGTCGAAGTCGATCTACCATCTCATTTGGATCATCCCAGTATATATTGTAATAAATAGTAGTGTGAACACTATTAGGACATATTAGCGATGTAAGCCTTAGAATGTAAGTTAGAGCATTGTTTTATTACTATGGTAATGGCAACCCTAGGCACAAGCAAGATATATAGAACAGTCATTCGTTCGTGAGATCTTGCTCGTGCATAGAGGCCATTTTGGATAGAAGATTAAATTAATTAAATATAATCGTTAAATAAATAATTGAAAAGGAAATAAAACATTGTTTTATTGGAAGCCTGCTAATTATTATATGGTGTCAGAAGTGAAACATTCGCACAAAAGTGTAGCGGGTGGTTAACGTCATAATCATTACAGCGGTGATATAGAGAAATTCACATGTTACACCAAATACACGTGTAAAGCAAAGTGAACACAAATTTAATCCAGAAAATTCTACCTTGGGAGTGAACAACAAAATAAAGTGTCCGGAAAGAAAAAGACAATTGTCACTAACTTAACCGGATAAAATATTATTTTCAAGGAATTGTAAAAATACCAAGTTATTCGGAATGGCAACAGGTGATCGCTTACCAGTGGAATTGGACTGTTCCAATTTAGCGAATGAGTGGCCAAACTGGAAGCGGAATTTTATGGTGTATATGATAGCCAGTGGCAAAACAAAAGAACCCGAGAAAACGAAGATTGCTAATTTTATCTGGTTGATTGGCACGGGCGGTGCAAATATCTATAATACTTTGTTTCCGAATGATGGAACCGAAAAGTCGTTACTGGGCACTGAGGGTACAGGAGAGGCAGCTACACAACGCACATTGGACGTTCTGAACAAATTTGATGAACGCTGCCTGCCGCAACGGAATGTGGCCATGGAATCCTACAAGTTCAACATGATTTCACAAAAAGAGCGGCAAACTTTTGCAGAATTCGAAACCGAGCTACGCACACAAATGCGGCATTGCGAATTCAAGTGTAGTTGTGGGGTACGAGAATCGTATGTTGCGTGATCGCATCATAATAGGAATCCATGACAAAAAATTGCAGCTGAAGTTGCTGTACGGTCGTGATGAAGAACTAACACGAGTCATTGAAATATGCAAAACATACGAAACAGCAAACGCCAATAAGGATATACTGGACTGTAAACAATCAATGATTAGTGCAGTTAAAACAAACGATGTTAAAACAAATGAGAAGCCTGAATCTGTCGTAGCAGCAATTAATAGATTCTGTTTCAACTGTGGTGGTCCCTGGAAAATCGGCCACTCAACTGAGTGTAAAGCCAGAGATGTCATATGCCATTCGTGCGCTAAAAAAGGTAATTTCCAAAGAATGTGCCGTAAACCTCGGGAGAAAACAACTGAAAGAAAACAACATACGGGATATGAGAAACAAAAGAGAGCAGGGCTGAATTGGGATGAAATACAAGGTAAAGAGTGTGTTAATATTAGAAAATTAAGTAGTGTATTAAGTTATAATAATGTTCTTAGGATAAATTCTATAGCACCGGATAGCAAACGTTGGACAAAGAAGTATATTATAGGAGTTGAATCAGTAACATTTAAATTGGACACTGGGGCGGACGTGAACTGTGTACCTTTGAACCTAGTAAAGAAATTAGGTGTTGAATTATATAATGAAAATAATAAATTCCCAGTGTTCGACTATAATGATAATAAAGTGAAAATTTTTGGTACTTGTAAACTTAAATTAGTGGATTCTGATAGAGGATTGCATGAGGTAGTTGAATTTAAGGTAGTTAGTGACAAGTGTGAGCCAATACTGGGATTAACTGCAAGTGTGCGATTAAAGTTAATCAAACGATTAGATGTGGATAGTATTACTGGTATAGGCTCTAAAGTATCATTCATGGATAAGTATTGTGATGTGTTTCAAGGACTTGGAAAATTTCCTAGAACGTTTTCAATAACGTTGAAAGAAAACTCGAAGCCAGTGCTTCACTATAGGAAGCGAATACCGAATTCGCTATTGGGAAAATTGAAACTGGAGCTTGGGAAAATGGTAGAGGATGGTATTATCGCACCCGTTGATTATCCGACCGACTGGGTGAATAATTTGCAGTTGGTGGAAAAATCAAACGGGTCTCTTCGAATATGTTTAGACCCAAAGGCACTAAATGAGTGTATCAAACGGGAATATTTTTTGATTCCGACAATTGACGATTTGACTTCAGGGTTGGCCGGAAGTCGGGTTTTTTCGGTGCTAGATTTGAAAAGTGGGTTTTGGCACATGGAATTGGACAAGAAAAGCTCGGATCTGACATTTTTAACCCCTTTTGGGAGATACAGATTCATGCGGGTACCGTTTGGGCTGAGTTGTGCCCCGGAAATATTTCAGCAGGAAATGATAATAATTTTTGGGGATATAAGGGGGGTTCTGATTTATTTTGATGATGTAGCGGAATCTGAAGGGCACGAGAAAACAATATTAAATTTAACCCGGAAAAAATTCAATATCGGCAAAGGGAGGTAAAGTTTATGGGGAATATTCTATCGGAAGGGAACATTAGGGCGGATGTGAAATATGCCGAGGCGATTTTGAATATGAAGAAACCGAATAATAAATCGGGTGTGTTAAGGTTTCTGGGTCTTCTGAAATATTTATCCAGATTTATTCCCAACCTGTCAAAACAAACAGCGGAATTACGGAATTTGACTCGGAATGACACAGAATTTAAGTGGACAGAAAAACATGATAAAGAATTTGAGAATTTGCTCAGGATAGTAGGCACGGAACCGGTGCTAGCAATTTATGACCCCAAATTGTCAGTGGTCGTTCAAACGGATGCATCCAAGGATGGCCTGGGCTGCGTGCTAATTCAGAATGGTCATCCTGTGATATTTGCGTCTCGAACACTCAGCCGGAGTGAACAGAAATGGGCGCAAATTGAAAAGGAACTGTTGGCTATTGTCTTTGCTTGTCAACGATTTCATTTCTTTCTATACGGGAGGAATTTCACTGTCGAGAGTGATCATAAGCCCCTTGAGGCCCTTGTCAAACGTGATATCGATGATGTGACAATGCGATTGCAACGGATGTTTATGTTTCTTCTGAAATATCCTCATATGAGCGTGGTCTATAAGCCAGGCAAAGATATGTTAGTAGCTGACTGTTTGTCAAGGGCTCAACTATCAGAAGTGTCAGAAATATCAGGTCTATCGGGCGTTATTCATTCCGTAACGAAATCGGTTTGCCTCACTCGGGAGAATTATGACTTTTATCGAAGTATGCTAGAGGGCGATTCGGAATATTCGCGTATTTGGAGATACGTTGAAAATGGGTGGCCAGGGTTCCATCGACTGGATGAACTGAGTCAACAATTTTACAAGGTGAAATCGGAACTACACCTGGAGAATGGATTATTGCTTTTGAATCATAGGTTAGTCATTCCCTCCCGAATGCAACGGAAGGTAGCGATCTGGTTACATCCGTCCCACCTGGGAATAGAGAAGACGCTGGCTCGAGCGAGAAAGCTTTATTATTGGCCGGGAATGAATAGGGGCATCAAAGAATTGGTGACCTCATGTAGAATTTGTGAAAAATTTAAAAGAAATAATCAGAAGGAACCCCTGATTGAGGAGGAGATTCCTAGGTATCCATTTCACATTGTTGGAATGGACCTCTTCGAATACGCAGGAAGAGATTATATCGCAATGTTCGATGCCTATTCCAATTACCTGGTATCGTCTAGAGTCCATATTATCAAAACGATTTGCCAAATATTTAATGTGATAGGGTATCCAACGATAATTAAATGCGACAACAGTCCATTTGGGTCATTGGAGTTCAAGCGATTTTCGGAGGACTATAATATTCAGTTCAAGTTTTCAAGTCCCAGATACCCTCAAAGCAACGGGCTGGCTGAAAAGGGGGTAGCCATAGCGAAAAATATTATCAAACGCTGCTTTGAAGTGAATGATGCTGACCGTTTCCAATACCATCTGTTAGATTACAACACGACTCCGTTAGCAGGCATGCATATTGCTCCTACTGAATTATTTTTTGGTAGGCTGTTGAAGACAAAGTTACCCGTGAGCAGTTACCTTTTAACTAGAAATAAAATTAACGAAAGAGAAATTTTCGCAAAATTAAGTAGGAAAAAGGACAGACAGAGATATTATTACAATAGGAACGCAAAATCATTGCCAGTATTAAGGGAGGGTGAGTTAGTACTATTTAAGAAAAACGGAAAGGAGTGGCATTATGGTCGTATCGTATCATCGGTCAATGGAAGATCTTATATAATCAGGGACGGGTTTAATAATTATTTTAGGCGCAACAGGCGTTTTATTGCCAAGACTATAAACGAAGATTTTAGCGCCAGTGATTTGGTATTTGAGGAAGACGTTAAGGGCAGGGAAAACACGACCGTCGTGAGCTCAAAGGAAACGCAGAGTATACATCCAACTTGGGATGAGATGAAGCGTAACATTCCTAGCGGCTTGAACTCGACGTCGGTCGCGCGGACAAGTATTGACGAGCACAATAGTAGCGTCAATGAACCAGTCGCCTCGGGTGAAATTGAGTCTCCTGTCGAAATGACCAGGGATCAGAGTCTCCGAGACGGCTGAATCAGAGGCCCCTGACTCTGTGAGTCCACAGTTACAGGATAGACAGGCTAGGGTAACGAGAAGTGGTCGTGCTGTCAAGCCGCCAATGCGTTACGGTAGGGACTACGGAGTTCAGACGTGGCCCAAACGCTAGTATATATATTAAGAGTCTAAGTAATAAAAAAATAAATAAATAAATTAAAAAAAAAAACATGTACTAAATAGTAGTGTGAACACTATTAGGACATATTAGCGATGTAAGCCTTAGAATGTAAGTTAGCAGCATTGTTTCATTACTATGGTAATGGCAACCCTAGGCACAAGCAAGATATATAGAACAGTCATTCGTTCGTGAGATTAAATAGAAGATTAAATTAATTAAATATAATCGTTAAATAAATAATTGAAAAGGAAATAAAACATTGTTTTATTGGAAGCCTGCTAATTATTATATGGTGTCAGAAGTGAAACATTCGCACAAAAGTGTAGCGGGTGGTTAACGTCATAATCATTACAGCGGTGATATAGAGAAATTCACATGTTACACCAAATACACGTGTAAAGCAAAGTGAACACAAATTTAATCCAGAAAATTCTACCTTGGGAGTGAACAACAAAATAAAGTGTCCGGAAAGAAAAAGACAATTGTCACTAACTTAACCGGATAAAATATTATTTTCAAGGAATTGTAAAAATACCAAGTTATTCGGAATGGCAACAGGTGATCGCTTACCAGTGGAATTGGACTGTTCCAATTTAGCGAATGAGTGGCCAAACTGGAAGCGGAATTTTATGGTGTATATGATAGCCAGTGGCAAAACAAAAGAACCCGAGAAAACGAAGATTGCTAATTTTATCTGGTTGATTGGCACGGGCGGTGCAAATATCTATAATACTTTGTTTCCGAATGATGGAACCGAAAAGTCGTTACTGGGCACTGAGGGTACAGGAGAGGCAGCTACACAACGCACATTGGACGTTCTGAACAAATTTGATGAACGCTGCCTGCCGCAACGGAATGTGGCCATGGAATCCTACAAGTTCAACATGATTTCACAAAAAGAGCGGCAAACTTTTGCAGAATTCGAAACCGAGCTACGCACACAAATGCGGCATTGCGAATTCAAGTGTAGTTGTGGGGTACGAGAATCGTATGTTGCGTGATCGCATCATAATAGGAATCCATGACAAAAAATTGCAGCTGAAGTTGCTGTACGGTCGTGATGAAGAACTAACACGAGTCATTGAAATATGCAAAACATACGAAACAGCAAACGCCAATAAGGATATACTGGACTGTAAACAATCAATGATTAGTGCAGTTAAAACAAACGATGTTAAAACAAATGAGAAGCCTGAATCTGTCGTAGCAGCAATTAATAGATTCTGTTTCAACTGTGGTGGTCCCTGGAAAATCGGCCACTCAACTGAGTGTAAAGCCAGAGATGTCATATGCCATTCGTGCGCTAAAAAAGGTAATTTCCAAAGAATGTGCCGTAAACCTCGGGAGAAAACAACTGAAAGAAAACAACATACGGGATATGAGAAACAAAAGAGAGCAGGGCTGAATTGGGATGAAATACAAGGTAAAGAGTGTGTTAATATTAGAAAATTAAGTAGTGTATTAAGTTATAATAATGTTCTTAGGATAAATTCTATAGCACCGGATAGCAAACGTTGGACAAAGAAGTATATTATAGGAGTTGAATCAGTAACATTTAAATTGGACACTGGGGCGGACGTGAACTGTGTACCTTTGAACCTAGTAAAGAAATTAGGTGTTGAATTGTATAATGAAAATAATAAATTCCCAGTGTTCGACTATAATGATAATAAAGTGAAAATTTTTGGTACTTGTAAACTTAAATTAGTGGATTCTGATAAAGGATTGCATGAGGTAGTTGAATTTAAGGTAGTTAGTGACAAGTGTGAGCCAATACTGGGATTAACTGCAAGTGTGCGATTAAAGTTAATCAAACGATTAGATGTGGATAGTATTACTGGTATAGGCTCTAAAGTATCATTCATGGATAAGTATTGTGATGTGTTTCAAGGACTTGGAAAATTTCCTAGAACGTTTTCAATAACGTTGAAAGAAAACTCGAAGCCAGTGCTTCACTATAGGAAGCGAATACCGAATTCGCTATTGGGAAAATTGAAACTGGAGCTTGGGAAAATGGTAGAGGATGGTATTATCGCACCCGTTGATTATCCGACCGACTGGGTGAATAATTTGCAGTTGGTGGAAAAATCAAACGGGTCTCTTCGAATATGTTTAGACCCAAAGGCACTAAATGAGTGTATCAAACGGGAATATTTTTTGATTCCGACAATTGACGATTTGACTTCAGGGTTGGCCGGAAGTCGGGTTTTTTCGGTGCTAGATTTGAAAAGTGGGTTTTGGCACATGGAATTGGACAAGAAAAGCTCGGATCTGACATTTTTAACCCCTTTTGGGAGATACAGATTCATGCGGGTACCGTTTGGGCTGAGTTGTGCCCCGGAAATATTTCAGCAGGAAATGATAATAATTTTTGGGGATATAAGGGGGGTTCTGATTTATTTTGATGATGTAGCGGAATCTGAAGGGCACGAGAAAACAATATTAAATTTAACCCGGAAAAAATTCAATATCGGCAAAGGGAGGTAAAGTTTATGGGGAATATTCTATCGGAAGGGAACATTAGGGCGGATGTGAAATATGCCGAGGCGATTTTGAATATGAAGAAACCGAATAATAAATCGGGTGTGTTAAGGTTTCTGGGTCTTCTGAAATATTTATCCAGATTTATTCCCAACCTGTCAAAACAAACAGCGGAATTACGGAATTTGACTCGGAATGACACAGAATTTAAGTGGACAGAAAAACATGATAAAGAATTTGAGAATTTGCTCAGGATAGTAGGCACGGAAACGGTGCTAGCAATTTATGACCCCAAATTGTCAGTGGTCGTTCAAACGGATGCATCCAAGGATGGCCTGGGCTGCGTGCTAATTCAGAATGGTCATCCTGTGATATTTGCGTCTCGAACACTCAGCCGGAGTGAACAGAAATGGGCGCAAATTGAAAAGGAACTGTTGGCTATTGTCTTTGCTTGTCAACGATTTCATTTCTTTCTATACGGGAGGAATTTCACTGTCGAGAGTGATCATAAGCCCCTTGAGGCCCTTGTCAAACGTGATATCGATGATGTGACAATGCGATTGCAACGGATGTTTATGTTTCTTCTGAAATATCCTCATATGAGCGTGGTCTATAAGCCAGGCAAAGATATGTTAGTAGCTGACTGTTTGTCAAGGGCTCAACTATCAGAAGTGTCAGAAATATCAGGTCTATCGGGCGTTATTCATTCCGTAACGAAATCGGTTTGCCTCACTCGGGAGAATTATGACTTTTATCGAAGTATGCTAGAGGGCGATTCGGAATATTCGCGTATTTGGAGATACGTTGAAAATGGGTGGCCAGGGTTCCATCGACTGGATGAACTGAGTCAACAATTTTACAAGGTGAAATCGGAACTACACCTGGAGAATGGATTATTGCTTTTGAATCATAGGTTAGTCATTCCCTCCCGAATGCAACGGAAGGTAGCGATCTGGTTACATCCGTCCCACCTGGGAATAGAGAAGACGCTGGCTCGAGCGAGAAAGCTTTATTATTGGCCGGGAATGAATAGGGGCATCAAAGAATTGGTGACCTCATGTAGAATTTGTGAAAAATTTAAAAGAAATAATCAGAAGGAACCCCTGATTGAGGAGGAGATTCCTAGGTATCCATTTCACATTGTTGGAATGGACCTCTTCGAATACGCAGGAAGAGATTATATCGCAATGTTCGATGCCTATTCCAATTACCTGGTATCGTCTAGAGTCCATATTATCAAAACGATTTGCCAAATATTTAATGTGATAGGGTATCCAACGATAATTAAATGCGACAACAGTCCATTTGGGTCATTGGAGTTCAAGCGATTTTCGGAGGACTATAATATTCAGTTCAAGTTTTCAAGTCCCAGATACCCTCAAAGCAACGGGCTGGCTGAAAAGGGGGTAGCCATAGCGAAAAATATTATCAAACGCTGCTTTGAAGTGAATGATGCTGACCGTTTCCAATACCATCTGTTAGATTACAACACGACTCCGTTAGCAGGCATGCATATTGCTCCTACTGAATTATTTTTTGGTAGGCTGTTGAAGACAAAGTTACCCGTGAGCAGTTACCTTTTAACTAGAAATAAAATTAACGAAAGAGAAATTTTCGCAAAATTAAGTAGGAAAAAGGACAGACAGAGATATTATTACAATAGGAACGCAAAATCATTGCCAGTATTAAGGGAGGGTGAGTTAGTACTATTTAAGAAAAACGGAAAGGAGTGGCATTATGGTCGTATCGTATCATCGGTCAATGGAAGATCTTATATAATCAGGGACGGGTTTAATAATTATTTTAGGCGCAACAGGCGTTTTATTGCCAAGACTATAAACGAAGATTTTAGCGCCAGTGATTTGGTATTTGAGGAAGACGTTAAGGGCAGGGAAAACACGACCGTCGTGAGCTCAAAGGAAACGCAGAGTATACATCCAACTTGGGATGAGATGAAGCGTAACATTCCTAGCGGCTTGAACTCGACGTCGGTCGCGCGGACAAGTATTGACGAGCACAATAGTAGCGTCAATGAACCAGTCGCCTCGGGTGAAATTGAGTCTCCTGTCGAAATGACCAGGGATCAGTCTCCGAGACGGCTGAATCAGAGGCCCCTGACTCTGTGAGTCCACAGTTACAGGATAGACAGGCTAGGGTAACGAGAAGTGGTCGTGCTGTCAAGCCGCCAATGCGTTACGGTAGGGACTACGGAGTTCAGACGTGGCCCAAACGCTAGTATATATATTAAGAGTCTAAGTAATAAAAAAATAAATAAATAAATTTAAAAAAAAAAACATGTAATAAATAGTAGTGTGAACACTATTAGGATATATTAGCGATGTAAGCCTTAGAATGTAAGTTAGCAGCATTGTTTCATTACTATGGTAATGGCAACCCTAGGCACAAGCAAGATATATAGAACAGTCATTCGTTCGTGAGATTAAATAGAAGATTAAATTAATTAAATATAATCGTTAAATAAATAATTGAAAAGGAAATAAAACATTGTTTTATTGGAAGCCTGCTAATTATTATATGGTGTCAGAAGTGAAACATTCGCACAAAAGTGTAGCGGGTGGTTAACGTCATAATCATTACAGCGGTGATATAGAGAAATTCACATGTTACACCAAATACACGTGTAAAGCAAAGTGAACACAAATTTAATCCAGAAAATTCTACCTTGGGAGTGAACAACAAAATAAAGTGTCCGGAAAGAAAAAGACAATTGTCACTAACTTAACCGGATAAAATATTATTTTCAAGGAATTGTAAAAATACCAAGTTATTCGGAATGGCAACAGGTGATCGCTTACCAGTGGAATTGGACTGTTCCAATTTAGCGAATGAGTGGCCAAACTGGAAGCGGAATTTTATGGTGTATATGATAGCCAGTGGCAAAACAAAAGAACCCGAGAAAACGAAGATTGCTAATTTTATCTGGTTGATTGGCACGGGCGGTGCAAATATCTATAATACTTTGTTTCCGAATGATGGAACCGAAAAGTCGTTACTGGGCACTGAGGGTACAGGAGAGGCAGCTACACAACGCACATTGGACGTTCTGAACAAATTTGATGAACGCTGCCTGCCGCAACGGAATGTGGCCATGGAATCCTACAAGTTCAACATGATTTCACAAAAAGAGCGGCAAACTTTTGCAGAATTCGAAACCGAGCTACGCACACAAATGCGGCATTGCGAATTCAAGTGTAGTTGTGGGGTACGAGAATCGTATGTTGCGTGATCGCATCATAATAGGAATCCATGACAAAAAATTGCAGCTGAAGTTGCTGTACGGTCGTGATGAAGAACTAACACGAGTCATTGAAATATGCAAAACATACGAAACAGCAAACGCCAATAAGGATATACTGGACTGTAAACAATCAATGATTAGTGCAGTTAAAACAAACGATGTTAAAACAAATGAGAAGCCTGAATCTGTCGTAGCAGCAATTAATAGATTCTGTTTCAACTGTGGTGGTCCCTGGAAAATCGGCCACTCAACTGAGTGTAAAGCCAGAGATGTCATATGCCATTCGTGCGCTAAAAAAGGTAATTTCCAAAGAATGTGCCGTAAACCTCGGGAGAAAACAACTGAAAGAAAACAACATACGGGATATGAGAAACAAAAGAGAGCAGGGCTGAATTGGGATGAAATACAAGGTAAAGAGTGTGTTAATATTAGAAAATTAAGTAGTGTATTAAGTTATAATAATGTTCTTAGGATAAATTCTATAGCACCGGATAGCAAACGTTGGACAAAGAAGTATATTATAGGAGTTGAATCAGTAAAATTTAAATTGGACACTGGGGCGGACGTGAACTGTGTACCTTTGAACCTAGTAAAGAAATTAGGTGTTGAATTGTATAATGAAAATAATAAATTCCCAGTGTTCGACTATAATGATAATAAAGTGAAAATTTTTGGTACTTGTAAACTTAAATTAGTGGATTCTGATAGAGGATTGCATGAGGTAGTTGAATTTAAGGTAGTTAGTGACAAGTGTGAGCCAATACTGGGATTAACTGCAAGTGTGCGATTAAAGTTAATCAAACGATTAGATGTGGATAGTATTACTGGTATAGGCTCTAAAGTATCATTCATGGATAAGTATTGTGATGTGTTTCAAGGACTTGGAAAATTTCCTAGAACGTTTTCAATAACGTTGAAAGAAAACTCGAAGCCAGTGCTTCACTATAGGAAGCGAATACCGAATTCGCTATTGGGAAAATTGAAACTGGAGCTTGGGAAAATGGTAGAGGATGGTATTATCGCACCCGTTGATTATCCGACCGACTGGGTGAATAATTTGCAGTTGGTGGAAAAATCAAACGGGTCTCTTCGAATATGTTTAGACCCAAAGGCACTAAATGAGTGTATCAAACGGGAATATTTTTTGATTCCGACAATTGACGATTTGACTTCAGGGTTGGCCGGAAGTCGGGTTTTTTCGGTGCTAGATTTGAAAAGTGGGTTTTGGCACATGGAATTGGACAAGAAAAGCTCGGATCTGACATTTTTAACCCCTTTTGGGAGATACAGATTCATGCGGGTACCGTTTGGGCTGAATTGTGCCCCGGAAATATTTCAGCAGGAAATGATAAGAATTTTTGGGGATATAAGGGGGGTTCTGATTTATTTTGATGATGTAGCGGAATCTGAAGAGGAACATGATTGTATCATGAGTTTAGTGATGAAAAGGGCACGAGAAAACAATATTAAATTTAACCCGGAAAAAATTCAATATCGGCAAAGGGAGGTAAAGTTTATGGGGAATATTCTATCGGAAGGGAACATTAGGGCGGATGTGAAATATGCCGAGGCGATTTTGAATATGAAGAAACCGAATAATAAATCGGGTGTGTTAAGGTTTCTGGGTCTTCTGAAATATTTATCCAGATTTATTCCCAACCTGTCAAAACAAACAGCGGAATTACGGAATTTGACTCGGAATGACACAGAATTTAAGTGGACAGAAAAACATGATAAAGAATTTGAGAATTTGCTCAGGATAGTAGGCACGGAACCGGTGCTAGCAATTTATGACCCCAAATTGTCAGTGGTCGTTCAAACGGATGCATCCAAGGATGGCCTGGGCTGCGTGCTAATTCAGAATGGTCATCCTGTGATATTTGCGTCTCGAACACTCAGCCGGAGTGAACAGAAATGGGCGCAAATTGAAAAGGAACTGTTGGCTATTGTCTTTGCTTGTCAACGATTTCATTTCTTTCTATACGGGAGGAATTTCACTGTCGAGAGTGATCATAAGCCCCTTGAGGCCCTTGTCAAACGTGATATCGATGATGTGACAATGCGATTGCAACGGATGTTTATGTTTCTTCTGAAATATCCTCATATGAGCGTGGTCCATAAGCCAGGCAAAGATATGTTAGTAGCTGACTGTTTGTCAAGGGCTCAACTATCAGAAGTGTCAGAAATATCAGGTCTATCGGGCGTTATTCATTCCGTAACGAAATCGGTTTGCCTCACTCGGGAGAATTATGACTTTTATCGAAGTATGCTAGAGGGCGATTCGGAATATTCGCGTATTTGGAGATACGTTGAAAATGGGTGGCCAGGGTTCCATCGACTGGATGAACTGAGTCAACAATTTTACAAGGTGAAATCGGAACTACACCTGGAGAATGGATTATTGCTTTTGAATCATAGGTTAGTCATTCCCTCCCGAATGCAACGGAAGGTAGCGATCTGGTTACATCCGTCCCACCTGGGAATAGAGAAGGCGCTGGCTCGAGCGAGAAAGCTTTATTATTGGCCGGGAATGAATAGGGGCATCAAAGAATTGGTGACCTCATGTAGAATTTGTGAAAAATTTAAAAGAAATAATCAGAAGGAACCCCTGATTCAGGAGGAGATTCCTAGGTATCCATTTCACATTGTTGGAATGGACCTCTTCGAATACGCAGGAAGAGATTATATCGCAATGTTCGATGCCTATTCCAATTACCTGGTATCGTCTAGAGTCCATATTATCAAAACGATTTACCAAATATTTAATGTGATAGGGTATCCAACGATAATTAAATGCGACAACAGTCCATTTGGGTCATTGGAGTTCAAGCGATTTTCGGAGGACTATAATATTCAGTTCAAGTTTTCAAGTCCCAGATACCCTCAAAGCAACGGCCTGGCTGAAAAGGGGGTAGCCATAGCGAAAAATATTATCAAACGCTGCTTTGAAGTGAATGATGCTGACCGTTTCCAATACCATCTGTTAGATTACAACACGACTCCGTTAGCAGGCATGCATATTGCTCCTACTGAATTATTTTTTGGTAGGCTGTTGAAGACAAAGTTACCCGTAAGCAGTTACCTTTTAACTAGAAATAAAATTAACGAAAGAGAAATTTTCGCAAAATTAAGTAGGAAAAAGGACAGACAGAGATATTATTACAATAGGAACGCAAAATCATTGCCAGTATTAAGGGAGGGTGAGTTAGTACTATTTAAGAAAAACGGAAAGGAGTGGCATTATGGTCGTATCGTATCATCGGTCAATGGAAGATCTTATATAATCAGGGACGGGTTTAATAATTATTTTAGGCGCAACAGGCGTTTTATTGCCAAGACGAAGATTTTAGCGCCAGTGATTTGGTATTTGAGGAAGACGTTAAGGGCAGGGAAAACACGACCGTCGTGAGCTCAAAGGAAACGCAGAGTATACATTTAACTTGGGATGAGATGAAGCGTAACATTCCTAGCGGCTTGAACTCGACGTCGGTCGCGCCGACAAGTATTGACGAGCACAATAGTAGCGTCAATGAACCAGTCGCCTCGAGTGAAATTGAGTCTCCTGTCGAAATGACCAGGGATCAGAGAGTCTCCGAGACGGCTGAATCAGAGGCCCCTGACTCTGTGAGTCCACAGTTACAGGATAGACAGGCTAGGGTAACGAGAAGTGGTCGTGCTGTCAAGCCGCCAATGCGTTACGGTAGGGACTACGGAGTTCAGACGTGGCCCAAACGCTAGTATATATATTAAGAGTCTAAGTAATAAAAAAATAAATAAATAAAAAAAAAACATGTAATAAATAGTAGTGTGAACACTATTAGGACATATTAGCGATGTAAGCCTTAGAATGTAAGTTAGCAGCATTGTTTTATTACTATGGTAATGGCAACCCTAGGCACAAGTAAGATATATAGAACAGTCATTCGTTCGTGAGATCTTGCTCGTGCATAGAGGCCATTTTGGATAGAAGATTAAATTAATTAAATATAATCGTTAAATAAATAATTGAAAAGGAAATAAAACATTGTTTTATTGGAAGCCTGCTAATTATTATATATATAGTTTGGCTTATGAGGGTTAAACTCCATCAATCCATCACCTTTATAATTAGATATTGTCTTATTTTTTGATAAAATCTGTTGGTTTTTCTCTTTAAACATCTTTTTAATAATATGTTTATATTTATAGGCTTTCGCTCCCTTGATTAGTCCATCAGGGTTATAGTCTCTTCTGTACGCATTTGTATTAATTAAAATTTTTTTGTAGAGTTCTAGTTCATATTTTTCATAGTTTTTTGGTATTTTATGAAACATTAGAGAAAATAGTCCTGGTGTTAGAGCGCATATTTGACTACCGACATGTATTTTTTTTCATTTAATTTGAGCTTACTATCACCAAATTTCCATTCATTATTGAAATCTTTATGTGGACCATAGTTAGTATCTAATTCATTTCTTCCTTCCAAAACAGATAAGTCAGTGTAACTCTCTTCAGCATTTGAGTTTTGAGAGTAAAAATCGTCATCATCATCATCATTATCAATAGTACTTTCACCATTAGGATCAGCAAGTGAATTGATGGTATCAAAATTGATTCTTCTAGAAGTTTCTTTGGTGTACTTGTCTCCAACTTAATTGATGGTTTCTTAAGATGATTAGAACTGTTATTATATTCAATTTCTGTTTTCATCTCATTCTTTTTTGATAATTCCATTGATATTATTAGAATTATTTATAAATTTGTTTAAAGGATCTGTTATAGGTTTAAATGTATCTTTTAGTTGTTCACGTGTGTCTATTTCGCACGTTTTTATACTACGAAGCTTTTTCTTCAAGACATTTCTTGTCGCAACCAACTCTTTTAAAATTTTTTCATCCATTTTCCAGCTATCAGATCAGCTTATTAGGTATCTGATCAGGTTACCAGATCAGCTTATTAGGTACCTGATCAGGTTATCAGATCAGCTTATTAGGTATCAGATCAGCTTATTAGGTATCTGATCAGGTTATCAGATCAGCTTATTAGGAATCTGATCAGGTTATCAGATCAGCTTATTAGGTATCTGATCAGGTTATCAGATCAGGTTATTAGGTATCAGATCAGCTTATTAGGTATCAGATCAGGTTACCAGATCAGCTTATTAGGTATCTGATCAGGTTATCAGATCAGGTTATTAAGTATCAGATCAGCTTATTAGGTAGCAGATCAGCTTATTAGGTATCTGATCAGGTTATCAGATCAGCTTATTAGGTATCTGATCAGGTTATCAGATCAGCTTATTAGGTATCTGATCAGGTTATTAGGTATCAGATCAGCTTATTAGGTATCTGATCAGGTTACCAGATTAGCTTATTAGGTATCTGATCAGGTTATCAGATCAGGTTATTAAGTATCAGATCAGCTTATTAGGTATCAGATCAGCTTATTAGGTATCTGATCAGGTTATCAGATCAGCTTATTAGGTATCTGATCAGGTTATCAGATCAGCTTATTAGGTATCTGATCAGGTTATCAGATCAGGTTATTAGGTATCAGATCAGCTTATTAGGTATCAGATCAGGTTATCAGATCAGCTTATTAGGTACCTGATCAGGTTATCAGATCAGCTTATTAGGTATCAGATCAGCTTATTAGGTATCAGATCAGATCAGCTTATTAGGTAGATAATTAGATCAGGTATAGTTGATATTTCAAGAGCTATGTAGATGTATTATGGTTAAAGCCAGATTATATACTAAAGTTTTTCTTTTATGTAGAGCAATTTATATTTTTATGAAATAATCGAATAATTTTCTGTAGCGCCCATTGTTTAATTCAGTATCTTTGCTTATCATCAAAAATCCATATTTATCCTTCCAGCACAATCGCCAAATTGCATGAAACTTTGCATAACTCATATCGCTGGCAACATGATCCCTATAAACATGTTTCATATTTGTCTCATCTTGTTTAAACATTATAATCATATTCGCATTGTCTCTTATTAAATGCTTTGGAATTCTGGTATAAGTTTGGCACAAGTAGAATGAATCAACATCCCTATGTCGTCCCATACAAAAATAAGCTCGTATATTATTCTGCTTCTCACATGCAACATCATCAAATATCATAATTGAATTAGTTTTAGCTTTGTCAGGGGGAATAACTGATTCATTTTCGGTGAATGTGTAATATCCCATTCCTTTAATTGGTGTAATTAATCTCTTCAAGTATTCATATTTCGGCTGATATAGAGATTTTGAGTATAAATAGATGTTTTTAAACTTTAGTCCATTAGAACTTTCTAGTAAGCCAATCATAACATTAGTGTTTCCACAATTTGATGGTCCCACTATTAGAGCACGAATAGAATTTGGTAAGAGTGAACTATGTTTTATTTTTGAACTGATGTTCGATGAATCATCAATGTTTCGAACTAAAATATTTTTATGTTGTTTTACTAACTGCATTTTTATAACTAAATGCAATTCATGTTTGTTACTTTTTATTATAGAAAAAAAAAAATAAATAAGATGGTTATACATTATCAAAAGTCATTTAGTCATAAAAACACCTTCGTTGGAGCAAGTTTACTAGATAAAATAATAACCTCTCTTCCTGTTGAACTTCATCTTCCTGGATATCAATACTGTGGACCTGGAACTAAACTACAAAAACGTTTAAATCGAGGTGATAAAGGAATCAATTTATTGGACTCTGTCTGCAAAAATCACGACATAGCTTATTCTAAAAATAAAGATTTAAATATTAGACATCAAGCTGATAAACTTCTTTAAAATTCAGCTTGGGATCGAGTTTTATCAAAAGATAGCAGTCTTGCAGAAAAATCATTTGCATATATGGTTACTAACGCTGTGAAAGCCAAAACAAAATTTGGTATGGGTGTGGAGAAAAAGAAAACTGTTAAGAAACCTAAATGAAATGGTAAAAAATTGTTCAGTTCATCAATTAGAGCTGCAACAAAAATACTAAAGGAGAAACAACATTTAGGCATTAACAATGCTATTAGAATAGCACGTAAAACGATCAAAAAAAAACATTAAAAGGCAGAAAATCCCAAGTTATAATACCTCGCATAATAAATGTACCAAAAATTGGTGGTTTTTTACAACTAATACCGATTTTAACTGCTCTGGGTGCAAATTGAAGTCTAACGACTGGAGGTGCTGCTATAGCTAAGCCTTTAAATGCGACAAAGAATGCAAAAAATCAGCTTGATGAAGCAACTCGCCATAATAAAGCGATGGAATCTATAGCTGTTGGGAAATGACTTTACCTAAAACCATATAAAAGGGTTATGGTTTAGTTTATAAAGAGCAGACAAAAAACTCTTAAAAATGCTACCTAATAGACCACTATCAGAAGTTGACTTGAGAAATTTTTCAAACAAAATTCCACATTTTAGAGGAGTTTTCATGTTGGACTCACTACCAAAACGACCAAAGAAAAAAGAATGTGGCATAATCAATTTGGATATATCAACAGGACCTGGTACACATTGGGTAGCATATTATAAAAACATCAATGAAAAAGAATATTTCAATAGTTTTGGAAACTTACAACCTCCTTCGGAAGTACTCAAATATCTGGGCACAAATATAAAATACAACTATAATCAACATTAGAATTTTAATACATTTACCTCTGGTCATTTATGTCTTAAGTTTCTTTATGAAATAACTGAAAATATTAAATAAAAAACACAATTGTATATATATATATATATATATATATATATATATATATATATATATATATATATATATATATATATATATATATATATATATATATATATATATATATATATATATATATATATATATATATATATATATATATATATATATATATATATATATATATATATATATATTTCTCAAAACTCTTTAATGCATTTTTATTTATTTATAATTTACTATACAGAATTAATTTTTTATTTTTTTTATTCCCAAATGGGATATTGAGCATTTTGAATCAAAACTTCGTTCATCTCACTCTCAAGGATTAAGCTTTGTTCACCATCTCTGTGCGTAGTTGAAATATTCCACTCGAGACATCCTTAATTTCATCATCTGTCAGAGTATTATATCTTTTAGGTAGAAACATTATATTTTTTTCCATCTCAACTCTTAGTGTTGGTCCATATTTTGTTGTTACCCGTGTAATATTTTGAACAGGATATTTAGCAGTTACATCTAGATCCTTTATGTGAATTAAACTTTTGTTGTTTAGAGAATTAAATTTTGATATTAAATTTTTTGAGGAGCTCATTTTTTAAATAGATCTTGTCACTTTGAATCTTTAATTGAAATTGATCTTGAAAGTAGCAATGATGAGTCCAATAAGCCTAACCGAAAATATTTATTGTGAGAAGGTTAATATGTATGTATATGTGGAGAAATATTGCTAGGGAGATAGGGATAGATATATAGGAATATTAATATGAATGTTCCTTCTTTTAATTTTTTAATAGTCTCTTTGAAAATGAGTTGGAAAGAGAAATATGTATATTCTATACCCTCTATTCTAGAAGGATTATAGGAAAATGGAGAAGGATATAAGAGGAGGAAAAAATAATATTGAATTTTATTCACTTTGTAGCGAAATATTTAGGAAAAAAATTATCAGTATCGACGAATCCTTTGAAAAAGTAAGCAGCAACAAAATTAATACGGAATATTAACAAAAATGAGTCAAATAAGGAGTCTTAATAAATTTATATCGGATTTTGATAACTTTAGACTATACGATCATTAGGAAATGATCATATATGGTGGACGAGAATGATGAATTTGATACTATAGAAGATGAAGACAACACAGAAGGACATTTTAAATGCTGTCCCTGGTATGATCCGAATTGTGAGGAAGGACGTGATACATGTAGGTGCTCGATATACTTTCTACGGAAAGCTATATTAGAAAATTTAATGGAATCTTATTATACAATGTTTCAACCATCATAATAAAATTTAATAAATAAAATAGTATTATTAAAATAAAATATTCACTGTCTTGTATTATTTTTTCAAAAGGATAATTAGGAAAATTAAAGAAATTTTTGAATTAAAAATTTAATGAGTAACTTATGAGATTATCCATCTTTTTTTGACTCTGTAAAATGTTGAAATAATTAAATTTAATATAATTTCATAATGTTGTGAAATTTAAATTCCCTTGTCAAGAAATAAACAAATCAAATCAAGATTATGCAGGATATAACAGTACAGTTAAACTTATAAACAGAAAAATTTGCAAGTAAGTAAAAAACAAGACAAGAATGGTGTTGAACCAACAATAATTGTTTTCTCTGCTAGCAGAGCAGTTGCTCATGCTAAGACAACGTCAACGTTTTTTCTATTCGATGACGTCAGGGCTGCCTATAGGCAGCCGCTAAAGCACACAACCTTTTAGCTATATTCTTTCATTCACACACACTATTTCAAAATCTTTTTTCCGACGGCATTCTTTAATAAGAAATTTTTGCTAAAATGAATTTTTATCTAGTAATCGATGGCGGATATTGAAACTAATATTCTTCCTTAACCTATTCAATTACCCTAGAGGTCAACTCTTCAAATGAGAAAAAATTATCTTGATGGTATTTTAAGTCTAATCTAATAACAATTAAGGTATTAAATTTCTATGGGTCTAATCTAATATTTTAATTTAGATGATGTAAGCAAATCTTCAACCAATGAAGAATGGAATACGGTAGGTAATAACATATACCATAGTCATACAAGTTGTCTACAACTTAATAACTTAGATAATTTGATTTATTTGTAAAGTCCTGTGTTACATCATAGTACTACATTTGAATGTAGCACATACTTTTCCAACATATTCATAATCATTCACACTATATGACTAAATAGTAATCATTTCTTTGAAACTAATTCACATGATTACACGAGGAGATACATATCTGTACATATAATTAAGTAGAATTCATTGACAATTCAGTTATTTTGTTAGCAACGTCATCATATCAACCATCATCGTATAAAAACCCTTCTAGTGTGTTCGAACTTGATACCTTGATAATATAAATCGAAATTAGTCAATAAAATATAGTTTAGTAATGCGTTTTTATCGTTCACTATAATTTTCTTTGATATGATTATGCAAAGATACATAATTATTTAAAAATTCTCGTATAAATATTCTATATATGCATGTATATATAGTACATATGTCTAATCTTGAATTAAAGGAATACTTAATATGATACCTGTAAGCAAACTGAATATGCTTTTACAATTATCTAACAATATTTGAGTTTGGTATATTCACTGATTCCTAAATACAATCGAAATCTGTACGTGTATACTATAAAAGGCCTATATATTGGGTGTTTTTTATTGAGGTATAGAACTTTAAGTTGGCATCACTTTTTTAACTGGCGGCCATTTTGTCAGCTGTCAAGTGATTAATATTTAGTTTGGTTTGCCATTTCATCATGAACAGGTTGACAAAAGAACAACGCTTGCAAATCGTGCAAATTTATTTCGAAAATAATGGTTCAGTTCGCGAAGTTTACCGCAAGCAAAATCGCAAAATTTTGTTCAGTGATGAGGCTCATTTTTGGTTGAATGGCTACGTCAACAAACAAAATTGCCGCATTTGGAGTGAAGAGAATCCACATGAGACCCTTGAGACGCCATTACATCCACAAAAACTGACTGTTTGGTGTGCTCTATGGGCTGGTGGAGTCATTGGGCCATACTTCTTCCGAAATAATGCTGGAGAGTCAGTTACCGTTAATGGAGACCGGTATAGAGCCATGATAACCGACTATTTTGTCCCCGAATTGGATGGCATGAATGTGGATGAGTTGTGGTTCCAACAAGACGGCGCTACATGCCACACAGCGCACGTCACAATCGATTTATTGAAGGAAACATTCGATGAGAGCATAATTTCGCGGAATGGACCTGTGAATTGGCCACCAAGATCGTGTGATTTGACACCATTGGATTATTTTCTTTGGGGATATGTGAAGTCGCTCGTCTACGCCAACAAACCAGAAACGTTAGGGGACTTGGAAGCCAACATTCGTGGCGTTATTGCCAACATACGGCCCCATATGCTCGAAAAAGTGGTTGAAAATTGGACCTGTAGAATTGGCTTTATTCGAGCCAGCCGCGGCGGCCACATGCCCGAAATCATATTTAAACATTAATGGCATAAAATTATTCTTCCAATAAAGGCAAATTGATGGACATTAAAACGATTTTCTTGTGTTTTATTTCAATTCGAAGTTCTATACCTCTAAGAAAAACACCCTGTATTTGCTTTTTTAAGTTCTCCCCTTATGTTTTTATTAAGATTATCGCACTATGGTATTGAATCAAGCACATGAATCTAATGGGAATATTTTGGTAGTTGACTTCTTATCAACCTGTAATATAATAATATTCAAAAAGATATCGAGTAATAACATTCCGAAATATATCTACAATTAAATTGAATTTTCAAGGATATGTGTTGTAATATGAGTTTTAAAAATAGTACGTATTTGTATATTCAGTTTCGGTATGGAATTAGTCAACAGATTTTACGGAATCTCATTCATAATAATAATTTGAATTTACATTAATACAAATAATTGAACTAGAAAGCCTAAATAATTACTTTCATCTTAGATTTTGCATTTATTTGTATCAACATTTTTCAAACATGTAATCATCACAATCTCTATAATAAACACTTGCTTCTTTCATATTTTTAGAATGTTTTATTAAACGCTGGTATTTTAAAACAATCAGCTTTACTCTGCACATCAAAACTAAAAAAACTAACCTTGTTTAGCAAATCAGTATAAGAAAATGTATGTATTATTAAGTAATATATATGTAAGCTCAATGACACGCTTCAGAAAACAAAACTCAAACAATAGAACACATCAATACTAATACCATCTACTACTTTCCAGCGGTCAAGAGAAAAGTTAACTTGTAAAATCCCTACTTGATAAAATATTTAATGTAAAGAAATATCTTTGTATATCAAATAAACTCATTAAAATTAATAAAAATATCGGATGTGAAAGTGATAGAAATAACTAATGTTCCTGTCTTCCATGTATAGGTATAAGCATTCAAATTAGAGAACAACAATGTAATAAGTATATTGATAGACCTTTCGCCCTCAAAAATATAACCGCCGAATACTAAAATAAATTTCCTGAGTCATGAACACGTCTCATGACTTCCTCCCAAAAAAATTAATCTTCTGGTCCTCGTGTAGAGCTCATTGTAAAACAATCACACAAAGTGATAAAAAATGGTGATGTACATGCACAACAACTACCACTACAAGCTCAAGACTATACAATCTTTATCTGTACAGTTCAAATGATAAACAAAAATATCCGAGTCAGCAGAATTAAGAATACATAAAAAAATTTAAAAGAAAAATTAATATATACAACCTCAAAAAGAAATTTATATACATACATACATAAACAACAACATACAAAACAGCAAAATTTATATAGATCAGCTCCTACACTTTAACAAAAGAGGAGCTGGTGCTTTATGCTAAGAGCCTACTCTAACTGCTTTCCGACACTAGATCGATCACAACAGACATATATCGCATACACACACTGAACCCAACACACACCTACAAAAAAGTGATGACGTAATACTCATACACAAACATAACATATAATAAAATTTTATACTATGTATTGCGAAATTCAAATTCCTTTGTCTAGCAATACGAAACACTGTTTCTTAAATAAATAAACGAAGGTGCCATAACGACACCTTCGTCTCACCAACGAAGCAATAGTCCGACAGACAAAGCCCCATAAAATAATAATATCACCTTAACATCTATCTACAATTGTTACTTTAAAATAAAGAAATCAAAATATCCATCACAAGTTCATTAACCCTATTCAAAAACTCTGGCTATAAATACTATGGTCCCAAAATATTGAACAACTGAAATGCACTTGTACATAAAAAAACCTCTGCAAACAAAATACATATTTCAAATTTCAAATAAAATATATCAGCATATTTATTAGCTACACACAACTACAAATCCAAACGATCATGCGAATATTTTGCAACAAAAAAACAAAAGTTCTCACTTGAAAAAAAAATTAATACAAACATAGAGCAAGCACTTATTTGTATTTATGTACATGCATACATCAAACAAATTTGCAGATATGTACATAAGTATGTACACATATTGCCAAATTTCATACCCATGCGATTGCGTGCTCAGAACATTTAGTAGAACTTTACACAGCTCCTCCTCCCCACACACTTCCATAACCACATAATGAAAATATGCAAACCGTTCACCAACCGACTGACATTGAGTCAAAAATGGACAGACATGCTTAAATAAATAGAAACAAAACATTTTAAAACTTTAAATATAAACAAATTGAATTTAACATACATAGAAGAAAGATAAGCTTGACAAAATAAAAAAATTTCATCGTCCACAGTATTATAAAACACTGATCTAATCAAACGGATTTTAGCATAAACATATAAAAAATAGTGAAGGTCACATACATGAGAACATTTTATACTACATATGTTCATCACTGGCGCCTACAAAAACAATTCAAATCATGGACAGACTCTTAATGTAAACACAACCTCTCACCAATCCCCACCAACAAACAAAAAATTAGGATGATGACTCATTCTCCAACACATATCCAGCTGAATAAACAAAAAACACCAACAAGATTAAGCATGCATATTTAACGTAAATAAACATATCAGACCATCTGTCATACTAAGCAACACAGCTACAAATCCAAACGATCATGCGATTATTTGATGCAAAAAACAAATACCCCACTTGACATAAAAAAATATTATAAACAAGACGGACATTTGAAACGACATGCACACATTCTTAAAAAATCTAAAGATAAGAAAAAAGAAACACACACAAACAAACAGCCACGCACCCACAGCCGCACACATCAACAAACCCCCACCCCCCACACATCCACAGCCACGCACAAGGAAATGTAAACACAAGCACCACAACAAATTATCAAGAACAAAAAAATAATAATAGCCACACAATAAACCCCCCGTAGGAACCCAAGTCGACTTTTTTAACTACAAGTTTGCTGACGTTGTCACCAAACTTGTCTACACTCTTTATTTCCACATATAATCTAAAACACTACCCAATCTCTCAATATGACCCCATAAGAACCACATTGTCTAGAGTAAGCCAATACTTTCAAGCTCCAAACTCACTACCCAATGTCTCAATATCACCCCATCTAGTCTATACTCAATCAATTGTTCATAGGTCACTATCTCAACACAACCGCAACCCACGAAGCAACGGAAAACATCCAGGGTCTATGGTAGGAATCGAACCCCACGACCTCTCTACTAACAGGCTAACATCGCTACCACTCACCCACAGATACACCCATATCCGAAATTCATATAACACAACACATTATCTATAATATAATTTCACACTAACACTCATCAGTAACTCAATAATAAATCATCACAATTTTTTTAACCACATTTTACCTAAAGGGCACTTTTATTTTTTTCCCACGGGTATCAAATTACACATTTGTTTATTTAACAATTAAAATTTCAAAATGTAAAATTTTAATTACCCAAATTTTAAAATTTTAATGGGGGCCAGACATACAGTTCCTATCTACTAGCATGAATGAAGCTGTTAGTAAATTTGTCAATAG
Organism: Panzeria rudis; assembly: GCA_956483635.1. Lineage (NCBI taxonomy): Eukaryota > Metazoa > Arthropoda > Insecta > Diptera > Tachinidae > Panzeria > Panzeria rudis. Next base: position 54,029,860 of record OY101450.1, read on the forward strand.
TTGCACCGATGCCACTGGACAACAAAATACCATATTGTATTATAAACAAAGATACAAACCTAACAACAGTTACCGTGGAAATAGTACACGATTCCGTGGAAGAAATAATTTCCCACTCAACAATAACAACAACCACTATAACAATAATAATAATAACTATAATAATAATAACAATTATAACAGAAACCGGCAAAAATTTAATAATAATAACCGTAGGAGCAATAACTACGTAACTACGTAAATAGAAAAGTGTATAATTTAAATCTTGACTTATGTTTTTGCATTCAAACACGAATAAATAAAACAAACACACCAATAACTTTACTAGTAGATACCGGATCAGATATTTCAATAATAAAAATAGCACGTTTCAATGTAAATCAAATAAACACTAACACAATAAAATACTATCAATTGGAAGCATATTTTTCGATTTAAGACACGAAAAATACCACATAATACCACATAAATTCCAAGTAGTACAAAATGATTTTCCAATACCGTGTGATGGAATCATAGGCATGGATTTTATTAAAAAGTATAACTGTATATTGGATTTCAATAATGATTACGATTACCTTATTCTACGTCCATCCTACATAACACATCCAATAGAAATACTACTTATGCTGACTTTGGACGACATGTTTTTTACATATGGCTTGTTAGGTGTGTGAGACATATTTAACTTCGCATGTTTGTCAAAATTGTCAATTTACAGACAGTTTATAATATTTGCTTTCACACGTACATGTGCAATTACATCTGACATAACCTCTGAGTGTTCACAACAGCTGAGTTTTTGCACAATTTTCGTAAATATATAAAGCGCTCTTTGCTTTTTAATGTTTTTTCAGCCAAACCACACTTTTGATAATTTAATACAGCTGATGTCAGATGCCTTGTCAGATGAAAATAGAACACGCTCTAATTGAAAATTTTTCATCTGACTTTGCTTCTGTAAATGTCATCTGACAATGTTTCATATGTTTCACACGGCATGTATCACTTTTGCAGTGGGAAATTTGACAAGTCAGATGTAAAATACATGTCGTCTAAAGTCAGCATTACTAATAATGGTGATGACATAATTCTCCCTCCGAGATCCGAAGTCATACGCTAAGTGAAATTATCATCTACAAATAAAGAACTACTAATTCCTAAACAAGAAATAGAACCAGGTATTTTTATTGCAAATACAATAGTAACAACAAGTAAAGCTTTCATTCGTATTCGTAATACTAACAACAATATTACTAGAATTAATCAAAACAAAATTAAAACCGAAAACATTTCAGACTACAATGTATTAAAACACAATTCTAACAAAAATAAAACGAGAAATATAGAAGTATTGCAAATTTTAGAGAAAAAATTTCCTGAACAATTCAAAGACACACTAACAAAACTATGCACTTCATATTGTGATATTTTCGGTTTAGAATCAGAAACAATAACAACTAATAATGTCTACGAACAAAAGCTGAGAGAAAAAGATACACAACCGGTATACATTAAAAACTATCGAATACCACATACACATAAAGAGGAAATTGATAAACAAGTAAAGAAATTAATAGATGACAAAATAGTTGAACCGTCGCAATCGGAAAATTTATTTGTCTATAATCTAAAATTAATTGCAGATAAATTTCCTTTACCGAGAATAGATGACATTTTTGCTAGGAAGAGCAAAATATTTCTCTTGCTTGGATTTAATGTCAGGCTTTCACCAAATAAGTTTAGAAATAAATTCAAGAGCCTTAACGTCATTTTCAACAAACAATGGATCTTACAGATTTACAAGATTACCATATGGCTTAAAAATAGCTCCTAACTCCTTTCAAAGAATGATGACACTTGCTTTTAGTGGACTAAATCCGGATCAAGCTTTCCTTTACATGGATGACTTAGTTGTCCTAGGATGTTCCGAAAAGCATATGCTCTCGAATTTGAAAAACGTTTTTGACTTGTGCCGCGAACACAATCTAAAATTACATCCAGAAAAATCTTCATTCTTTATGAGAGAAGTAACCTATCTTGGTCATAAATGCACTGACAAAGGAATATTACCAGATAGTAAATATTCAATAATTGAAAATTATCTGACGCCAAAAAACGCCGATAGTGCAAAGAGATTTGTGGCTTTTTGTAACTATTACCGAAGATTCATCAAAAATTTCTCTGAGTATTCAAGACATCTAACTAAATTGTCCAGGAAAGGAATACCATTTGAATGGACGAAAGATTGTGACGCTGCTTTTAAGTATCTAAGAAAGCATTAATGAGTCCAACTTTGTTACAATATCCTGATTTTACACGAGAATTTTGCATAACAGCAGATGCAAGTAAACATGCTTGTGGAGCAGTTTTAACTCAGGAATACCAGGGTAAACATCCCATTTCTTATGCATCAAAAGCATTTACCAAAGGCGAAAGTAACAAATCGACCATTGAACAAGAGCTAACAGCCATACACTGGGCAATAACTCATTTCAGACCATATATATATGGAAAACATTTTCTTGTCCGTACTGACCACAGACCACTCTCTTATTTGTTCTCAATGAAAAATCCTAGCTCCAAATTAACAAGAATTAGAATTGATTTAGAAGAATATTATTTTACTGTTGAATACCTTAGGGGAAAAGATAACTATGTTGCTGACGCTTTATCGCGCATTACTATAAATGACTTAAAAGACATGAATAGCAAAATTTGCTCTAAATTAGGAGTCACGACTAGATCGATGACCAATAAACAAGAAACAGAAAAGAATGGCAATACAATAAATAAACAGCATAAAATTGATAAAAGTACTAAGCCCAGTATATATATACTCTTAAAAAACACTGACGTCAGAAAATGTTATAAACTAAAGACTTCCCCCGGAAGATGTTACATCAAACGAGGAAAATCTATAGTAACATATATACAAATAAATGATTTGTTTACTAACGGGAACTTTGACTTAGGACAATTTTTCTCTAGGCTCGAAAATGTGGCCGGTAAACTTAATATATATAAATTACAATTGACATCCACAGAGAAAATCTTCGAATTTATCTCAATAAATGATTTTAAAGTAATGGGCAATAATATATTAAATAAAATTGAAGTAGCGCTACTAAACGTGCTGACCAAAATTGATAATAAGAACGCCAAAGCAATTCTTGAAATTATGCTGAAACATCACGATGATCCAATGGAAGGAGGACATTGTGGACTTTATAGAACAATAGAAAAATAAAAAGATATTACGTTTCGAAAAATATATCAAAAGACATATCTAAATTTGTAAAAACATGTCATAAATGCCAAACGGCTAAAACTTTTAAACATTCAAAGAGTCCAATGACTATTACACCAAACCGTGCAAAACCATTTGACACGGTGTATGTAGATGCAATAGGACCTTTTCCAAAATCATTGCACGACAACGAATATGCAATCACAATAATATGCGATTTAACTAAATATTTAGTAACAATACCAATTAAAGACAAAAGCGCTAAAACAGTTGCAAAAGCAATATTTGAACATCTTATACTAACCTATGGTCCAATGAAGACGTTAATTTCCGACATGAGTACAGAATACAAAAACACCTTACTAACAGAACTATGCAAGCTATTAAAGATTAAAAAACTAACTTCAACAGCGTACCATCATCAAACAATCGAAAGAATTCATAGAACTTTCCATGAATACGTACGTTCTTATATTACAGTTGATAAAACAGATTGGGATGAATGGTTAAAATATTTCACTTACTGTTTCAATACAACACATTCAACAGTACATAATTATTGTCCGTTTGAATTAATTTTTGCTAGACTGCCAAGTTCTTTTAATCAATTTAGCGAAGTGGATCGAATTACTCCACTATATAATATAGAAAATTATGCTAAGGAAGCAAAATTTAGGTTAGAAGCTCAACAATTATTAGATAAGAATAAACTTAAGCAGAAATTAAATTATGATAAGAATGTACTAGGCTATAATTTTAAAATAGATTTAGTTTTAGTTAAAAATGAAATAGGTCACAAATTAGACGTTCAATATAAGGGACCGTATAAAATAATAAATATAGATGTAAGAAACAATGTAACAATAGTTAATAAGAAAACTAATAAACAACAAGTAGTTCATAAAAATAGGCTTAAGTTATATCATAATACAACAATAAAATTGATTACCCGGGTAAAAGATTGTCTAAGCTAGACGAATGATTTATGTCTTGTTTTAAAGGTATTAATAGTGCTTTAACGGTTATAAAAATAAAAAAAGTTATCACAATTATAGAAGTTGTTTTTAAACAATCCGCAATTCATGATGCTGTTACTAAAAAAATTGTATTTTTAAAAATTTAAGAAACATATATTGGTTTACCCCTCCAACATGTCGTTACCTAATCCCGATATGGTGCTCTTACAGGTTCCTGAATTATTATTGAAACTTTTAAACAAAGGAAAAATATTAATAAAACTAGCTTTTTTCGACCCGCCGATGCAAGGGCTTTAAACATTTTGAGGAAAAGTCCTTAATGCGTCTATCTGGTCTAGCAATATGGACGAAATAACTCTGAAAAAACCGATTTCGAAATGATGATTATAATACGGAGGCAATTATGCGTTATATCAAATAGTGTATAGTGTAGTGTATCAAACAAAAAAAATAGTGTATAGTGTATCAAACAAAAAAAAACTATTTTGAAGTTCGGTTCAATTAAACTTAAACTTAAACTTCCTCACCAATTTTCGAAAAAAAATTATGGGACTAAGCTTCAGGCAAATCCTTTCAAACAAAATAAAATGTTTGAAAATCGGTTCACAAATGACAGAGTTATTGCAAATTAACCACCGATTTTCGAAAACAAATTATGCCTGAAGCTTAGGCAAACCATTTTAAACAAAAAAAAAAATAAATTTGAAAATCGGTTCACAAATGACAGAGATAAGCATGAGGGCGAGCAATTTTCCTCATCGATTTAAAAAAAATAAAAAACAATAAATAAAAAAAATATGGGACTAAGCCGCAAAACAAAAAATAGTTTTAAAAATCGATTGATAAATGAAAGAGTTATGTGTGGAAGACCAACCTTCCCTCATCGCTCCTCCCCCATTTCCAAAAACGAATGACATAGTTAAGCAAGGAGGAGAGCAAATTTCCTCATCGATTTTTGAAAAATATTACAGAATAAAACTGCAGGCAAAGCCTTTCAAACAAACAAAGAATTTTGAAAATCAATTCACATATGACAGCGTTAATCGTGTGGGGAGTAAATTTCCCCACCGATTTTCGAAAAAAAAATTATGGGACTAAAATTTAGGCAAACCCTTTTACACAAAAAAAAATTGAAAATCGGTTCACAATGACAGAGTTGGGAGATGGGGGGAGAAAATTTCCTCACCGATTTTCGAAAAACATTATGGTACTAAGCAAACCCTTTCAAACCAAAAAATCAGTCAGGAGGGCGCGGCTCAAACCTGCACGCAGCCAATCGCTTTTTTTTTGTAAAAACATTTTGTTCAAAAATAATGCGTTTGTATTTTAGGTCGATAATAATCTGTAAAGTGTTCCCGACTATTATCAACCTAATTTTCAACAAAAGTGTTTTAGAGTGTACCAAAACAATTAGTTTTATGAGTTTCAAATAATCTGTAGAATAACGAATTCCTTCTAAAGTTTAATTTTCTAAGGAACATCGAAATTTAGTTTACTTACCCGCGTACTGAACAGTGTGCTAGGCTGTTAACTCGAAGGTCGCAGGTTTGATTCCTACCAAGACTCGGGTGCTTCTGCAGAAAAGCTCAAAAAGGCTTAATCAGTATGTTCATTTGTTAAATTGACGGAGCTAAATATTTGTCCGTTATTTGCAGACAAATGTGGGAGAACCATAAGTTTTTTAAAAAATGCTGCTAAAACTGGAAAAGCCTTTGTGGAATCATTACGATATTTGGATTTATTAAATTTAGTGATTTACAGTTACCATCAAAATCAAAGTTTTCGTATGAAAACTTCGTATGAAAATTTCCGTATAAAAATGTACACAAAGCCTGGGGCTTACGTCTTTCAACTACTCGATGAAATAAACACAGTTCGCCTCGCCAGCCCATGTGTTTATTTTCGCCCCTCGTAATTTTAAATGAAGGACTTCAATTTGAAATATATGGTTGATACGTGTATCAAAATAAAAATTTGTTGCGGTTAATTTTTATATGATTAGTTCTTGGAATATAAATATAAGCTTTTGTTGTACATTCGTTTGTGATATATATTATAAATGTCCTTGTCGACGGGTTCAGACTTCTGGCAGCCCTATAGTAGAGCCAACGAGTTCGACAAAATTTAATTAAGATGGAAATAGAATTAACAAAGGAGGAAATAGGTGAGGTAATATTAATAGCAATATTTATATCACTGCAATTGTCATACTTTATTTGTTTAATGCTCTTTAAAAATTGAAAACGCTTATAACAGCCAAAAAGACCAAACTATGTGCTCTTTATGGAGTGGAAAAATATATTGCAAAAAGCAAGACTTATTAAAGAAGATTGCGAACGCTCATACAAATGATTAAACATTAACAGACCAACCAAAGAAGACAAAATCAAACAACAATTCCAAATCTTTTTGACAAATCGGAAAAAATAAGAGTTCTGTTTAACGTACATTGCAATAAGTTCACAGTAACTCACAAGGTAGAAGCAGACGCATTGTTCCTTGATTTAAAAACTTGGATTTTTAAATTGGCCGTAAAGAAATCTCTAGACGTAGAATTGCCAAATTCAGTACATGAAAGTGAACCATACGATTTTATCATCCACTGAAGTCACAATGACTCAAACAGTGGTCGAATTTTTAAGCACAGCTTCAAAGCTGATTACAGGCTTTGATGGAAAATCCGCAAACTTACGTTCTTTTATTGACTCTTAACAGTAACAGTCCCCACAAATTTTGATCAAATCTACCCCACTGTGCCAGCGAAGGGATGGAAAAAGCAAAAACAAAATAGTGATGGCAACGTAATTGAACACGGTCGCTTTGTGAATTATAACCAACCACAATGATTGAAAACTACAACAAAGGAATGGGGGGAGTTGATTTACATGACAATGCTGTACAAAATTACAGAGTTGCAATTCGATCAAAGGTATTATGCCTCTTGGATCTCTACTTTAAATTCTTCGTTGGTAAATGCTTGGAAACTTGATTGTTTCCGTCGTCGTCACCAAATTAAAGCATAATACCGCAAAAAGAATTTCGAGCAGATCTAGCATATTCTTTAATGGTGAAACAGGAAGAAATTTATTCAACTTCTGATGCTAGATAATGTAATTTTACTATGTAAATTAGATAATCTGCTGTACTGTGGGAACCGTAAGAGCTACGGACCTGAAATTTTCTCAGAATATGTAAAACTTTTGCCGCTACAACAAATATATGACAGTTAAATATTAAAGGGTGTTCTAAAGCGAGCACCGAAAAATGTTGAAATACTAATGTAATGTTTTCTCGGGAACCGTAAGAGCTACGGACTTGAAATTTTCACAGAATATGTAAAACTTTGGCCGCTACAACAACAAATATATGACAGTTAAAAATTGAAGGGTGTTCTAAAGCGAGCAAGGAAAAATGTTGAAGTACTAATGCAATTTACAGACAAATATATATAAACTTTAAATTTTCAAAGTTAGTGTTAATTGGTGTAGTCTGTGGAACAGACTACACCAATTAACACTGATAATTTAAATAATAAAAATTAAATGGTGTTCTATCAGTTAATGTACTTTTACTATTTAGACAATCTGCTGTATCTTGAAAACCGTAAGAGGTTAACTCTTGCAACTTTCAAAAATGCTAAAACTAAAAAATTCCAAAAAAAATGTCAAGACGAAAAATCGCTAAAATGAAAAAGCGCCTAAAAAGCACCAAAATGAAAAAATCGCTAAGACGAAAAAACACAAAAGCTAAAAAGATCGCAAAAAACTGAAAAAACCGAAAAAAGTCATCAATACGAAAAAACAGCACTAAAGCCTAAAAAAAATCGCTCAAACTAAAAATATCATTAAAGTCAAAAAATTTCCAAAAATAGAAAAAAATCACCAAAACGAAAAAAACCCCAAGCCCAAAAGAAGCGCCGAAACTAAAAAAATCGCCAAAAACAAAAATATCGCCAAAACGAAAAAAGTACGAAAAAATCGCTAAACTAAAAAATCACAAAAAACGAAAAAAGCGCCAAAACTGAAAAAGCAACCAAAACTAAAATAAATCGCTAAAACTAAAAATATCGGCAAAAAGCGAAAATAAATGTTAAAACAAAAAAAGCTCCAAAAACAACGAAAAATACTTAAAAAATTAAAAATTAATAAAATTAAACAAAACAGACAACGAAAAAACTGCCAAAAGGAAAAAGGGGCAAGATCGAAAAGGGATATACATACATATGTGTATTCGTACGGAACCCTTCGTTTGCAAGCCAAAGTCGCACTTTACTTAATTTTTTTACGTTTTTTCACTTTTCGGCGATATTTTTAGTTTTAGCGATTTACTTTGACTGTGGCGATTTTTTGAGTTTTGGAACTTTTTTCGATTTTTGGGATTTTTGGTTTTTTTAAATTTTTTGCAGTTTGTTTTTTGTTTTGGCGTTTTTTTGGTTTTGGCGTTTTTAGTTGTTTAAAATTTTTTTTTTTGCTTTTTGACATTATTTTTAGTTGTAGCGATTTTTTTTAGTTTTGGTGCTTTTTTCTGTTTTGGTGATTTTTTTCGGATTTTTGTGATTTTTTTAGCCTAAGCGATTTTTTGTTGGTTTTTGCACTTTTTCGTTTTGGCGATTTATTTGGTTTTTGGTGATTTTTTTTTGTTTTGGCGCTTTTTTTTCGTTTTTGTGATTTTTTTTCGTTTTTTTGCAATTTTGTCGTTTTTTTATGATATATTTAGTTTTAGCGATTTTTCTATGTTGTAGTGCTTTTTTTAGTTTTACGACTTTTTTCGGTTTTTGGGGTTTTTTTTAGTTTTTTGGGTATCTTTTTAGTTTTTTTGGGTATCTTTTTAGTTTTGGTGATACAGAAGTTTCCGGTTTGTCAGGCCTGTTCATAAACTGAAAAGTTCGCTATACACAGTACTTTTGCAAAATAGTAGTTTTATGGTTAAATAAATAACTAGAATTTTATTTTTTGTCGTTTATTTTGTTTAAGATAATTTTTGAGATCTGTACATATAATACCACAAAATATAGAACAAGTAAAAAGTAAAAGTGTATATAACATAGAAAATATAAGTAGTAGGGAACTGTATGCATGGCCCCAATTAAAATTTTAAAATTTGGGTAATTAAAATTTGAAATTTTAATTGTTAAATAAACAAAAGTGTAATTTGATACCCGTGGGAAAATAATGAAAGTACCCTGTAGGTAAAATGTTGTTAAAAAATTGTGATGAATTATTATTGAGTTAAAGTGTTAGTGTGAAATTATATTATAGATAATGTTTTGTGTTCTATGAATTTCGGATATGGGTGTATCTGTGGGTGAGTGGGGTTCGATACCTACCATAGACCCTGGATGTTTTCCGTTGCTTCGTGGGTTGTGGTTGTGTTGAGATAGTGACCTAGGAACAATTGGCTTAGTATAGACAATGTGGTTCTAATGAGGTGATATTGAGACATTGGGTAGTGAGTTTGGAGCTTGAAAGTATTGGCTTACTATAGACTGTGTGGTTCTTATGGGGTCATATTGAGAGATTGGGTAGTGTTTTAGATTATATGTAGAAATAAAGAGTGTAGACAAGTTTGGTGACAACGTCACCAAACTTGTAGATAAAAAAGTCGACTTGGGTTCCTACTGGGTTTATTGTGTCGCTGTTATTATTTTTTGTTCTTGATAATATTTTGTGATGCTTTGTGCATGGCTGTGGGTGCGTGAATGTGTGGGGGATGGGTGTGTGTGTGTGTGTGCGTTTCTTTTTTCTTATCTTTATATTTGTGAAGAATGTGTGTATGTCGTTTCAAATGTCCGTCTTGTTTATTTCTTGGGATAATAATTTGAATATTTGTTCTACAGAATCATGTTTATTGCTTTGTTTATTCAGCTGCGCATTTTTTGAGAATGATTCATCATTTGAAATGTCCGTCTGATTATTTGTTTTGCAGAATCATGTTTATTGCTTTGTTTATTCAGCTGCGCATTTTTTGAGAATGAGTCATCATTTGAAATGTCCGTCTGATTATTTGTTTTGCAGAATCATGTTTATTGCTTTGTTTATTTAGCTGCACATGTTTTGAGAATGAGTCATCATTTGATAACAAAATTTTATTAGTCATCATTTATATAAAATAAAATATTACACAATGTTATGTTCTAGTTCTTGCTGTTGCTAGGTATACATATGAATTTCATCAATCTCGTAATATCAATAAAAAATTAGACTTGATGCCTACTACGCGATTCTCATAGGATGTATATAAGTAGAAGAAATAATGAAGATTTTCTGATAACGCAATAAGTGCGGTTGAATTCAAAAAATTTATTAATAAACAATTTCATAGTGTTTTTGAAAAAAGGACTAAATAAATAAAAATAATTAAATAAATTTGATTAAATAAATAAGTAAATAAAAATAATGAGTTCTTCTGTATATCAATGTAATTTATGTAATAAGGTATACAAATACCAAAAAGCGTTCTTGGATCACGTTCGAAATCATGGTCAACCAGGTCAAGTGATCATCAATCAGGACTCAAATGGAGAACAACAACATCAGCACCAAGCTTCTCTACGGTACCAACCATATCCACTACCAATGAATTATAAGCAATACGGGTCTACCAGCTATCCGATACCAATGCCATGGAACAATCAGTTTTCAGTACCCATACAAATTCCACATCATCTTCCTATTCCCTATCAATATACTTAACCAATGCAATGGCAGCAATATAACATACCCAACTATTATCCTTCAGTTTCGAATAATCAATATGCCTTGTCGATGGACAGTTCCAGATATCCTCAACACCAACAACAGCAACAACAACCACAGCAACAATATCAACAGCAACAACAACCACAGCCACAACATCAACAACAACCACATCAACAACAGCAGCATCATCAACAACAACAACAGCAACAACTAGATAATATTGGGTTTGATGACATGGATACTTCAAATTCTCCCAGCGGTAACTATGATAATACTCCTTTGAATGTAGAAACAAAATATTATGAAATAAACAGTGCATTAAAAAAAAATATGGCAACATATGGAATTCCCAACAAAAAAGATGATCTTCTATTTGAAGACTTTGTTCTGGAAAATAAACCTATTTTCAAGGAAAGACTTGAAAAAAGTTTGGTTAAACATAATATTTTAAAATTCTGTGTAACTCTTATTGGAGAGTAGATAAAAATTGTTGGTGAAGAAATTGACTTGTGTCAAATTTCACACAGAGCAAAAATGGATTTATTGTGCCTGGGAAGTAATGTAGATGAGCTAATTGAAAAACAATTCCAGGACATTCATAATAAAATGTCAGAATTCCAGGAAAGAGACTCTGGGTGGACTTTAATCAGAATTATTCGCGCTGAAATTAACATAAACAAAAGTTCACTAGTAAAAGGATCTCATTGGATAAGCACACCATTAAAACTGGCTAAAAAGCGGGCCTGTATCAACATTGAAAACAATGATGATTATTGTTTTAAATGGAGTTTAGTTGCTGCATTAGATACCACAATAATAAAGTATAACGAACGTTGCTCCTCATATAACATCGAGGACATTAGTGCTGATGTCATTTGCCTAAAAAATGGAATTGTGGTTGATTTCACAAATTTAAAGTTCCCATTGGCATTAAAAAACATCAAAGTATTTGAGGATAGGAATGATGGAATAAGTGTGAATGTGTTTGGGTATGATAATGAGAAGGATGAAACCATTGGACCATTCTAAAATACACCAAAAGACAAAACAAAGCATGTTAATTTAATTCTGCTGGAAGCTGGAGACATTCACCATTACATTTTTATTAAAGATATATCAAGGTAAGTAAAAACATATTTATGATTGAATAACTATATACACATATAAATTTATTCCTTTTACAGATTATTAACTTCAGACAACGAAGCACTGTGGCACTCTTTCAGTCTGTAATACCTGCCTACAATATACAC
>OY101450.1:54044426-54087921 GCA_956483635.1 Panzeria rudis
ATATATATATATATATATATATATATATATATATATATATATATATATATATATATATATATATATATATATATATATATATATATATATATATATATATATATATATATATATATATATATATATATATATATATATATATATATATATATATATAATATATATATATATATATATATATATATATATATATATATATATATATATATATATATATATATATATATATATATATATATATATATATATATATATATATATATATATATATATATATATATATATATATATATATATATATATATATATATATATATATATATATATATATATATATATATATATATATATATATATATATATATATATATATATATATATATATATATATATATATATATATATATATATATATATATATATATATATATATATATATATATATATATATATATATATATATATATATATATATATATATATATATATATATATATATATATATATATATATATATATATATATATATATATATATATATATATATATATACATATATATATATATATATATATATATATATATATATATATATATATATATATATATATATATATATATATATATATATATATATATATATACATATATATATATATATATATATATATATATATATATATATATATATATATACATATATATATATATATATATATATATATATATACATATATATATATATATATATATATATATATATATATATATATATATATATATATATATATATATATATATATATATATATATATATATATATATATATATATATATATATATATATTAACTTTATCAGAATATTAGAATAACTCACGCTTTCAAAATAACAGATATAACCTAATTATGTTTCTTTCTATCACTTTTAAGCCAATGTTACTTCTTCACCTTATAATATATTTACTTGAAATTGTCAATAAAATGAAAGTTTAACGGATATTATTATTAAAAAGGTGAACAACAAAGACAATTATTAAAACTCTGTAAATGTAGTAGGCACGTGAGTAGGTATCAATCTAATAATTTAACCAGCAAACATAGATCGAGTACTGCATACATAATAATCCTGATATGCTTCAAAATAATAAAAAACTATCTGTAAGACAAGGACTAAAGCATACAACCTTTTAGCTATACTTTCATTCACACACTATTTCAAAATCTTTTTTCCGACGGCATTCTTTAATAAAAAAGTTTAGCTAAAATGAATTTTTATCTAATAATCGATGGCGGATATTGAAACTAATATTGTTCCTTAACCTATTCAATTACCCTAGAGAGAGAAAAGAATCTGTCACAAGACAGGTCACGGGACTGGTTCCCCAAGGGGTCAATTGACATAATTAAGATATCCAGTGATAGGTTCTAGTGCCAAACTTAAGCTACTTGTCCTGTGATGGGGCCTTAATACTAGTTAAACTACTGTACTATAAACAAATGAGTTTAATTTGGAACAAAATCAGCTGTATAATGAAGGAATTTTCCTATCATTTTTGTTCTAGTTTTGTGATGTGAATATTTTCACCGGTTACAACTCAGGGAGATTTTGTACCATTCCCATTTTCACTTGTCATACAACAAGTACATTCAAAACAATTGTATAACATTTTCCTCAGAGCAGTTAAACCTAAGAGTTCTATGTGTTTTATTTGAAATGAATCCTTGTTGAATACATTGTTACATATTTCTAAAGTTAGTGAGCTACATCATATACATATATAAATAGACTACACAATTTTGTCGTACACTTTTAAGTATCTTATTGTCCACCAATATTAATGAAACATACATATATGGTTAAAAAGATATTTGTGTATAGATGTCCGCAATATATTTTTTTTACCCGAAAATCCTCAAAATTCCTGAAGCTCCCCAGAAATATCCCCGTTTGAATTTCGGTCACCCGGCGATCCTAGTATTTGTTTTATTACTTAAATGCGTTATTAATTTAATTTGTTTCATGCTTTGAATTTTCTTGTTTTCTACACAAAATGATAAAGCATTTTGACAATTGTGTAATCTTTATGGAATTTTAAGTCTAATCTAATAACAATTAAGTTATTAAATTTCTATGGGTCTAATCTAATATGTATCCAAATGTTTGTAAATGATGTAAACTTCCCTTTCATCATCTAAATTAAAATTTTATGAATCTTCAAACAATGAAGAATCGAATATGGTAGGTAATAACATAAACCATAGTCATACAAGTTGTTTACAACTAAATAACTTAGATAATTTGATTTATTTGTAAAGTCCTGTGTTACATCATAGTACTACATTTGAATGTAGTACATCCTTTTCCAACATATTCATAATCATCCTTAATATATGACTAATTAGTAATCATTTCTTCGAAACTACTTCAGATGATTTCACGAGGAGATACCTGTACATATAATTAAGCAGAATTCATTGACAATTCAGTTATTTTGTTCGCAACGTCATCATATCAACCATCATCGTATAAAAAACCTTCTAGTGTGCTCGAACTTGATGACTTAATAATATAAATCGGAATTAGTCTATAAGATATAGTTTAGTAATGCGTTTTTATCGTTCACTATAATTTTCTTTAATATGAATATGCATAAGTAGATACATTATTATTTAAAAATTCTCTTATAAATATTCTAAATATGTCTGTATATATAGTACATATGTCTAATGTTGAATTAAAGGAATACTTAATATGATAACTGTAAGCAAATGAAATATGCTTTTACAGTTATCTAACAATATTTGAGTTTGGTATATTCACTGATTCCTAAATACAATCGAAATCTGTAAATGTATACTATAAAGGCCTATACATTTGCTTTTTTAAGTTCTCCCCTTGTTTTTATTAAGACTATCCCATTATGGTATTGAATTAAGCACATGAATCTAATGGGAATATTTTCGTAGTTGACTTCTTATCAACCTGTACTTTAATAATATTCAAAAAAATATCGATTAATAATATTCCGAAATATATCTACAAATAAATTGAATTTTCAAGGATATGTGTAGTAATATGAGTTTTAAAAATAGTACGTATTTGTATATTCAGTTTCGGTATGGAATTAGTCAACAGATTTTACAGAATCTCATTCATAATAATAATTTGAATTTACATTAATTCAAACAATTAAACTAGAAAGTCTAAATAATTACTTTCATCTTAGATTTTGCATTTATTTGTATCAAAAGTTTTCAAACATGTAATCATCACAATCTCTATAATAAACACTTGCTTCTTTCATATTTTTAGAATGTTTTATTAACGCTGTTGTTTTAAAACAACCAGCTTTACTCTGCACATCAAAAATAAAAAAAAACTTGCCTTGTTTAGCAAATCAGTATAAGAAAATGTATGTATTATTAAGTAATATACATACATATGTACGTTCAATGACACGCTTCAGAAAAATAAAACAAAACTCAAACAATAGAACACATCAATACAAAGATTATCTATCGATCACAGCATACTAATACCATCTACTACTTTCCACCGGTCAAGAGAAAAATTACCTTATAAAATCCCTACTTGATAAAATATTTAATGTAAAAAAATACCTTTGTATATCAAATAAACTCATTAAAATTATTAAAAATATCGGATGTAAAAGTGATAGAAATAATTAATGTTCCTGTCTTCCATGTATAGGTATAAGCCTTCAAATTAAAGAACAACAACCATGTATTAAGTATATTGATAGACCTTTCACCCTCAAAAATATAACCGTCGAATACTAAAATAAATTTTCTGAGTCATGAAAACCATCCATGACTTCCTCCCAAAAAAATTAATCTTCTGGTCCTCGTGTAGAGCTCATTGTAAAACAATCACACAAAGTGATAAAAAATAGTGATGTACATGCACAACAACTACCACTATAAGCTCAAAACTATACAATCTTTATCTGTAAAGTTCAAATAATAAACAAAAATATCCAAGTCAGCAGAATTAAAAATACATAAAAAAATTTTAAAAGAAAAATTAATATGTACAACATCAAAAAGAAATTTATATACATACATAAACAACAACCTACAAAACCGCAAAATTTATATAGATACTAGATCGATCACAACAGACATATATCGTATACATACACTCAGCCCAACACACACCTACAAAAAAGTGATGACTCATACACAAACATAACATATATGTAATAAAATTTCATACTATGTATTGTGCAATTCAAATTCCTTTGTCTAGCAATACGAAACACTGTTTCTTAAATATATAAACAAACGAAGGTGCCATAACGACACCTTCGTCTCACCAACGAAATTAATAGTCGGACACACTAAACCCCATAAAATCATAATGACACCTTAACATCTATCTACAATTGTTACATTAAAATAAAGAAATCAAAATATACATCACAAGTTCATTAACCCTATTCAAAAACTCTGGTTATGGTCCCAAAATATTGAACAACTGAAATGCACTTGTACATAAAAAAAAACCTCTGCAAACAAAATACATATTTCAAATAAAATATATCAACATATTTATTAGCTACACACAACTATAAATCCAAACAATCATGCGAATATTTTGCAAAAAAAAACAAAAGTTCTCACTTGAAAAAAATTAATTCAGACATAGAGCAAACACTTATTTGTATGTATGTACATACATACATCAAATAAATTTGCAGATATGTACATAAGTATGTACACATATTGTCAAATTTCATACCCATGCGATTGCGTACTCAGAACATTTAGTAGAACTTAACACAGCTCCTCCTCCCCTCTCACACTTCCATAACCACATAATGAAAATTTACAAACCGTTTACCAACCGACTGACGTTGAGTCAAAAATGGACGGACACGCTTAAATAAATAGAAACAAAACATTTTAAAACTTTAAATATAAACAAATTGAATTTAACAAACATAGAACAAAGATAAGATTGACAAAATAAAAAAATGTCATCGTCCACAGTATTATAAAACACAGATGTAATCAAACGGATTTTAGCATAAACATATAAAAAATAGGGAAGGTCACATACATGAGAACATTTTATACTACATATGTACATCACATGGCGCCTACAAAAAACAATTCAAACTATTTTAACAACATACCTCCAAATCATGGACAGACTCAAATTCATACATTCAGACATATAGAAATTCCCACAGACAGACAGAAATTCTCACGCGTCCCATACTTACACTAACAAATTGCAAAAACATCAAGCTATGAACATCACACATACACAAATATATATTCTCACGGACAGACATCAATCCAGATGTAGAAATATGATTAAATTTATATACATAGCAACAGCAAGAATTCGCACGATCAGCACAAAATCAAGGGCAACACATACAAATGTATATATGTAGATGTAGCCATACGCAACTATATGCACACACACATACACACACTACAATTTCATAATGTTGTGAAATTCAAATTCCATTGTCAAAAAATAAACAACATTAAGAAAGATTTTAATATGGACAGACAGACGTCAATCCACATGTACAGACTCTTTATGTAAACACAACCTCTAACCAACCCCCACCAACAAACAAACAAAAATTAGGATGATGACTCATTCTCCAACACATGCACCTGAATAAACAAAAACACCAACAAGATTAAGCATGCATATTTAACGTAAACAAACATTTCAGACCATCTGTCATACTAAGCAACACAGCTACAAATCCAAACGATCATGCGATTATTTGATGCAAAAAACAAATACCTCCACTTGACATAAAAAATATTATAAACAAAAAACAAACGCTTATTGTATGTACGTATGTATATGCATACATATTAATTGGAACTTAACACCCCCCTCTAACACTTCCATAACCACATTCTTAACACCCCCCCCCCCCCTCTCACACTTCCATAATCACATTCTGAAAATATACAAACCCTCCACCAGTCAATTGGTGGACGGACATGCTTAAATAAACACAACTACATTTTAAATGTAAACACAAGCACCACCAAAAATTATGAACATCTCAAATCAATAGCCACACAATAAACCCCGTAGGAACCCAAGTGACGTTGTCACCAAACTTGTCTACACTCTTTATTTCCACATATAATCTAAAACACTACCCAATCTCTCAATATGACCCCATAAGAACCACATTGTCTATACTAAGCCAATACTTTCAAGCTCCAAACTCACTACCCAATGTCTCAATATCACCCCATTAGAACCACATTGTCTATACTAAGCCAATTGTTCCTAGGTCACTATCTCAACACAACCACAACCCACGAAGCAACGGAAAACATCCAGGGTCTATGGTAGGTATCGAACCCCACTCACCCACAGATACACCCATATCCGAAATTCATATAACACAAAACATTATCTATAATATAATTTCACACTAACACTTTAACTCAATAATAATTCATCACAATTTTTTACCAATATTTTACCTACAGGGTACTTTCATTTTTTTCCCCACGGGTATCAAATTACACTTTTGTTTATTTAACAATTAAAATTTCAAAATTTCAAATTTTAATTACCCAAATTTTAAAATTTTAACTGGGGCCGTGGGAACAGTTTCCTACTACTGAAAACGTTTTTTTATCATATAAATTACAATTTGTTATTTTGCAACCTTTTTTTTGCTTGCGAATAAGAATTATTTTTGAGTTTTATATTTGAATATACAAACGCTTTTCTCGTTTTGTTATTTGTATGGAAAAAACTTGTTTTGAAACGCATTTGAGTTATTTTTCATACAAAGTTGAAACTTTTAAAATGGAATTATTGCACAAAATCTGCATATAATTATTATATATTTAGGGGCCATTTTTCCTATTTTGGCCAAATTTTAATTTGGCACCATTTTTCCTATTTTGTGGCTATTTTTCATTTTATATTTTTTAATTTGGGGAAGTTTTTCCTTTTTTGGGACCATTTTTGATTTTTTAGTTTGGGCCATTTTTCCTATTTTGGGGCTCATTTTTAATTTTGGTCCTTTTTCATAAGACTAATAAATGGCCAAAAATATGTATAGGAAAAATAGCCCAAAAAAAATAAAAAATGTCGCCTAAAATAGGAAATAATTTGCATAGTTGTTTTCAGTTCAAAATTTTTTGGTCATTGTCTTACATGTCTTTTAATGATATATGTACATATTCACTTAAATTTTTGACAACATAAAAGGCGTTGTATGTTACCAAATGCATTTTTTATAACATATTTAATAACAATTGGATATGAAACACGAGTGTTTGCTGGATAACTCTTAATGAAAAAATGAATAAGAAAATGTATAAGCATCCATGTGAAGAATGTATGTAAGATAATTTCCACAATTGTGGTATGGCGTGCGTTTCAATGTCTTAGAGTAATTTTAGTCTTGTGCATATTAAATAAGTTAACTGAATTCATATTTTCGCGGTTTTCAATAAAATTGAATATTACTATATATTTTAAATGTCAACAATCCAATTACCAGTATTAGATTGCAAGTTCACTAGAGTATGCAAAAACCGCAATTTTTCAAGAAACCGGGTTTCGAGTTATTCGAAAAATTTATTTTTTAAAAAATACGGTTTCGAATACGGCTTTGTGCAAATAAACCGGTTAACCAGTTTTTATAATATGTATGTGAAAATTTTGTTTTTTTTTTCTTTTTGAGAAAAATCTTTATAATACATACTATACACATTAATGGGATCTTTTCCTTGAAATAAGTTGTTCCAAAGTAATTTAATTACACAGGACTACAGTGAAATTACTTTTTGGAACAAAACTACTAAGGTAGGCTGTATAATGCGCTAAAAATATAGCCTTTAGTTTTTTCCTATCAGCTATAGTAATTTTTTTAATCGGCATGTTTAATAGTAGGGGAGCCCTAGAAGAGATTTTTGGATTTACTCAAGCGCGTGAGAAAACCATATGTATATAGGGCGTTCGCCTAGGACAGCCGATCAGATTAGTAAAAAAATCGATAGCTGTAGAAAGTCGAGCGCGTCAGATTAAGGCATGGTGAGTTAATTACATGCAGAACAGTGTGCATTTCAATAATCAGACGATTTAAGTGTGACATAAAGAAATGGGAGGGTCGGGAAGTTGCAAAAAAAAACGTCACCTGGATTTACACGAGCGCGGTCACAATTTTTTTTATTTTGTAGGAAATAATTCAAGGATCAAGGGAATATAATGATCTGACGATTTCCATAAGCCGAAGTATCTAAATATTTTTCAACTACGCAGTGTCTCACATTCTATATTGAAAAACAGAGCGAAACATAAACAAATAATACAAAAACATTTGCTTTGAGAAAAATGGTATAACGCCTAAAAATAGTTTTTTTTTTGCAATAATTGAAAAAATTTAAGAGAAAAGCAAGATAAAAATATTTCTAATTGGATTTGTTTACCGTTAATGTTAATGATTTTCAAATCCACTTAAAAATAGAATTGTAAGATTGCGATACTATTGATTCAATACTACTCAATACTTCAGTGGCTTTCCTTATGAACGAAATTATATAAAAATATGAAAACTGCAATCTTATTAGTGAAAATTATATATTCAGGTATGTGATGGAAAACGATTTCGAAAACGATCCTATTTTAAAAGGTGTTTTTTAACAATATTTCTTTATTAAAAAGAATTTTACCAAAAATATTATAAACATATTTGTTTGTTAAATATAATTTTATCACAAAAATTATAAAAATTGAATGGAAAGTGTACTAAAAATTACCTCTAAAAGTGCTTCGTTTTCAAAATCGTTTTCCATCACATACCTGATTATTAACTTTTTTACTTTGAAATATTCTTTTTTATGTTTTACGATGTTTTAATTAAATAAAAGTTAGTGATGAAACAGAGCATTCTAAAACGTCGACAGAAAATCAATTAGAGAGCAACAAAGCCCATAATAAAACAACGACCGAAGCGACAAATTTCTCATTAATTCTATCAAAATTTTGCTTTTTAATTTTATCAAAATTTTTTTCAATATTGCTTTTTACTTTTAAATTTTCTTTACTCAGTTCAAATGTTTTGTTTAAAAAAGTAATGAAAATCTATTAAAATATGGAAACGTCGTTTGTAAGTGAGGCTTTTAAAACAAAAGCAAATTAAAATACGTTTTCAAAATAAAATAAATTCTATTTCAAAACGGCTGCAGTATTTAAAATGTTAATTTGTATGAAAAAAACACAAGCCACCGGAGTTCTGTTTCATCATTTATATTAGTTATTCAGTAATTTTTTGTACTCAAATTCTTAAAATTTTTTTATCAGTTTCATTCATAATTTACAATGTGTTTTGCTGGAAATACACAACTCTGAAAGTATTGAATAACTATTTAGAAGCAGAGTAGGAAAATAAACAAAACGAAACGTTTGCTTTAATTTTGCTTTGATCTTTTGTTCATATTTTCGGCTCCGGTCTGGACCGAAAGCTGGGTCGGTAGTTCAGTTGACATTTCCGGTTTAGGGACTGGACCGAAAATTGGGTCGGTAGTGCAGTTCATATTTCCGGTTCTGGCCTGGACCGGAAGTTGGGTTGGTAATGTGGTTCACATTTCCGGTTACGGTCCGGAAGTTTGACCCCTCTAGGGGCATCATATTAGTATGCGATCAAGAATAAAAAAGTGAAGAAGAGCGATATAATGCTACAAATCCAAATGTCTTAAAATTACGTCACTACGAAAGATATATGTATTTTGCAGCACTGAAGAAACCCAAACTAACCACTGTTCACATAAAAAACAGCAAGCGCAATGCGTCGCTCAATATACGCAATGAGCAGCGCAAAACGATAGACAAAAAATAAATAAATGCGCATTGCGCAAAGAGCGTCGCTAATAAATCGAATGCGCTTGCGCGGCGCTAACCAATTGCTCCTTTTTTTCGATCCGCTCCTTGTGCTTGTGCGCATTTTTAATACGCTTATATTACTATAATAGTTCTTGGGCGCAAATGAGTTTTGATATAACAAGTTTTTTATCTCTACATGCTGTTATTTTTAACATTTACGGCCAATTTTTAACTTAGATTTTCAAAGTCATTTATATTTAAATTCATTTTAAGTACAAAATTCTCTGTTGCATTAAAGACTTAAATCAAAATTAATTCACCAATATTGGACATTTAAATTCGATTAAAGTTTTATACATTACCATATGATTTTGATTGCTTGTTCTTCTTTCGCAAACAAAAAAATTGTGGCCGCTGACAAATCCCCTTTTGTTGGCGTGAAATTTGGGGTTTCTTTGTCTATATTTAGCTTTCTATCATTTTGTAAGCTGTTTTATTCTTTTAAAACATTGCAGCAACCCTTCATTATTCTTATTTCCTGAATGGAGGAAAATATATTTTTTGGAATTTTTCTTTGTTAATGTTGAACAGATGGTTTTTTGGGAAATTTATGGTATTTTATGGTGCTACCATATTTTTATCACATTTAAATAACAATAACTAAATACGACTGAAAAACACAAGTTGTAATTAATTACAATTTAAATTTATATGAAAATAACTAAAATAAATATTTAATTACTATGTCA
Source organism: Panzeria rudis (assembly GCA_956483635.1). Classification (NCBI taxonomy): domain Eukaryota; kingdom Metazoa; phylum Arthropoda; class Insecta; order Diptera; family Tachinidae; genus Panzeria; species Panzeria rudis. The sequence goes on from OY101450.1 coordinate 54,055,029, forward strand.
AAAATTGGCGGTTATTCTTTCAGTTGATAATTAAATTGTACGGAAGTAATTCTTTTAATGATATGCTATGAAATTTGCAAATGAAGGTCTAAAAAGCCTTTAAGCTTAGACGTTTTTGAAGATCCTTCATAAGACACAAATTCAATGTTAGAAGAATTAGATGATCTTCAAAAATTAAAATCTAATTGAGGTTTCGTCATATGCTTTACGAACTATGGTTAAATAAATAGGAAAAATACTTATAAGATACTTTTTTCCGAACTCTTCATTGGTTACACTGCTTTACACTCAATTACAATAGCAATATTTAAATGTTTTGTGTTTGAATCTAACTGTAACCCAATAAAGTTATGTTTCAAGTATCTACGTATGTATTATGTGTGTATGTACATAAAAAGAACCATTGAAACAAAGCAAGAATGCGTCGTGTGAACAGTATGCTTCGCAATCGCCATTGAGAGGGCGTCGTGTGAACATGCTATAACAGGCTAACGTACGGCGCAGTCGTTGTAGCGTCGCCGCAGACCATTTCACACTCCCAGCCGCCGCCGATAACAAAATCCATCGGCTAACAACTCTGGTCCAGTTTATAGAACCCAAACAATCAACTTGAGCGAAAATTTTGTATGAAAAGCGCTCATTTTTTCAGTGGTTTTAGTCGATTGTATAAGTCCCAAAACAGCACAAATTTACGTCAGATTAAGGAAATTCCTCCACTTAATCGTCAGATTATGGGTCCGACTTGTCAAGGATATCAAGCCGAAGCAGCTGTTTATTATATCTGACGCGCTGGAGTATTTCACTGTTACGATTTTTTTGCATTTTGAAGAGGCCCGCTCCTTTAGGGTCCTCTTAACTTCCCTTCTGAATATCTGACGCGCTCGAGCAAATCCATTTTTTCTGCATTTTCTACCCCTTCGTACGGCCACACCCACCACGCAAACCGTCAGATTAATATTGCTCCGTTATCAGAAACACGTGGGTTGCATACACTATGAATATCTGACGCGCTCGAGTATTTCAATGTGACTGTTATTTTTTTACATTTTTGAAAGCCCGTACACGGTACCCCCACCACTGAAAGGACATACATGACACAACCTTTTTTTCTTTTTAGCATCTAATCTTCATATTCCGTAAGGTCCCGACGACGCTCGAGCAAATCCACATTTAGCACGTTGGGCTCCCCTACTATAATATTTCGACCAAAAACACCAAAAGATGCCTTACACAATTACCTGAAAACTATACTAATGTAGTTTTATGATTTGATCAACTCTTTCCAAGTTATTCATTTAACAATTTTTTTCTTTATAGAAACTCATAAAACATTTAAAACTGCAAACACTGCACCTATCTATTATTGTTCTCAGGCAGGTGTCTTACGAACAAAATGAACCATATATCATGAAAACCGATGGACAAGTGTTGATTTTATTAGCAATTAAGTCAATACTTAAGAGGTACTTTCGTTTTAAATATTTAAAAAAAAAATTATTTATTTCCTACAGAAATTTTGCTGAAAACGGTACGACCAATTTGGATGATCCTCAGGACGAAGCTTGTATGATGACAAGTGTTTGAAATGCTACTAATGAGGTAAGTTTCGGTCTTTCAGTAAATGGTATTTGTAATATTCGTTGGAAATCTATTAGAATTTAATCTACTGGAGCGATATTTATAAAATTTTCATATTGTCACTAACTGCCTGTTCAACGATGTCGAAGGAAAACCTGAGCGATCGAAAGCCACTGTCTCGAAATCTAGTCAATTTGGATTCAACAATATCGACAGCTTTCGTTGGTTGCACTTACGTGTCAATTTTTCTCTCTTAAGTATTAAAAGTATACAATAATGCCATATTGTAACTTTCTAGTTTATTTGACGATTTTCATTAAAACACTGAAAATACTACTAAATTGTTTGGAGTAAAATAACGAGTGATTTTTTTGCTATTATCTTTTTGGCAACACTAGTTTTGACAGCTCACGCACGTTTTGTATCTTGTGTCACTGTCAAACATCTTCAGTTTGGTCTATAATTTAATCATGAATCGTCTTACAAACGAACAACGCTTGCAAATTATTGAATTTTATTACCAAAATGCGTGCTCTGTTAAGAAAGTTCATCGCGCGCTTTCTGGTTGAATTTCTGGTTGAATTTCTGGTTGAATTTCTGGTTGAATGGATACGTGAACAAGCAAAACTGCCGTATTTGGAGTGAAGAGCAGCCAGAAGCATTGCAAGAGCTACCAATGCATCCACAAAAAACAACCGTTTGGTGCGGATTATGGGCTGGCGGCATCATTGGGCCGTATTTCTTCAAAGATGATGCGAATCACAACGTTACTGTGAATGGTGAGCGCTACCGTGCGATGATAACAAACTTTTTTCTGCCCAAAATGGAAGAGCTTGACTTGCATGACATGTGGTTTCAACAAGACGGTGCCACATGCCACACAGCACGCGAAACAATGGACCAATTGAGAGGCGAGTTCGGTGAACAGTTTATTTCACGCTTGGGACCAGTCAATTGGCCGCCCAGATCGTGCGATTTAACGCCTCTAGACTATTTTTTGTGGGGCTATGTTAAGGCTAATGTCTATAGCGACAAGCCCGCTTCGATTGACGCACTGGAAGCCAACATTGCCAACATTATTCGTGAGATACCGGCCGAAATGTTGGAAAGAGTATGCCAAAATTGGACTAAGCGGATGGACCATTTGAGGCGCAGCCGCGGCCAACATTTGCATGAAATAATCTTCAAACATTAAATTATATCGACCCAACTATCGATCCAAATAAATATTTCATGCATTTTTCTGAATTTTATGTGTTTTTTTTTTACTTTCCGATAGTTCTTATAAAATCACCCATTACAACCGAACATAACGACAAGAGAGTCCATTGTAAGGTACTCGCAATTGTACAGGAAATTTTTATATTTGCTAATACAAATTCTAGTTTGATGGGCCTTACACAGTAAAGAAAACAGAAGTTTTGAATGTGTAGTGGCTTTTATTTTGTTAAAAAAAATCACGAGTATGTGCATAAATAATAAAAAATGAATAAGAATGATAAAACATTTTATAATAAAGAGAGATGTTACGAGTTCTAAGAACTTAATGGACTTTTATGCAAAATTTTTTACCAGTCGCAAGCAACACAGTAAGTGAGTGATTTTGACATTACGTTCGTATTGCTTCGACATTGTTGAATCGGATATCGTATGAAACCACTTACGTTTTCTTTCTACTTGTTTTTCGAGTTATCGTTCGTATAGAAACATATTTATGACTTTGTGCATGAACGCAAATCAGTGTTCTTTCGCTTAGAATGCGCATGAACATCTTTTTTCGACATCGTTGAACAGGCAGTAATTGTCCATAAAGTAGAGTTTGCAATAAACTTTTTAATATGTAAGGTGGGACGAGTCGGTAAGCTATCGGCACTGAATAAATAAGGCGGTAGGTTTTAATGCGTAATTAATAGTAATTAAGGTTTTTGTTTTAAAGCATATAAGCAATTGCTTCAAAAAATAAAATTTTGTCGGATCTTAATAGCTTTTAGAGAAATAACTTCAAGTATGTAATGCAAAAATTTTCCTTATATGGATTTGGTTTGATAAATTTAAAAAGTACTAAAAATGTTTTTTACATAATATTTTAAAAATAATATATTAGACAGGATGACGAAATTTCAACAGTTTTTTCCATATTTTTAATTAAACTAGAGGTAGAATAAACGCCAGGCAAAATAAAAGTTAAAAAAGAAATGGGAAAATACTATTTTTTAAATATAAGTATAAAAACAATTTTTTTTTTTCATCAAAATCCAGAAATGTATTTCTTTGAAAAAAAAACCGGTTAATCAACACATGAAAACCGGCATGCCGAATTATTCGAAATCATAAACTAATCGAAACCGGTTATTTTCAGATATACAAAAAACCGGTTAGCCGGTTTTCGGTTCCGGTTTTTGCATACTCTAACGTTCACCCTTATCGCATTTTAAGGTAACAATTTTATTTAAACAAATTTTTTCGATTATTTGCATTCAGGAAAAAGAAACAATTTCAGACAAATAAAATGGAACATGAATGCCTTAAAAGTAATTTCATTCTGAAAATTTTGTTAACTTATGTATGTATTTAAATCCGTTTTCCTCATCAAAAAAATCTAGACGTAATAGAAAAAAACTGAAAACGGATTTTAATTTACTGCATTAAATTTTTTGTGTTTGATTTTTTTCCAGACCAGTCATATTTGTCAGAAGCGTTTTAAATTTTTATATATCCTAAAGAGTTGAAACTAAAAAGTCGCACGAGCGTCTTATATTTTTCACAAAAATTTGTATGTAAATTTATTTTAACAACTGTATTTTAACAAAATTAATGTAATATCAAATGAGAGTTTTTATATTGTACGAAATACAAAAACTGTAAAAAAGCGCCAAAAAAACCCCAAACCTAAAATAGTCGCCAAAAGCCGAAAAATCGCCAAAACGAAAAAAAAATTTTAAAGCCAAAAATCGGTAAAATTAAAAAAAAACCAAAAACCGAAAAAAATCCCCAAAACCAAAAAAAAAAGCGCCAAAGCAGAAAAAGCGCCAAAAATTTAAATAAATCGCTAAAACTAAAACATCGTCACTAAGCGAAAACACGTTACAACAAAAAAAACGCCAAAACCAAATAAATCGCCAAAGCAAAAAATCGCAAAAATTCGACAAAACCGTCTAAACTAAAATGTCGTCAAAACTTTAAAAAAAATCGCCGAAACAAAAACATCGCCAAAAACCGAAAAAAATTTCCCAAAACGAAAAAATCGCAAAAAAACAATAAAATCGCGAAAACGAAATAAAATCGTCAAAATATCGTCAAAAACCGAAAAATCGCAAAAAAAAAATGGAAAAAAATCACCAAAACGAATAATTTTCACGAAAAAGTTGTATATATAAGAATTAAAATCACATTCAACAGAGCCACCTGACAAGTGGTGATAAGCAAATACACGCGTGAGCACTGCCGATGGAAGTGTAGCGGCTTCCGAAAGTGGCGCTACTCTGTTCTGCTGTGTACGTTGAAAAATTAAGTTGATGTTAATGTTTCCCTTGTTCCTTGGAATATTAATCATGCCCAATTCTTTCTGAACAAAGCAAATACTTTCGAAATAATCATATTAATAAACAAATTGAGCTCGTGCTGTATCCATATAAATAATGAGAAATATTCGGCAAACTTCGTCGCTACTTTTATTACTTTAATATGCTGTGATTTGTATCGTTGCCTACAATGAAATTTTAAGGTGCACATTGTGAATTCCTTAAGTGTGCTTGTCAAATGTTCAACCACAAAATGCATACGTGGTGTGTAAAAGCAAAGAAAATTTGCTTCTGTAAATATCAGCCTTCATTTACATTGTAAAATTTTCATTTAGAACGTGTTCTATTTTGAACTGACAAAGCACCTGACATCAGCTGTTTAGCAAGCCAATTGTTTGTAGCACTAAGAACATAGTAGGTCTGTTCCATAACTGTTGTTACTAACTGTTACTATGTAGTTGTTACTGGAAAGTGTTCACGTACTCGAAAAACTAGCAACGAGAGTACAAAAAGAGCATAAAAAGTTGAGAGAAAAAATATGTGTTGCAAGTTTTTGCTAGTAAAATTTTTACTAGCAGGATTTAGCCAAACAGCTGTTACCATCTTTTGTTTGCAAAATAAATGTTTGAAAAATTCATGTAAAAATTACCTTTTTCTAATTTTAATGAATTATAAAGAAATTCTTAATTTTTAAGAAATTAAAAATATTAAATACGGAAAAGACTAGATATTTTTCATTAATTTGGTTGCAGCAGTAGCCGTTAAAAGAGTTTAAAACGCTTGAATTGGGTGGCAGAAAAATTTCCACCTTAAAGCTAAATCATAAAGGTTACACGAGCAATATTATGTGAGTCAAATATAAAAATAATAACTGACAAGTTCGTGCAATGAACAAATTCAACTAAATTGATAAAAATTTCCACAAGTGCATTGAAATTAACTTTATTTCTACTGTTTACAGATATATTAACTAACAAATCCTTATGTACATGCAGTTATACTTTTATTTCTGCTATTTACATAATTTTACACATAAAGATTCAGTTAAAAGATAATGGTTTTTTATTCTACTTGCAAATTTTTGCTAGCAAAACGTTCATTTACTTTTTCATATCTGGGAGATATTTGTTCGCAACTTACTCTCGAAGTAGAAACAAGCATTAATTTGCCGTCGGTGAACAAAATAAACAATATAAAAATATACATATAATATTAAAAAAAAGACAAATATTCGCAACAACAAAGTATTAACAAACACCGTTTTGTTTAATATTTTACGTACCTATACATTTCATATTTTCCTATTTATTTATTTATTTTTATTCCTATACAACAAGATTTAAAGTCTTATAATTATAGTACAGGATTAGCATGATTGACCAGATATGTGTAATACAAATTATAGAATACAATAAATATATCTATGAAATATAAATATGTAATAATATAAATTATAATATAAAAACAATAAGAATATATAAATAATAATATAATAATAACCATATAAAAAATAAAATAAATAAAAATTTTACTGAGAAAAAAAATTGCACAAAAGATTTATGACAAGGAGAAGTTGACATATGTATAATAATGTAAATAAACATATAGTGATACAAGTGAAAAAAATTATATATTTTTAGCTTTGGCTGTAGAAATTGAAAATCGATTTCCTAAACTGCGTTGCATTATTTAAAAATTGTATAGATGAAGGTAGCGAGTTCCAAAGACGAACAATATGAATTAAAAACTGCCACTCAGATACCAGCTTTTTAAAACGTATTTGAATCAGGTTGTTATTTTTTCTTGACTGGGTAAAAGTTAGACGATTAAATAAGTAAGTAGGGTCATTAGTAAAAATAACTTTGTGTAAAAGTATTAATGATCTTATTTTCAAGAGATCGCAAGAACGAACTCCATAAAGTTTACTCTCATAGGGTGTTATGTGGGAAAAACGCCTCAAATTGAAAACGTATCTCAAAATGGCATTGTATGCAGAGTTTAATTTTCTCGTGCTTATGTGATCACAACTTGCAAAAACTTCGCTGCCATATATTAAGGTAGGCATAAGATAAGTTTTGGCAAGCAGCAGACGTATGTTGGTATGTGTTATATGCTGTGTTTTCCACAATGAACGTAGCATCGAAAAAATTCTCCCTGTAGCAGTGTTTACATGATCGCACCAAGTAAGTGAAGAGTTAAAAATAATGCCTAGATTTTTTACTTTTTTTACAATTTCAATGCGTTGGTTATTTAGTATAATGTTGGGTACAGTAGTTGTTTGTGTAGATATTCTAGAAATAGTTAAGCATATAGACTTAGAAGGATTTAGACCGAGACCATTAGCACCAATTCTAGACAGATCAGAATTTAATTTGGAAACACATTCATTTAGTTTGTCGAAACTGCTACATAGAAATAGTTGCACATCATCTGCATACATATGAATCTTACAATATGATAGCTGTTTTGGTAAATCATTTATAAATATTGTAAAAAGTAGAGGCCCTAAAATGGAGCTTTCCTTTTTGTAAAGTAAATTATAATTATAAGCAAGTAGGCACACAAACAACAAATATATTTGGTATTCGTACCAAATGAGTACGAATACAACAACAAACAACAGAAATGCCTACGTTGCTGTTGTTGCTGCAGAATGTGATAACCCAGTAACAAAAATTTACACTTGCGTACACGGGTACGCTCAAATTCAATGTCTATGACGGACCATAATATAAAAGTAAATTTTTTGATACCAGCTTCACAGCAAAGCACAAGTGCCAACAATATGAGCCAACGTCGAGCTGAAAAAGAAAAAACGACAGAAAGTGTCCCCCTAGAAACTGATTCAGAAAATCCAAAAATCCAACTGGGTATTGATCGCTATTTTAAAGTGATAAATAATAAAAAAAAGACAAAGAAGTCCAAGATCGAGAAACCTCGGTCCATTGGCGAAAATGGCCAAAGATGGTAAATCTGATGTGGCGCTCTCTGAAAACCGGTTTTCACTTCTACAAAACGACGAAGACGAAATCACCATTGTCAGGTCAAGCAAGCCGCCCCCAATATACTTAAGAGAGAAAAACTCAAATGAGCTAATTAAAAGGCTAGTACAATTAATCGGCAAAGAGGCGTTTTACGTGATCCCGATAAAACGCGGTGCGATTAATGAAACAAAAATTCAAGTAAATAAAGAAAATCATTACCGCTCAGTAGTTTCGGAGTTTGAAACACAAAATAAAAATTTTTACATCTATCAATTGAAAAGTGCAAAAGGCCTCCAGGTAGTGATAAAAGGCATCGATTCATACGTGGATCCAGAAGAAGTAAAAGCCGGTCTACTAAATAATAATTTTAAAGTAAAAAATGTTACTAACATTAAAAATAGAGAGCGAGTTCCCCAACCACTATTTCGTGTGGAAATGGAACCAGGTGACATGAAATTAAAAAATAATGAGTACACCCTATTTACAGCTTAAGATATTTGCTGCACCGACGAGTTACCGTAGAGGAACCACACAAGCGAGCAGGGCCTATTCAATGCCTAAATTGCCAAGCATATGGGCACAACAAAACATATTGCAAGTTGCGCACCGTTTGTGTCGTCTGTGGTGAACTACACATCACTGCCAATTGTGATAAGCAAAAAGATGATTCCAAAATTAAAGTGTAGGAATTGCCATCAAAATCACTCTGCAAACTACAGGGGCTACCCTGTCTATGTACATGTTAAGCAGTCTTTGTCTAACAGACGTAATCACACCTATGCTCAACCTAATACTTTCGACAATACAAATTATCCCCAGTTGCGCCAACCAGCTACCAGCCGGCTTTCATACGCCAACATTTTTAAGGCTAACCAGCCCATAGCGCAAAACATACCAAACAGCCAGTTCTCGTACGCTAATGCTTTGAAGTCTAACCAGCCCACAGCTCAAAAACGGCCACTTGCCAACGAAAACTGTGGTTTCAATTTTGATCGACTTGAGGCTTCAATAGAAAATTTAATACAAACAGTACATTTTTTTACAACCAACATGACCTGCATGATGCAGGAAGTGTTGAAAATGCAGTCTACATTATTGCAGGCTGCATTAAACAAACCATGAACTTAAAAATCTGTTTCTGGAACGCAAATGGCATCCGCCAACATAAAAACGAACTAGAATACTTCATGATGGATAACCAACTTGATGTTATGCTTGACTGCTAAAAGTTTTTTTAAAATCAATGTATATACTCTCACGACACAAAAGACCCCAAGGTAGAGCTTGTGGTGGGTCGGGTATACTAATAAAATCGCGATTAAAACACTACTTAATGAGTGATCATTGTGAAGGCTATCTGCAAGCAACTAACATCTGCATTGAAGCTTTTCATCAAAACCTGGTGATTTCGTCATTTTACTCTCCTCCCAGGTACTCTATTACAGAAAATCAATATAGTCGATTTTTAATTCACTAGGCCCACACTTTTTGGCCGCCGGTGATTACAACGCTAAGCACACGTTCTGGGGATCTCGCCTCATCACGCCAAAGGGTCGGGTTTTGTTTGACACAATTTCAAAAATGCGGTTAAATGTTATATCAAGTGGGCAGCCAACTTACTGGCCAACAGATCGCCGAAAAATACCTGATGTTATTGATTTTGGAGTGGTAATGGGTGTGCCCAGCGAAATGATCCAAGTTGAAGCATGTTTAGATTTGTCTTCAGATTACTCACCAACTATTGTCACTATATATTCACATACATCATATTCACCCACTTGTGATTTAACGATGACAAACACACGTATAAATTTGTTGAAATACAAAAAATATTTGAGTGCTCATTGCCCAGAAAATATTCCACTAAAAACGCCTGCTGACATAGATGACTCTATTAGAATGTTTGAGGCAAACCTTAAGCAAGCTGCTCTAAATGCTACTACTACAAATCTTCAGGTGATATATAATAACATTTTTTCAGCAGATGTAGAACGGCTTTTATCCGAAAAAAGAAGAGTTCGTAGAGAATGGCAACGCTACAGATCCCCTCAGCTAAAATCTAGGCTGAAGGAATGTACTAAACAGCTGAAAACTCTACTAGAATATCAAAAAACCGCTTCTCTTCAAAACTTTCTGAATGGGCTCGACGCAAGACCTCAAACAGACTATTCGCTATGGAGAGCAGCCCGAGGCCTCGAAAGACCAGTGATATATAAGCCTCCATTGCGAGCTTCGAATGGAGACTGGGCAAGAACTGACGCTGAAATAGGTACTCTGTTTGTAAACCACGTGCAGAAAGTATTTACTCCAAATACCTCTGATACTATAGTTGAGCTGCCACCAGTCCTCGCTACACCAGATGTTACTTTGAGGTTCAACATTCGTGAGATTGAACACTATATTGCGGGCTTGAACTCAAAAAAAGCTCCAGGCGCTGATAAAATAAGCATTAAAATGCCCTTAGAGCTACCTTATACTGCAAAACGGATAATTCTATTTATTTTTAACAGTATTTTGCGCCTCAAATGCTATCCCGCAGAATGGAAGGTTTCGCTGATCACCATGATACCTAAACCAGGCAAAGATCATACGAAGGTGGAGTCCTATAGGCCTATAAGCCTATTGTCTAACATGTCAAAGCTATTTGAAAAGCTACTTATGAGTAAGCTAACACCCATACTGAATCGTACTGGATGCATTCCAGACCACCAATTCGGTTTTAGGAGACAACATAGTACGATTGAACGTGGTTAGAAAAACCTTCGAAGAAAAGAAATATTGTTCTGCGCTCTTCATCGATGTTTCTCAGGCATTTGATAAAGTATGGCACGAAGGTTTAATACATAAACTAAAGCAAAACCTACCCGAAAACATCCTTAAAGTTTTAGAAAGCTACTTAACTGAGCGAAATTTGTTGTTAAAGAAGGTAATTTTCAAAGCCCTCCGCAACCCATTCAACCCGGAGTTCCTCAAGGCAGCATCCTCGGTCCTGTATTATATCTGATATATGCGTCTGACTTGCCGGCAAGCAGTAACATACACATATCAACATTCGCTGATGATACAGCTTTTCTAAGTGTTCACAAAAGCCATCAAGAAGCCACCCGCAATTTGCTAGATTATATATCCCAGTTGGAACAATGGCTAAAACAATGGCGGATAAAAATTAACGAACAAAAATGTCTACACATTACTTTTACATTGTGCAAAGAAACCTGCCCACCTATACAAATAAATAACCAAACACACTGAAGTAAAATATCTCGGTGTTCATCTTGATCGTCGTCTAACATGGAAGTCACACATAAATGCAAAGGAACTCTAATCTAAGCCTAGATTGTAAACTTCTTCTATACAACTCCATTCTAAAACCAATATGGTCCTATGGAATCCAGTTATGGGGAACTGCCTCGGCATCAAATGTAGAAAAAATTCAAAGGCAACAAAATAAAATACTCCGTACGATTACAGCAGCCCGATATTATGTCAGAAACAAGCGAATTCATAAAGACCTAGATGTGCCGCCGGTTAAGACACTGTTTTCTAAACACTTGACAAGCTACATAAAGACTTGAGTTGCACCCAAATCGCCTAGCACGAAACATCATTAACTTTAGAGGCCACACTCGGCTGAAAAGGAGGGACACAGCCGAACACGAGAGACGTAAACAACCAACCGCTGAAACAAATATTTTTGTCTGGCACTGGCTGGACTTAAAAATTAAAATTTTAGAGTTAATATTTGATTACTTATTGTTAGTTCAATTTTATTGAAGATACAATAAATAAATACATATAACCGAAAAAAAATATCTGGGAGAGAAATTTTGTAAATTTCTGCTTTATTCTCTCGTTGCTAGTTTCTGCTAGGAAAGTAAATGAGCAGACTTAGTGTTTGTGATTCGGCAAATATATATTAAAATCTATTTATTTATACATATTCTTTGAAAAATTAAATTTGTAATTAATTTAAATACAAATTAAATACAAGAGCATAAAACTCTAGCTAAAAGAAAATTATTACACAACAAGCTGTTGTAAACTATTATCGGTTATGTCAGATGGAACTAAAAATATAAGTGTGAAAGCAAAAATTATGAACCGAATGTAAATTGTCAATTATGACAGACATGCACAATTACAGATGGATCGCCAAGCTGACAAAGCCACTGTAAAACACATAGTGTGTAAAAGTAGCTTAAAGAAAAAATAACAACAACGACTAATAGAAGGAATGTGTATTAAACTGTCGTGGCTACAGAAAGTGGAACTGTCGTAAACAAAAATGTACATATGGCGTCAATTACAGACAGTGATATAAAAATAATAAATTTTTCGAAATCAGCTTCACAGCAAAGCACAAGTGCCAACAAAATAAGCCACTTACCGTAGAGGAACCACATAAACGAGCTGCGCCTATCCAACGCCAGAATTGCCGAGAATATGGCCACACAAAAACATATTGTAATTGCGCACCGTATGTACCGTGTGTGGAGAACTACACAGCACCGCCAATTGTTATAAACCAAAAGACGAATCAAAAATTAAAAAGTGTAGCAATTGCCCTGAAAACCACACCGCCAACTACAGAGGCTCCCCTGTCTATGTACATGTCAAGCAAGCTTTATCTAAAAGACGTAATCATACCTATGCTCAACCTATTACTTTTGACAACACTAATTATCCCCAGTTGCGCCAACCAGCTTCAGGCTGGCCTTTATACGCCAACGTTTTAAATGCTAACCAGGCCACAGCACAAAATATACCTAACAACCAGTTCTCATACGCAAACACGTTGAAGTCTAACCAGCCCGCAGTTCAAAAACGGCCTCTTGTCGCCAACGATAACACTGGTTTCAATTTTGATAGAATTGAGGCTTGAATAGATAATATAATTCAAACAGTAAATTTTTTTACAACCAAAATGACCTGCATGATGCAGGAAATGTTGAAAATGTTGTCTACATTATTGCAGGCTGCATTAAACAAACCATAAGCTTAAAATTTTTTTCTTGAACGCAAACGCCATTCGCCAACATAAAACCGATTTTAAATACTACACGATGGATAAACAAATTGATGTTTTATGCTTATCGCGTACACTTGAAAGCTAGATGGTTTTTTAGAATCAGCGGATATACTCTGTACGACACAAAGGACCCCAAGGTAGAGCTTGAAGTAGCTCGGCTGTACTAATAAAATCACGATTAAAACACTACCTATTTCATTGAAAAGCAAACCTGGTAATTTCATCAATTTACTCTCCTCTCAGATGTTCTATTACAGAAAGTCAATATAGTAAATTTTTAATTCACTAGGACCACGGTTTTTGGCCGCCGGTGACTACAACGCTAAGCATACGTTCTGAGAATCGCGGCTAATCACCTCTAATTTGCGGTCTACACCTAACATAAAATGGCTAAATTTAAGTGTTGTGTTTTTCTTGCGACGGGGTTTTTTTAATTTGGAACGATTTTCCGTCATCCCACGACAAATTTGGTTTGTAAACAAACCGGTTTCAGCTATGTGCCATCTTCAGTGCTCTGAATGCTAAATCGTTTTTCTGTTGTCTGCTGTTTCTTTTATAGTTCGTTTATATACCTAATTTCCTTCCTTGATCCCTTTGTATTCTGCTCCCTATCTTTCTCTCCCGCCTCTATATGATTTTGTGTGTCTCTACCTGCTACCTGTTTCTTTTACTTTCGTCTTACTATTATGTTTGGGTTAAATTTTTTTTTATAATCTGCTCTATTAGTTATCAGTTGTTTTATCCCTACGTAGGTAATAATCCGTAATTGTACGTTTCTGGGTAATCCTTTTGTCTTGTTCATTTTCTACTACGTTGCTTGGAATATTGTTTTCTTTTGTGTAAAAATATTTTAATGGTTCAAATATTACGTCTGAAGCAGTGTTTATTTGTTCATTTATTTCGATAGTCTATAGCTCAGAGCAGATTTGTAATTAGAGACCCATAATTAATTACAAATCTGATATCGAAGCAAGTAAGAAACGGAACAGAGAACAGGAACAAGAAAGGAAAACCTGGGCTAACTTTACGTATATGGGAAAATCAACATATAAACTGGCAAAAAAAATTTTAGAAAACACAACATTAACACGGCATTCCAAACAAGAAACAACTTGGGTAGAATACTGCAAAGCAGAACAAACGAAACAGACTTCCTAGATAAATAAATTAACTCGCGCATGCCAACACAGTTATATCGGACAAACTGGAAGAAAGATAAAAACAAGATTTCGCGAGCACATGGGAGACTACAACAAGAAACTGAGACAACCAGCAATAACACCAGAATCGAATTCCGCAAACCACATATTCGACAAGATATATACACCAGGACATATTAGAAAAACAGTTAAACTATTACATTCACAACATAAAGGACGACGACCGAACGTATTAGAGAACATGGAAATATACAAACAAAAAATATTTGACGGAAGAATAATAAATGAACACTGCTTCAGACGTAATATTTGAACCATTAAAATATTTTTACACAAAAGAAAACAATATTCCAGGCAACGTAGTAGAAAATGAACAAGACAAAAGGATTACCCAGAAACAATAACTGATAACTAATAAAGCAGATTATAAATAAAATATTAAACACAAACATAATAGTAAGACGAAGGTAAGAGAAACAGGTAACAGGTAGAGACACACAAAATCATATAGAGGCGGTAGAGATAGGGAGCAGAATACGAAGGTATCAAGGAAGGAAATTAGGTATACAAAAGAATTGTAAAAGAAACAGTGGACAACAGAAAAACGATTTAGTATTCAATAGAACACTGAAGATGGCACATAGCCGAAACCGGTCTGTTTACAAACCAAATTTGACGTTGGATGACGGAAAATCGTTCCAAATTTAAAAAAGGCTTCAAGTTAAGGGTAGACGGTTCAAGTTAAAGCATAACTGTTAGTGCAATTGTTTCAAAAATGCACTCATAACTTCAAGTTACAGCGGCATTTCAAGTTAGGTGGAGACGTAGAGTTAAGGTCGCGTGCTGTTTGTCACAATTTCTAAAAGGCGATTGAATGTTGTTTCAAGTGGACAGATAATTTGGAACGATTTTCCGTCATCCCACGTCAAATTTGGTTTGTAAACAGACCGGTTTCGGCTATGTGCCATCTTCAGTGTTCTATTGAATACTAAATCGTTTTTCTGTTGTACGTTGTTTCTTCTCTAATTCGTTTGTATACCTAACTTCCTTCCTTGATCCCTTTTGTATTCTGCTCCCTATTTCTCTCTCCCGCTCTTTCTCTCTCTCTCGCCTCTATATGCTTTTGTGTGTCTCTACCTGCTACCTGTTTCTCTTACTATTATGTTTGTGTTTAATATTTGGTTTATAATCTGCTCTATTAGTTATCAGTTGTTTTATCCCTACGTAGGTAATAATCCGTAATTGTACGTTTCTGGGTAATCCTTTTGTCTTGTTCATTTTCTACTACGTTGCCTGGACTATTGTTTTCTTTTGTGTAAAAATATTTTGACGGTTCAAATATTACGTCTGAAGCAGTGTTTATTTGTCCATTTATTATTCTTCCGTCAAATATTTTTTGCTTGTATATTTCCATGTTCTCTAATACGTTCAGTCGCCGTCCTTTATGTTGTGAATGTAATAGTTTAACTGTTTTTCTAATATGTCCTGGTGTACATTTGTTGTCGAATATGTGGTTTGCGAAATTCGATTCTGGTGTTATTCCTGGTTCTCTCAGTTTCTTGTTGTAGTCTCTCATGTGCTCGCGAAATCTTGTTTTTATCTTTCTTCCAGTTTGTCCGATATAACTGTGTTGGCATGTGCAAGTTAATTTGTACACTCCTTGTTTATCTAGGAAGTCTGTTTCGTTTGTTCTGTTCTGTAGTTTTCTACCCAAGTTGTTTCTTGTTTGGAATGCTGTGTTAATGTTGTGTTTTCTAAAAAATTTTGCCAGTTTGTATGTTGATTTTCCCATATACGTAAAGGTAACCCAGGTTTTGTTTTCTTGTTCCTGTTCTCTGTTCCGTTTCTTACTAGCCTCGATATCCTTTCTAATCTTGTCAACTAGGTCTTTTTTATATCCGTTGTTTTCCGCTATGTTATATATTATTCCTAACTCTTTCATACAGGCCTCAGGTGTTAGGGGTATTCGTTCAAGTCTCGTTATTAATTGCCTAATTGCTGCGTTCTTATGTTGTTGAGGATGGTTTGATGAATTGTGTATTATTGTATCTGTAGCGGTTTGTTTTCTGTATATTTCGTATTCAATTCTATTTAAGCTCTTGTTTGCCCTAATCGTTAGGTCTAGGTAGTTTATCCTTTCGTTCTCCTCCACTTCCATTGTAAATTTTATGTTTTTGTGTTGTTTGTTCAGTAGATCCAGAATTTGTTCCTCCATATTTCCTTCTACTACACATATAACATCGTCCACGTATCTTGCATAGAATGTTACCCCAAAATTTGTTTTTAGCTCCTCTACGTATTTCTCTTCTAAATTTTGCATAAATACTTCCATGAGTATTGCTGATGTTGGATTTCCCATTCCTAGTCCGTTGATTTGCCTATATATGCTATTGTTGAATTTGAAGTAATTCTGCTCCAATGTGGCTTTTAGCGTGCTTGTGAGTTGCATTGAAAAATCCACGTCTTCTGTTTTATTGAGTAGTGTTTTATGTAGAATGTTTATTGTCTCTGCTGTTGGGATTGATGGATATAAGTCTTTTATATCAAATGAGACTAGTTTAGTATTTTCTGTTATCTGTATGCTCCCTATCTTGTTAACTAATTCCGTGGTGTTGGCTATTGTGTGTTTATTCTCTAGGTCCAAAGTATCTTTCAGTATTGTTTTTAAGTATTTCGATAGTCTATAGCTCGGAGCAGATTTATAATTAATTGTGGGTCTCATTGGCGTGTTTTGCTTATGTATCTTCGGTAAAGCGATCATAGATGGAGCGGATGGATTCATAAGTGTTAATGAATATGATATGCCTGGTTTTATTACTTTGGTTGCCTTTTTTATTAATTCCTTTACCTTTGCCTGGTATTCGTCTGTAGGATCGTTCCTGATTCTCCTGCATTTAGTATCCACTATTAACTGTTCCGTTTTTCGATGTACTCATCCTTGTTGATTAATACCGTTGTATTTCCTTTATCCGCTTTCGTTGCTACGATATTGTTAGATTTAAGTTTTTGTTTAAGATTTCTAACAGCTTTGCCTTCCTTGTTTGGACTCCTTTTGGATTTGACTTCCTTCTCTATTATTCGTTTGCAGGTGTATCTGGCCTGATCCTGCTCCTCGTTTGGTAGCATCGCTATTGCCACTTCTGTCTCCACAATAGTTTGTTATATTTCCTTCTTCTTGTTATTTGCCTGGATGTTGTGCTTTAGCCCCTTCTCTAGTAATTGATCCTCTTCTTTATTGATACTAACTTCAGTTAGGTTTATGAATCTAGTGTGGAAATTGTGTTTTTCGTATCTTTTTCTGTTTGTTGATCCTGTTAGTTTGTCTAGTTTTTTGTTCATATTTCTGTATTTTTCTTCCATTGCTTCCGTGTTTCCTGTATTTATTTGGTGAATTATGTCCATTAGTACATCCGTTGGGATTCGTTCTGCCAATTGTAAATGAATGTCTTGTAATTCCGAGTTTGTTACATCTTTTTTGGTATACAAGTCCTGGATTTCAAATTTTACGAAACTTTTTTCCGCTCTTTTCTCAGTTCTCCTACTCGCTACTGTGTTGGTCTTTAGTTTTCTTCTAGCGTATTTTGGTGTGACATTCAATGCGAGGCATTGTTTGTTGAACCAAATGCTTGCTTTTATTGTAAGTATCTTTCGTTTACGTAGTTTGTAAAGGTTTAAAAGTCCGATTGTGTCCAAGTTGTAAGCCTGACAGGCATTTGTTGAGTGTTGTGTTTTTCTTCCGACGGGGTTTTTTTGAATTTGGAACGATTTTCCGTCATCCCACGTCAAATTTGGTTTGTAAACAGACCGGTTTCGGCTATGTGCCATCTTCAGTGTTCTATTGAATACTAAATCGTTTTTCTGTTGTACGTTGTTTCTTTTCTAATTCGTTTGTATACCTAACTTCCTTCCTTGATCCCTTTTCTATTCTGCTCCCTATTTCTCTCTCCCGCTCTTTCTCTCTCTCTCTCTCTCGCCTCTATATGCTTTTGTGTGTCTCTACCTGCTACCTGTTTCTGTTACTATTATGTTTGTGTTTAATATTTGGTTTATAATCTGCTCTATTATTTATCAGTTGTTTTATCCGTACGTAGGTAATAATCCGTAATTGTACGTTTCTGGGTAATCCTTTTGTCTTGTTCATTTTCTACTACGTTGCCTGGACTATTGTTTTCTTTTGTGTAAAAATATTTTGACGGTTCAAATATTACGTCTGAAGCAGTGTTTATTTGTTCATTTATTATTCTTCCGTCAAATATTTTTTGCTTGTATATTTCCATGTTCTCTAATACGTTCAGTCGCCGTCCTTTATGTTGTGAATGTAATAGTTTAACTGTTTTTCTAATATGTCCTGGTGTATATTTCTTGTCGAATATGTGGTTTGCGGAATTCGATTCTGGTGTTATTCCTGGTTCACTCAGTTTCTTGTTGTAGTCTCCCATGTGCTCGCGAAATCTTGTTTTTATCTTTCTTCCAGTTTGTCCGATATAACTATGTTGGCATGTGCAAGTTAATTTGTACACTCCTTGTTTATCTAGGAAGTCTGTTTCGTTTGTTCTGTTCTGTAGTATTCTACAGAATAACTCTAGAATTGAATTTCGCAAACCACATATTCGACAACAAATGTACACCAGGATATATTAGAAAAACAGTTAAACTATTACATTCACAACATAAAGGACGGCGACTGAACGTATTAGAGTACATGGAAATATACAAGCAAACAATATTTGACGGAAGAATAATAAATGAACAAATAAACACTGCTTCAGACGTAATATTTGAACCGTTAAAATATTTTTACACAAAAGAAAACAATAGTCCAGGCAACGTAGTAGAAAATGAACAAGACAAAAGGATTACCCAGAAACGTACAATTACGGATTATTACCTACGTAGGGATAAAACAACTGATAACTAATAGAGCAGATTATAAACCAAATATTTAACACAAACATAATAGTGAGAAACAGGTAGCAGGTAGAGACACACAAAAGCATATAGAGGCGAGAGAGAGAGAAAGAGCGGGAGAGAGAAATAGGGAGCAGAATACAAAAGGGATCAAGGAAGGAAGTTAGGTATACAAACGAATTATAAAAGAAACAACGTACAACAGAAAAACGATTTAGTATTCAATAGAACACTGAAGATGGCACATAGCCGAAACCGGTCTGTTTACAAACCAAATTTGACGTGGGATGACGGAAAATCGTTCCAAATTCAAAAAAACCCCGTCGGAAGAAAAACACAACACTGGACAGACAACTTACTAGCATCTTACAGATCGCCGAAAAATACTTGTAGTGCAACTCCCAAACTTATTTTAACGCCAAACAAGGCGTTTAAAGAAGTTAACACCAAAATCATTGCTTTTACTATTCATTAACACTTTTAAGCACTACTAGCTGCATTAACTACACGGCGATAATTTTTGTGGTGTTATTGAATATACAACAGTCAGCTGTTCAGTTACCCTACGTCTTCACAAGCCATAGACTTGAACATGACGATGGCAGAGCGACTGTAAACAATTCACCAACTTCTTTGTAGTGGTGAATACGTGTGATGTTCATGTTCTGTCTTATCAATGTAGTTTGTGGTACTGCAGAAGAGATGGAATATTTACCAATTTTCTTCTGTCTCTTTTCTTTCATGGCGAACATTGATGCTCAGCCATATGTTCGGGCATCGATGTCAGAGCATGGACGAAACATAGACATCAGCGGTGTACATTAGTGATGTTCATACCAAGTTCATGGCTAAAGCAAGGCATACATTACTCCAGTATACTAGCACAAACAAGTGATGTCGAATCGTGCTCGAAACACATAGCATACTGGTGCAATTTTCATTTCCTTAACAATTCTGTACGGATGAGTTGTTGTACCTAGTGCGCACCGCATTCATTACTGATATTGTTTTAAAAATAGAAATTAAGTAAAATTCATGTCTTTTTATTAAAAAGTTGTTAGAAATGACTTGTTTTATTTCAGAAAGACTTTACAGTATATATCTTGTTCTCTTTTTTTCTTCATTTATGAGTAATTTATTCAAGTAAATGCATTTTGTCCCGATGTTTGCTCTTTGACAACTTTTCTCAACTGAGCCAATTTCACCATACACAATACCACAAACTGGTACCATCAGCAAAATATCAAACTCTGTTTGACATCGCTACAGCAAAGAGTACAATCTCACCAAATGCCCATACACGACCAAACCACTGGTGCCAAAACTTTATTGCTCGTGCATACTGGTGTGGTGTATAGGGCCCTTAATGTAAGCCCACAGCTAAAGCCAGATAGCGAAGCCGATACATAATAGTCGGCGGTGGCTAAGCTAAAAATCGGTCGGCGGCGGCTGTTAGCCGATTGAAGCTGACTATTCGTTAGAAAAATTACTAGCCCTATATTTGTCGACAAAAATTAGGCGAAAAACTCCAAAAATGGGTTATTTAATGTAAAAACCGTCATATTTCCGAAACTTTTTGAGGCCATAATTCGCCTAACATGACAGCCGTATATGCCAAAACTAACACATTTGTGGGGACTGCCAGACCAAGATAACATTTTTAGCACTGTTTATTAAAATTTTATTTAATCGATATTTTTTTATTTTGCACTACTAAAACTATTTTTTATAGAGAAATTGTGCCGAGATAGGCGGCTTAAAAACTCAGCGGACATAGTCGGCTATCAATTTTAGTCGAAATTAGCCGCTCAAGGCGACGGCGGCTGAACAGCAAAAAATATTATCGACTGCGGCTGAGCCGCGTCTGTGAGCCGATCGGCCTCATTCTCTGGTTAAAGCACGTCGTCTTTTGGCAAAACTCAAATAATTATTCGACAACAATATACACATATCGCGACCTTAGTATTGTTTTGGCCCACCGACCATTAAAAAAATTGAGTTAAGTATGGGGTATATATATTTTGAATACCCTCTTTCAGAATCCAAAAACTGTTTCGCGAAATTGTTCCTGGTTTCTGAGATATCAAGCATTCATTGTGCTCGATATCTCATTGTTGATAAAGTTTTTGTAAAACAAAATTTTTCTTTAAATAAAAAAATAAAAATCAGAAATCAAGTAAAATGCCAAGTTTCATCAATATTAACTTTTAATTCCATGTAAATATCTTTTCTAATAACATTTATACGCTTATTTGCAATAAAAAGTAGAAAATTTCATCTCAATAACAAGTTACTCAATACACAGCAGTTACCCAGCAAAAAAAATTAATTTCTTCGAAGGGAACAAGATTTTATATGTTATTTTTACTAACTTCTACAAAACTCTAATAAAAGTCAATTCCCAGTAATAAAAACCAGTTTCAGCTAATCTCATTTTTATTATTATGTATTTAGTTTTTAAAAGAAGCATAGTCAAATGCATAATATACTTTCTTTAACTACACGGAGAGAATTCTATATAGGATGGGGCTAGTAGAATTCTTTCATGGACCATATAATCCAGCTTTGAACTCCATGTCACTAATATATGACGCACACGCATGCTTGCTTGTTACGAGTACGGTTGTTAAAGCGTGTAAGAATAAATTCTTGTTTGTAAAAGATATGGTCCATGAATGCATTACATGTGACCATGTTGTACACCATATGTAGACCAAAATGTAAAAATCATTCTTTCTGTATTTCTTTGTCTTTAACTTCATAAAGTTTATTTAAATTTTTCACAATTCAACAACCGTTTTATTACTTTTTTTACTTTTCTAAGCATGTATGGTTGTTTGCTATCTCTCTCCTTGACTGTCAACAACCATACTAGTGCTCCAAGAAATTATTGTGAGTTAAAAATTAAATTAATTTATTAACATTTTATACACAATTGAAATAATAATTATCTGATTAATCAATTCTTTGGTTTGTTTTGTTTAATATGAGTAGTAAACGTAGCTATCAAAGATGTGTACAAGCTGAAAGAAAGCGTCTGGCAAAAATTCTTTCAAGTTCCACACCAGATCCAGGGACATCTCATCACTAACTTGAACATCAGTTAGAAATGGATGATGAACCCGTGGATAATTTTACTGCGGATCCACAACAAGACTTGAGGCAATAAGCAAGACTTGACTGCTGCAATAAGCTTTTGAAAATTTTGAAATCGGAAGGCATAAATGTTCCCAAGTGTTGGTGGTCTTATAAATCAAAAACGGATTGCGGAAATCAGAGCTGTAGCACCAGGGGAGTATATTCATGTTGGTATAGCTAATCAGTTAATGAAAGCGGAGAAAGTGTTACTGCGGCATTTGGGAGATACCATACTGATAGATATTGGTATCGATGGATTAGCCCTATGTAAAAGCTCAGCTGTAGGTTTGTGGACCTGTTATTGATGTATTTTTAATTGGATCCTATATAGGAAAAAGTAAGATCTCTAACGTAAATTGTTTTCTACACGATCTTGTCGAGGAATTGAAATTTTTAAAGACAGGATTTGCAATACAAAGCAATACATTCAAAATTGAAATTAGAGCGTTCATTTGTGATACGCCGACTAGGGCTTTCATTTCTTCTTTGTTGTTTTTCTCCATTCCGACTTTTTGGCATATGGGCTAAACCAATACTAAGGTCGTGATATATAAAATCATTTATATATAATTAACAATATTTATATTATTTAAGCATTTAATTAAGCTTTTATTTTTTAGAATTGAAGAAATTCATGAAAATATGTTTATGTGCAAGCATAAATTCATTTGTTGTTTTTCTATTCCTCTTTCTGGTTTTCGTTTATTTTAATAGTGTTGGAAAATGATATATAATTTTAGCAAAGGCCTTAACATGAAGTTAACGAATCGAATAAGCGTTCATGCAAGTAATTATTGGAGATAAATTTATCTTTTATTTAAGCGTTAAAAGTTAGTGAATTTTACTACTGATGTTATTGACTTCGGAGTAGTAAAAGGAGTTCCCAGCGAAATAACTAAAGTTGAACCCTCCTTAGATTTATATTTAGATCACTCAACCACTATTACAACTATATACTCACTCACAACAAAGTCACCCAGTCGCGCTTTGATGCACGCACGCATTGATTTGGTGAAATATAAAAATATTTAAGTGCGCATTGCACGGAAAGTTTACCGCTGAGAATGCCTGAAGACATAGAGGCCTCTATTACACAGTTAGACGGGGTTGACATTAAGGGTGATGTCACTGGCGACAAAGTATTCAGCTGTGAGAAAGACAGAAAAAGACTGTGTTGCTTCCTCTGTCTTTCTCACAGCGAAATACTTTGTTCCCAGCGACATCACCCTTAATGTAAACCCCCTCTTAGAAGCAAACATTAAGCAAGCTGCTGAAAATGCTACTTCTTTAACAAAATTTACTCTGAGGATGTGGAACGGCTATTATCTGAAAAAAGAAGAGCTAGTAGAGAATGGCAACTCAACAGATCCCCGCAGTTAAAAATTATGCTGAAAGAATACACCAAGCAGCTTAAAAAATTATTAGAGCTCCAAAAAGCTGCATCTTTGCAAAAATTTCTGCACGAACTTGACGCAAAACTACAAACGGATTATTCGCTATGGCGAGCAGCCAGAGGACATGAAAGACCGGTGATGTGTAAACCTCCATTACGAAGCTCGAATGGAGACTGGGCAAGAACTGATGCTGAAAAAGGCACGCTGTTAAGCACTTGAAAAATGTATTCACTCCAAACACACCATCTGATATAGTTGAGCTACCGATAGTTGTCGCTGAAGCTGCCGTTCCTTTGGGATTTAGCATTCGAGAAATTGAAAATGCTATCGCTGACTTAAATTCGAAGAAAGCCCCAGGTGATGATAAAATCAGTAACAAAATGATTCTAGAGCCAGCCCATATAACAAAAAGGATAATTCTATTCATTTTTAATGCAGTTTTACGAATAGAATACTATCCTGCAGAATGGAAGATGTCATTGATCACCATGATACCTAAGCCTGGAAAATACCATACTAAAGTGGACTCTTATAGGCCTATAAGCTTATTGTCAAGTACATCAAAACTATTTGAAAAACTGCTTATGAGTAGGTTGACCCCAATATTAAATGAGAATGGATGCATCCCAGATCATCAGTTTGGCTTCAGAAGACAACATAGCACTATCGAGCAAACGCATAGGCTTGAGAATGTAGTTAGCATTCGAAAAAAAGAAATATTGTTCTGCTCTCTTCGTTGATGTTTCTCAGGCTTTTGATAAAGTATGGCATGAAGGATTAATCCAGAAATTAAAGCAAAATTTAACCTCTAACACTCACAAGCTTTTAGAAAGCTATTTAACTGGACGAAAATTCATCATAACGGAAGGTAATTTTCTAAGCACACCTCAGAAGGTAGCATTTTTGGTCCTGTATTATACTTGATATATACCTCCGACTGCCAACAGGCTATGACATTCACACATCAATATTTGCTGGTGATACAGCTTTTCTAAGCGTAAACGCAAGTCCACAAGAAGCATCCGAAAAATTGCAGGAATATGTATTGCATCTGGAAAAATGGTTAAAGCAGTGGAGAATAAAAATAAACGAACAGAAATGTGTACATGTTACGTTTACATTACGCAGGGAAACATGTCCGCCTATTTATATCAATAATCATATCATACCGCAGCACTTTGAGGTGAAATACATAGGAATACACCTTGATCGTCGTCTAACATGGAAGACCCACATAGATTCAAAGCTGACCCAAATGAAATTGAAAGCAGTTCAACTTAATTGGCTAATAGGAAGAAATTTAACACTTAGTCTAGGTTGTAAACTCCTTCTATACAACAGAATACTTAAGCCAATATGGAGCTATGGTATGGCACCTTGGTGTGTCAGAAACCAGCGCATCCATAAAGATCTAGATTTTCCATTAGTCTATGTCCATACGAAGCAACTTTTGCTTCTGCAACTTTCTTAAATTTTCTTTTGAAGTTGCATTCGTGTCCATAAAATGAAATTCTTGTTGCGCAGCTTTTGTTTTTTTACATAGATTTTGTTGTTGCTTAATATTACGAAGAAGAAATAAAAAGCGAGTTGCATGTACATGAAGCAGTGTACCCCTTCCCAATCTTCTCACCTCTCTCTTCCATATACTCAAAAGTTGCGCAGCAAAAGTTGACTCGTATGGACATAGGCTTAGTAAAAACTGTGTTTTCAAAACATGTGACAACATATATACAAAACTCGAATCGCATCCAAATCCCTTAGCCCGAAGCATCATTAATTTTAGAGGG
Organism: Panzeria rudis; assembly: GCA_956483635.1. Taxonomy (NCBI): domain Eukaryota; kingdom Metazoa; phylum Arthropoda; class Insecta; order Diptera; family Tachinidae; genus Panzeria; species Panzeria rudis. Next base: position 54,080,528 of record OY101450.1, read on the forward strand.
CAAACTCGGCCGAGATGGAGGGACACTCTTGCTCTCAGCCGAACACGAGAGACGCAAGACATCTAAAGAAGCAACCGTTGAACCTAATATTTTGTCTAGCAGTGGCTGGACTAATTATTAACAATTTTAGTTTTAAGATTTAAATACTTATTGTTAGTTCAATTTACGATTGAAGATTTAATAAATAAGTTTTACTGACTGTTCGCCGATGTCGAAGGAGTTCTTTCTTTCTCATATATTACATTTAAAGCAAAAACAAATTAAAAAATTTTGTTATTGTTTTAAATGTAATTGTGCGAAAGAAAGAACTCCTTCGAAGAACACGCAGTAAAAGAAAAAAATCTTATAAGATCGTTGTTATAAAATTTCTTATAACAACGCTCTTAGAAAAATTCTTATGAAGTCGACTCACAAATTCCTTCGACATTGGCAGCTGCCTATTTTAGTGGGAGTCGCCAAGCCTCAAACATATCATTTGTCAGGATAAAACGTATTCGCAATTGCGACTTCCGTCACATTCTACGAATGTAAAGATATCCAGCGTTAGTAAGGAACCTTCTATTACTTGTACGAATTATTATTCAAATTGGATCTTCAGTTGATAAGAAACTTGTTTTCGAAACACATGCTCTAGTTTTGCCCTCAATTTCGAATAATTTACCTTCATTTATTTGTCCTTCGGATATTAAAGGTGAATTACACAATCTGCGATTGGCAGATAATAATTTTTAAGAAGTAGGCCGATAGATCTTTTACTTGGAGCTGTTCTATGCCCAAAAATAACTCTGAGCGAAGTTCGGCGGAATTTACTTGGACCAAAAAAAGTTTTCGGGTGGATTCGCACGTGTCATTTAGAAGTCAACGAAGCACTATTTACAATTTTAAATATTTTTACAAGGTAAAGTTCTGTGTAAATAAAGAAAGAGATTTGATCTCTATTTTAATTCCCAATATTAATTCTTGTTTGTTTCATTTGTATATGTTCTGTCCAGCCGTTTCGAAGTTATCACGTATTTCCTAGCGGTATCCTCTTGAATCTGTGTGTGTCTGTGGAACCGTAGTTCCAAAACGACAGGCTCGATTTTAATTTAGTTTCTTTTGTTTGAAAGGTGACATGATCTAAAAATATCTATTTTTGAAAAATATTGGAGCAGCCGTTTTGAAGTAAACATACTTTTTTGGGGGGGTTTTAAAATTGTTAATTTAATGTTATTAATTGTTATGAAACGTTTGAAAGTATAATAAATCAATCAATTGAAAGAACTGAACTGATAAACTTATTTAATATAAACCTAATTTTACTTAATTTTGAACGAAATAATTGAAAATATATATAATGAAAGTTACAACTTACTCCGTTGGTCCTGTTTCTTTTCGTCGTTCGTCGTGGCACCAACGTTTATGTTAGTACCGTTCTTTGCCAAGAACTCATCTACTACCCTTTCTGCTGCACGTACTGATGAAGAACTTGATGTAAAAGACTCGCAATCTTTGTCTCCGTAAAAAAGTGAAGTCCTTGGCGGTTTTGGGGGAGCCTTTTCAATATCTCTGGGATTATATCTAATCTGTGAGCTGGATAATCTCTTCTGTAATAATAGTCCCCCTGCATTATGACGTCTTTCTGAACAATCAGGGCATTTTTTGCTTATTTTCAAAGTTTTAGATATATTATCTAAATCTGAAAATGTTTCCAAATTTGGAGCGGTTGGAGTGTATTTATCAGCTGCATTGTAATTTCTTTCATTTATTTGATCCTTACAGTGCGCTGTTTCTTTGGTTATTGTGCGTCCAGTTTTCTCATTCTTAGATGTATTACCTTCTAGTAACTGCATTTTGCATTTATTTACTTTTACTTTAGATATTACGCAGTTGTCACGAAGTTCTTGCATGATATGTATAAGAGGACCATCTATTGTACTTGTTTCAATACTACTTATTGCTATTAACCCGTCTGCTGCTTTTTTAGAGCTTTTTAAATAAGTAGATTTGTCCACTGGCGATTTCCGTGCATTTGATATACGCTCTTCACTCACTTTCGACGTTTTTTTGTCAGAATTTGAAATCTATAAAAATTTGTAATGTTAATACGAAATGTCACATACAATATATGTGGCTGATTCTCATTTCAAATGTTTTTCGTGTCCGTTGAAAGTATATTAAAATATTTCATAAAATAAACGCATAAATTTTAAAATAATAACTGCTTTAGCATGGGTTAATAGATTATAAATAAATGTAAATAAGTCTCTTTGTACGACTGTCCATTCATAATGTGTTAAAAATTAAGAACGAAAATACGGTTTTTGCTATATTCATACAAAATGGCGTGTCCGTAATGCATGCTGTTGATTTTCCACATTAAGAAACTATGAATTTTCCAAAAACGATATAAAATATATATATATATATATATATATATATATATATATATATATATATATATATATATATATATATATATATATATATATATATATATATATATATATATATATATATATATATATATATATATATATATATATATATATATATATATATATATATATATATATATATATATATATATATATATATATATATATATATATATATATATATATATATATATATATATATATATATATATATATATATATATATATATATATATATATATATATATATATATATATATATATATATATATATATATATATATATATATATATATATATATATATATATATATATATATATATATATATATATATATATATATATATATATATATATATATATATATATATATATATATATATATATATATATATATATATATATATATATATATATATATATATATATATATATATATATATATATATATATATATATATATATATATATATATATATATATATATATATATATATATATATATATATATATATATATATATATATATATATATATATATATATATATATATATATATATATATATATATATATATATATATATATATATATATATATATATATATATATATATATATATATGTATATATATATATATATATGTATATATATATATATATATATATATATATATATATATATATATATATATATATATATATATATATATATATATATATATATATATATATATATATATATATATATATATATATATATATATATATATATATATATATATATATATATATATATATATATATATATATATATATATATATATATATATATATATATATATATATATATATATATATATATATATATATATATATATATATATATATATATATATATATATATATATATATATATATATATATATATATATATATATATATATATATATATATATATATATATATATATATATATATATATATATATATATAATATATATATATATATATATATATATATATATATATTATATATATATATATATATATATATATATATATATATTTATATATATATATATATATATATATATTATATATTATATATATATATATATATATTATATATATATATATATATATATATATATATATATATATATATATATATATATATATATATATATATATATATATATATATATATATATATATATATATATATATATATATATATATATATATATATATATATATATATATATATATATATATTATATATATATATATATATATATATATATATATATATATATATATATATATATATATATATATATATATATGTATATTATATATATTATATATATATATATATATATATATATATATATATATATATATATATATATTTATATATATATATATATATATATATATATATATATTATATATATATATATATATATATATATATATATATATATATATATATATATATATATATATATATATATATATATATATATATAATATATATATATATATATATATATATATATATATATTATATATATATATATATATATATATATATATATTTATATATATATATATATATATATATATATATATTATATATATATATATATATATATATATATTATATATATATATATATATATATATATATATATATATATGAAACTCACAAGTTCACTACCTTATTATCCCCTATCCGAGCTCAAGCAAAGTAACTTCTCCCATCTTCAAATGGCCGATACATACCGTCAGAACTGTTCTGAGATAGATTTACTTCTCGGGGGGGATGTATACCACAAGATAATTCAGAATGGGCTCCAATGGAATCACAACCAGTCCCTCGTTGCACAAAAAACCGTATTCGGGTGGATTATCACTGGTCGAGTTAAAGATAACTCTTATACGCCTTCAATTCTTTCCTTTTTTAATGAGCTTGGACTTTCTAACCAATTACAACGTTTCTGGGAACTTGAAGACATTCCAAAGAGCCCTCGATGTTCCCCTGAGGATTCATATTGTGAAAAACTGTACAAAGCAACAACCTTTAAGAACAATGATGGACGTTTCGTTGTCTCACTCCCCTTTAAACGAGAATACCCCGATGCCCTTAACATTGGCCATTCTCGAAACATAGCACTGTCGCAATTCCTACGGAATGAAACAAAGCTAACTAAAAATCCCTCACTTAAATCAGAGTATGATCGCGTAATCACGGAATATTCTACTCTAGGTCAGATGACCAAAGTAACCCCCTTATCTGATGGAAGCGGCGCCTATTATTTGCCCCACCATGCAGTTTTCAAGCCCGACAGCACTACGACTAAGCTTCGGGTGGTGTTTAATGCTTCGAGTCCTTCATCAAATGGGATAAGTCTCAATGATCTTCTCCACCCCGGTCCTATCCTACAAGCTGATCTGACTATTCTCGTCTTAAGATGGAGGCTTTTCCGATACGTATTTAATGCGGACATTGAAAAGATGTACCGTCAAATCCACGTCAACCCATCTCACACCCCTTTCCAGCGAATCATCTTTCGCAGCTCTCCCCACGAACCACCTCATGACTATGAGCTAAACACAGTAACCTTCGGGGTAAACTGTGCCCCCTACCTAGCAATCAGGACACTGCTTGAGTTAGCTAGGGAATGCGAATCAAATTACCCCCATGTGTCAGATATTCTAAAAAACTTCATGTATGTCGACGATGTGTTAGCAGGGGCTCACACTATATCTTCAGCCTTGAAATCGCGTGATGACCTGATAACAATTCTAAGATCTGCCGGCTTCTCGCTGCGTAAATGGACTGCTAATAATGATCACCTATTAAGAGATCTCCCGACACATCACTTATTAGATGAAGAGTTCCTGAAGCTTTCAGAATCTAGTGTCACTAAGACCCTGGGACTAAGATGGAACGCTGGAAGTGACTACTTTTATTTCAAGCTCAAATCCCCGCCTAATCGAGATATTACCACAAAAAGATTTGTTCTATCCGAAATAGCCAAGCTATTCGATCCCGCCGGTTGGCTGTCGCCCAAAATCATAGTAGCAAAAATGATTATGCAGCAAATATGGAAAGATGGCACCGATTGGGACGAAGATCTGCAATCTGCAACCTTACTGCAATGGCACGCGTTCTTGGACGATTACAAGCAGATAGAACAAATCAAAATCCCCCGATTCGTCGATTTCGACCCATCATACTCTATTGAGCTTCAAGGGTTTTGTGACGCCTCAGAGAAAGCTTATGCAGCTACGCTATACCTCCGTGCCGAGTACCAGGGTTTCATCACCTCTCACCTGTTGGTCGCCAAAACCAAAGTTGCTCCCGTAAAATTTATTTCTTTACCTCGTAAAGAACTTTGCGGAGCAGACTTAATGGCCACTATGATCGAGTCGATCCAAGCTCAATTAAATCTGAAGAATCACAAACTTTTCTTGTGGACGGACTCTACTATAGTCCTGGCATGGTTGCAAAAACCCCTTAATAAGTGGAAAACTTTCGTGGAAAATAGAGTTTCATCCATTATTGACAAAGTAGGTAACGACTCATGGTTTCATGTCGATTCCAAAAGTAATCCCGCCGATCTGGCATCCCGTGGTCTCACAATACCCCAACTTTCCTCAAATGATTTATGGTGGCACGGGCCGCCATGGCTGCGGCGTCCTCATGTTGAATGGCCTTCGCGAACAACAACTTTTTCTACTGAATAAGAAGCTAAAGCGATTCTTGTGCACGCAACTACGATAGAAAATAAAGACATTATTGAAGATTTTTCTGATCTCCCTACAGCATTGCGAGTTATATGTTATATGCTCCGGTTCTACCACCGCACAAAGACCAAACTCCGGCCTGATAACGCTATCAAGGAAGAACTTACCTCTACTGAAATTAATTGCGCTATACTCCGTTTTGATAACTGCAAGTCAAACTTGTTACTTTGCCGAGGCATATAATCAGCTGTCTGCAGGACTGCCATTGTCCCGAAACAGCCCTCTTCTAACTCTTAACCCATTTATTGACACTGAGGGAATAATGAGGATCAACGGAAGGTTAACAAACTCTCCTACTCTCAGTTATGATGAGCGCTATCCCATTTTGTTATCCTATCATGCTCGCTTCACCAAACTATTTCTTATTTACCTCCACAAATACTCGATTCATGGCCAAAATGCACTACTCTACCGACTCATGAGACGTCAATACTATGTTCCCAGGCTCAAAACCTTAATAAGAACTGTACTATCTCAGTGCTTAATATGCGTCAAACAGAAACGTCAACGTAGCCAACAGATCATGGCGGCATTACCCCCGGAACGTACCTGTTTATCTCGTCCCTTCTATGACACTGGCGTAGATTTTGCCGGACCCTTCGACATTAAATCTTACGCGGGCCGCGGCTGCAAAATCACGAAAGGATATGTTCTGGTCTTGATATGTTTTGCGACAAAAGCAATCCACCTGGAAGCAACTGGAGAAATTTCGACACAGGCATTTTTGGCTGCATTCGCACGATTCTTTTCCAGACGTGGAACCCCCCGCGCTATGTACTCGGACAACGGCACTGCCTTTGTCGGCGCATCCAATATACTACACAGTGATAAAACCCAATTCTTGTCTCTTCTACGAAAAGACATTATGGCACAAAACAGTTTTGCCCACCTTGAATGGCACTTCATTCCACCGGGTGCACCCCACATGGGCGGCCTCTGGAGGCAGGGGTGAACAGTTTCAAATCCCACTTCAAAAAACTATGCCATACCCAAAGCTTCACGTTCGAAGAATTTAGCACCATGCTCGCGCGCATTGAAGCGTGCTTGAACTCACGGCCTTTAAGTCCTATGAATGATGACCCAACTAACTTATGCGCTCTAACTCCGGGACACTTTCTCATTGGGACACCGCTTTTGTCTCCACCAGAGCCAGATTTGT
>OY101450.1:54088121-54303121 GCA_956483635.1 Panzeria rudis
ATATATATATATATATATATATATATATATATATATATATATATATATATATATATATATATATATATATATATATATATATATATATATATATATATATATATATATATATATATATATATATATATATATATATATATATATATATATATATATAATATATATATATATATATATATATATATATATATATATATATATATATATATATATATATATATATATATATATATATATATATATATATATATATATATATATATATATATATATATATATATATATATATATATATATATATATATATATATATATATATATATATATATATATATATATATAATATATATATATATATATATATATATATATATATATATATATATATATATATATATATATATATATATATATATATATATATATATATATATATATATATATATATATATATATATATATATATATATATATATATATATATATATATATATATATATATATATATATATATATATATATATATATATATATATATATATATATATATATATATATATATATATATATATATATATATATATATATATATATATATATATATATATATATATATATATATATATATATATATATATATATATATATATATATATATATATATATATATATATATATATATATATATATATATATATATATATATATATATATATATATATATATATATATATATATATATATATATATATATATATATATATATATATATATATATATATATATATATATATATATATATATATATATATATATATATATATATATATATATATATATATATATATATATATATATATATATATATATATATATATATATATATATATATATATATATATATATATATATATATATATATATATATATATATATATATATATATATATATATATATATATATATATATATATATATATATATATATATATATATATATATATATATATATATATATATATATATATATATATATATATATATATATATATATATATATATATATATATATATATATATATATATATATATATATATTAGGGTGGACCTTATGTCGATATTTTGGTAGATGAGGGCTCTATTCCGTGCCTTTTTGAAAAAAAATGTCAATGCCGAAAAAAAAAATTAAAAAAAAAAAATTTGGGGTTACGCACGAGCCGAGAAAAAGGTCCACTTTGCCAAAATTAGGGGGGAAATTGCCATAGGTCATCAGGGGTCACCCGTAGGGGGGAAGAATGTATGGCCGACCCCCATTAACTTTTTACCGCCAACATTTTCCCCCAAGACACCCACCCCCTAGCTCCTCCCCTTAGGGGGGTCACCATACAAAAATGGAGGTTGCTCAGTATTTTCGAAAAACACCATAGGTCATCAGGGGTCACCCCTAGGGGGCAAAATATATGACCGACCCCCATTAACTTTTCATCCCCAACATCTTTTCCGAACAAACTTACCCTCTATCTCTACTCCTTGAGGGACTCCCCATACAAAAATACTGAAAATCTATGTATTTACAGTTGCACAATATCGAGATTTTTTTGATTTTTTACAGAAATTCCACCAATATTCCACCAAAGTTAAGATGACAACACAACTTAGATCGCGCGACGATATTTTTTTGATTGGTTATCCAAGCATGAATATTACGGGGAACAAATTACCGTCGAAGAAGCAAGTGCTAAGAATGCATTTCTTCAACATTCGCAAACGAAACATGTCGAAGAAAAATAGTGCGGTTATAGTCGCGGATGCAGTGATGATTTTTTGGCGCCAAGCAGCTATTCCGACGAAAGCCAGAGGAGATGTTACAAGAAAAATAGCTGCGCTGCACGATGAGTGGGATGCTTTAAGAAAGTCATCTCACAGAAAGACTGAGTCCACTAGAGAAAAAGAGAATAAGTTTTCTGATAGCTTGGATAATCTTTTCGACATCGCACACGCCAACGCCCTTGAGAAAATGACAAATACCGAAGACATTGAGTTTCTGCTAAAGCAAAGAGAAGATGGCCGGCCAGGAACTATGGGAGGTGTGGAAGCTACTGATACTCGAACGAGGAAAAGAAAAGCTGAGCGCGAAGAACAAGAAGAGTTGCGACGCAAACGTGCAACGGAATCTAGTAGAGATCAGTTCGCTAAAGGCGGTAAGTTATTTCGCGCTTTGTGTGTTCCTCCAATGTTTATATTCAAATGAAATTCTTTCAATTGCAGTGGTTAAATTTTCAAGCAGTGATTCAAGCGATGATAATGGGAGACAGGACGAAAACTTCCCGGCAGAAGCTGGCCCATCAAATGTTGGTGACATAAGAGGTTACAAACAATGTTTTACTGAACGAGTCCTATCAGCTTTGGACAAGTGCAAAGTGACTGACCGAGACGCGGTCGGCATTATGATAGCGGCGGCAGAAGCATTTGGACGCGATCCTCAACAATACACAATAAACCGTACGTCGCTTCGGAGATGTCGGCGTTCAAATCGAGAGAACATGCTGGGTTATGTGAAAGACAATCCAGAAGTAAGATCGCATAGATTTATTTGCTCTCTTTCAGAATTCTTATTCTTCAACGCGTTTCATTTATCTCCAGCTTGTCGCAGCTAAATCCTTCGTAGTCCATTGGGATGGCAAAATGCTTTTGGATTTTGTGGGTACAAAGAAGGTGGACCGTCTACCGGTAATTGTCTCGTACGGAGAAAAAGAACAACTTCTTGGAGTTCCCAAAGTAGAAGATGGGAAAAGAAAAGGCCGCAGAATAGCACATGCCGTTTATCAACTGTTGGCATCTTGGCATATGACACATCGAATACAAGGACTTTCTTTCGACACGACATCAACGAACAGTGGCCCATTCTCCGGAGCCGCAGTTACTCTTGAGCGGCTGTTGGAGAGAGAAATCTTATATTTACCTTGCAGACACCACGTATACGAACTGGTGCTAAGGGAAGTTTTTGAGACAAAAATGGGAAAGACCAGTGCACCAGGCGTTCCTTGCTTTGACCGTTTCAAACAGGAATGGGACGCTGTAAAGGTTAAACCATTCCATTCTGGCTTGATAGACGATCAAGTCGTCAGAAAAATTCCTGTGGCAATGCAAGTCGGCATAAAGGAGTTTTGCTTAGATCAATTGAAGGAGAAACACCCTCGCGATGACTACAAAGAAATGCTACAATTAATTCTTTTGTTTCTGGGTGAAAAACTTGAGAATTACCATTTGCGAGCTCCAGGACCCGTTTCCCATGCTCGATGGATGGCAAAAGCCATTTACAGCCTCAAGATGGTTTTGTTTCGGAGAACTTTTCACTTATCTGTATGTGAATTGAATGGTATTCGACACGTTTGTATTTTTGTGGTGCGACTTTACGTCAAGGCATGGTTTGGTTCTTCTCGAGCAGCTGAGGCGCCGAATCAAGATTGGAAGTTTTTGAAGGACATCGTCGAGTACAAGTCCGTTGACCAGGATTTATCTCGGGTAATGATAAAGAAATTTATCGGTCACCTATGGTATCTCGCCGATGAGCACATAGCCCTTGCCTTTTTCGATGACAAGGTTTCAAATGAGTTGAAGGCCAAAATGGCCCAAGCATTGCTAGAAAATGAGAATGACGAAGGTGAAGAAGATGAAGAAGACGAAGAAGGTGAAGAAGATGAAGAAGACGACCCGGTTCCCCCAGCTCCTCGCGTCGTAATCAAAAGCACCAGCGTTAAAAAAATCGAGGTGAAATTCAAAGATGTGAATGAGGAATTCTTGGCTAAAGACTTGAGCAACTTCGTCTCTCATAATACCAAAAATTTATTTGTACGATTTGGAATATCGCAAGATTTCATTCTAGCAAATCCAGCAACCTGGAAATCTCGCGCAGACTATCAAGAAGGTCGTAGAATTGTAAGCAACTTGCGCGTTGTGAACGACACTGCCGAAAGAGGAGTAAAAATGATACAAGATTATAATAGAATACTGTGTCAAGGCGAAGAAGAGAAACAGTATTTACTACATGTTATCGATTCTTACCGCAAGAAATACCCATCAGCGAACAAAAATATGTTAATTTGACTATATTATATTAAAAGTGCTTAGTAGTACAACTCAATTACAGCTTCTTTTATTTTTGTATGGGGAGTCCCTCAAGGAGTAGAGATAGAGGGTAAGTTTGTTCGGAAAAGATGTTGGGGATGAAAAGTTAATGGGGGTCGGTCATATATTTTGCCCCCCTAGGGGTGACCCCTGATGACCTATGGTGTTTTTCGAAAATACTGAGCAACCTCCATTTTTGTATGGTGACCCCCCTAAGGGGAGGAGCTAAGGGGTGGGTGTCTTGGGGGAAAATGTTGGCGGTAAAAAGTTAATGGGGGTCGGCCATACATTCTTCCCCCCTACGGGTGACCCCTGATGACCTATGGCAATTTCCCCCCTAATTTTGGCAAAGTGGACCTTTTTCTCGGCTCGTGCGCAACCCCTAATTTTTTTTTTTTTAATTTTTTTTTTCGGCATTGTCATTTTTTTTCAAAAAGGCACGGAATAGAGCCCTCATATACCAAAATATCGCAAAAATTTCATTTCAAGGTCCACCTTAATATATATATATATATATATATATATATATATATATATATATATATATATATATATATATATATATATATATATATATATATATATATATATATATATATATATATATATATATATATATATATATATATATATATATATATATATATATATATATATATATATATATATATATATATATATATATATATATATATATATATATATATATATATATATATATATATATATATATATATATATATATATATATATATATATATATATATATATATATATATATATATATATATATATATATATATATATATATATATATATATATATATATATATATATATATATATATATATATATATATATATATATATATATATATATATATATATATATATATATATATATATATATATATATATATATATATATATATATATATATATATATATATATATATATATATATATATATATATATATATATATATATATATATATATATATATATATATATATATATATATATAGATCATTTAATTTATTTAATTTAATTTATTATTTGAGATACTCTCCCAATTTTATTTAAAAAAGTTTGAAGTCAAGAATACCAACACTGTTATAAATGAAAAGAACATTGTGTAATAAATATGCCTTTCTAACCAAAAATATTTTGTGCAATTTTTTCATTGCTCTCTCTCTCTTTGCTCGAGAGTTACCGGGTTCGAAACTTTTTTTAATTTTAACTCCTATAATCTGGAACGGCATAAGCGATATAATTAACACCTTTTTACTGATGTGTAGATTTTTCAAGTCCATTAACCCTTTGCGAGCTAAATGCCATTTGAAAAAGAGTTAAACCTACTTTTTACGTAAAAACTCATTACTTGAGCATGTATATCATTTTAGATAGAACTTTCCAGACTTTCATTCGGTGTATATTTCATATCTATCACTTATGAAATGCGGAAGTGTTTTAAAAAATAAATAGTTGTTTTAAATCGTTTTCTGGACAGATAGCCCAGCAAAATACGCCGAAAAAAGGGGCCAACTGTGGAATGAGGGGTAATAAGCTGAAAATTCGTATACACCTTCCTTTTGGTGTTCTAAAAGTTGTCTCAAAAGTCTCATAAAATGTCGTGTCTGCGCCGTACGTTGTTTAAGGTCAAAGGTCACAAAAATCAGTTTTTCGCGAATATCTCGATTTCTATAGCTGCAATGATGTTAACAGAGAGCCCGTAGCGCTCAGCTATACTCACTGCAATACAAGGTCAACCGTAAATCTCAGTGAATAATACCTTGTTTAAAGTTACGAAATGAGAGACAATAAGCTGTAAACTCGTATACGCCTTCACTTTATTATTATAAATGTTGTCTCACAAGTCTCATAAAATCTCGTGTCTGCGCGGCAAGATATTTAAGGTCAAAGGTCACAAAAATCGCTTTTTCGCGCTTATCTCGGTTTCTATAGCTCCAATGATGTTAATATTTATTATATAAATTTTAGATTATAAGATTTGCGAAAAAATTTTTTGTAAAAAATTTTTCATACGCCCAATTATGATACAATAATATAGGTACCACCACGCCGACAATAAATACAACACCAAAAAACTCATGTATTTTGTTGGTAGAAAGACGCCAGAAATATATCAAACCTATTGTCTGTGTGTTGCATACATTCATAAGCTCCCTCAAAATTACAAACACATGCCCGTTGTTGATAGAAACATACCAGAGATGTGTCAAAATCTATTGTCTATGTGACGCACACATTCTCAAATTTACTAAAACAGCTGATCTCGTAGTGGTACCTGTTCAATCTACCTTGCGCCCAACCGTTTTTGAGATAGAGGGCAGAGAGCCTGGAGCGCTCAGCAATACTCACCAACCGTGAATCTCAGTGAGTAATACCTTGTATTAAGTTATGGAATGAGAGATAATATATTTACCCGTTTTATTTCTACTTAAAATCTACTTTAAATAAACTAATATAAAATTAGAATATACAATAAATATTTCAACTAATGAGTTTTTAATTACAAAAAGTAGGTACACAGAAAAGAAAAATCAATCCATCGGTACTTAAATTAATCCCAAGCGGTGTCAAATCCTGAAAGCAATAATAGAAAGATTGATTCAATAACGAAATATTCAAGCTCAAACACTTAATTTTAGCCTGATTCAGCTTTTTTCATGTAAAAAAATTCTTATTTTAAGTACGACAGTGTTTGTTTTCTTTGATGATAGCCACAATTCACTGATGTGATCTTGTTGTTTGATTGTTATTTATTTTCATTTCCTGGGCATAGACGACAAGTAGTGACAAATGTCGTATTACATGCTTGATTCAAGCCCGCTGCATAGTTGAATCAATCCCGCCGCATACTTGAATCAATCCTACTGCGTATTTTAATCAATCCCGCCGCGTAATTTAATCAAGCCAGAATCAGGTTTAATTCTTCTTATTTAATCCTAGAGCAGACTTGAGAATTTATTTAATATTTAGCTAAATGTAATACTGTTACGTACTTGTTTTATTTTAAAATTTATTTTTGTTCATTTCTGGTATTGAACTTACCTGATAATGTTTGTAAAACGACGCCTTAGACAACTCAGCTAAATCAGTACATGAAAGAACGACACCTAAAATCCAGCAGCATATAATACCAGCAAACAAAAATACCAACAAAAAACAACAACAAGAGCACAATAGTAAATTGTGGCTATCAACAAGCAAACAAATACCAACACACTATGAGTTTGTATAAAGTTTATAAAAATAGTCGTACTTAAAATACGAATTTTTGTACATAATTTAAGAAATTTGTACGTAATTCAAGATTTTTGCATGATTTAAAAACTTTGTCCCGTTTTCGGATTGACTTAAGTACATTTTAGTGTTATTCGTACTTAAATTTTTAGTACGACTCGTACTCAAAGTAGAACGTACTTGAATTTAGAACTGCACTTTTCTTTTTGTGTAAGTGTTATTAAACGAATATATTAGATATATGCAAACTATTATTAGCTATAATGTATTAACTAATATATAATACAAATTATTTCTTGTAAATGATATTGCAATTATTTCATAACTTTATACAAGGTATTATTCACTAAGATTCACGGTTGACGTTGCCTTATAGTGAGTTGGTTGAGCACTGCGGGATCTCTGCTCTCTATTTCAGAAACGGTTGGGCGTATGAAAATTGTATAATAATAAGTGTTAACATCATTGGAGCTATAGAAACCGAGATAATTGCGAAAAACTGTTTTTTGTGACATTTGACCTTGAATAACTTACGGCGCAGACACGAGATTTTATGAGACTATTGAGACAACTTTTAGAACACCAAAATGAAGGTGTATACGAATTTTCAGCTTATTATCTCTCATTCCGCAGTGAAACCCTAAAATGACTGGGCTACAGACGGCCTATGGCCGGGCCCAACACACTAAAAAAAGAAATTAAATAAAAAATAGGCAGCGACCCTTAGTTTCCGAGTTAAGGGCCTCTGAAGTTCAAATACAAAATTATGATTATATGGTACATCTTCCATTATGACGAATAGTGGCTTTGCTGAGTGAAGATTTACCGCCTAAAAGTCCCTAATTCATCCTTTTAGTTAGGCAAGGCAAACGAGCCAGAGCATTAACATTTTTAGCGACCGAGACAGGACTCCCACCTAGTTAACACCAGAATGGAGACAGCAGAAGAGCTACTCAATCAACTGAAGTAGATTGGAGATAACATTTCCACTATCATTAGGAATTTCTCGAAGGATTCCATTAGTCGTAAAACAAAACCGTATTATCAAGAGCGATTATCCCGGCTAAATGCAGCCTGGGCAGAGTTAGATTTCACAGACACCAAGTTGCGGTGTACAACAGGCGAAAACTTTACATCCGACTTCTACACTCGCATTCAAACTACGGTTTCAAAATATGCCACATTGATGGAATCTGAACTCAATAAACTAGAAGCAGTTACAAAAGCAACTCATGATTCCACACCCCAAAAGGGGGATCATAATCGACATCCTGAAAAAGAGGATAAGCCACAACCTCCAAGTGTCCACGGAGGACTCATCAGCCGAGCGATTGGAAAAATTGAGGCTCTAACTCGTCAACTAGAACGACTGCATTTGCAAACAGAACATGAACCTTCTTATTACGAGTTTAAAAAAGGTACTATCACACAGCTATGGCAACAATTGGAACAGCTTAACGACGAAGTTTTGGATAAGTATGCAGACCCAAACTCAGCTGGCTATAAATCAAGACAATCAGGTATGTGATGGAAATCGATTTCGAATGAAAATCGACACCAAAACGAAGAAAGTTGTGATGGCTACTGAAGTATTGTTATATAGGTTTGTCATTCCGTTTGTAATTTCTACAGTAATCACTTGCGACCCCATAAAGTATATATATTCGTGATCCTTATAAAAATCTAAGTCGATTTAGCGGTGAACGTCTGTCCGTTTTTTCTGACCGATGTTGAAAGGTATAATTCAGAGGTCCTAGAAGACTTATGGACCTAAATGTTGAAGTCGCGTGACTGGCTTTTCCTGAAGATTTTTGTATGTGAAATTCAGGAAAATCGGTTCATATATAACAGAGATATATCCAAAAAGCTACTTTGTTCCGATTTTCATGTGTTTGTGAATTTCTATGACCCTATACGTCTGGCGGTACTCTACACTGTAAAGAAAAAAATAAAAGTTCCAGGCAGCGTGATTTGAACCCGGCTCCCGAGAGAAAAACAACAGTTGGGGAACCGTCTAGCGCTCTCAGCCACAAAGTTAAATGGGTTTAATTTAATATAAATACTTAACAGCTGGCTTGCAGAGTGAGTCATACAAAATCTCAACTAATATTATATGAATCGTCGTACAAAAGATCAGATGATAGGGATGGTTGCAGATGTGATGATTTATCGTCATTTTGACGATTTTCGGTGTCAAAAATGGGATTTTAACGACCAACCGATTTTTACCTTAAATTTTACGATTTTTAAGAATTCTAAGTTAGTTAATACAATATTTTAAAACTTTTAAACAATTTTGATTTTGATTAAGAACTTTGCAGCTTTTGCTACAATATGTAATAAAAGTAAGGAGTAAAAGCGATAGTTATGCCAATAACTAATCATTTTAATGTTAATATTTTTAGTATTATATGTTTTTTAAAACCTCTTCTCTCCATAATTTATCAACTGCTGCATACATACATATGAATGCAGCACCGGCCCTAGCAATTGGCCAGGGTGGAGCGAGATTTGATATCGGCGGCTTTTCGTTAACAGAAAAAAAATGATATATATTTTTTTTAAACATGTTTTTGAAGCAGATTTAAAATTTTATTATTGTATTTATCTGGCTTGATGAATAATTTTGTGTGACTTATTATTTCTTTTCATTTACATATCTATCGTCAATGTTGGCAGCCTGCTAAAACTATGAAAATGCTTCTTATTTTTAATAACTTCCTTTTTTATATACAAAAGAGCTTTTGAAGCTGGCGACTATTTTTTTAAGACTAGGCATCATTTACTTTTTTCAATATTTTTAATTGAGTTTTTTCCAGTTCGAAATAAATTAAATGTTAAACCTGTGGTAAAAGTAAGAACAAAAAAATTTTGGTTGCAAGTGAGCGCTAAGTTAAAGGCAAATTCATCTTTCCTGGTAGGTTAAAGTAAATTTGCAATAATGATAAACTGTTTATCACTTCGACAAAATCCTTCCTTTAACTATTACCAAGTTGTAATAATGGCCCTAAATAATACAAAATTTAAAAAAGACAAAAAATTTTGCCATTCGCGGCATAAGTTTTATCAAATCGATGCGATTTTAATCGACTTGAGTTACAGAAAATGGTCGATAATTTTAGGAACATATATTTTATTTATCGATTCCTGTTAAATTAAGTAAGTCAAATTATTACACTCCTGTTTCTTTAAGAAAGCTAATAATGCTATATAACGTAATTAGTATATGGCGCCAATTTCAATCAGTCACTAGAAAATGTATATCTATGTAGGTATTTTAATAACTAGTTAAATATACCACGTTCAGTATGTCGTTATAGATTTAAATTAATCTATTATAGGTTACCTTTCTTGGCAAATTTTACAATTAAATTATCTTCATTTGTGGATTGAGCATTATCATTTTCAAATGATAAAATTTCCAGGTCTGCTATTTTTTCCTGAGCTAGGGTCGATCTTATGCTAGGAACACAACTGGGACGAATGACGAATTTTCGGCCGCGAATATTCGTCGTCAAAAATAAAACATTTTTGTGTATATTATTATACACAAAATAACGGCGTCGGAACTCATACGCGGGGAACTCTGAATAGATTTTTTTCTATTTCTTACGCCGGCGAACGACGAACAAATCAGTGCCAAATGATTATGTTTGGTTTTAGTTTTGAAGTATTTTAGTAAATAAAGTTAGTTTTTACTTTAAATGTTGTTTTATTTTTATTTTATAGCATTTGAAATAAATATAGATAATAATTAACTATAAAAATTGCTTTTAGTTGTGTTTTTGTTTATGTTTAATTTTTCAAGTATGTATTATTTTAATATGGTCGCACTTTGTACACACAGTAAAAAACTTTATCAATTACAACAGCTGTTACGTTCTCGTCGCTATTGTGCTTCATACGACGAATTTAAAGAGCGAATTTTTATCGACAAATTTGTCGTGTTGGGCGAAATTCGTCGTTCATCCTAGTTGTGTTCCTAGCATTAAGTAGGTTATTAGCTTCAATACTAAAACTACGCTCACCTTTCATATTTTATAAATTTTATAATAAAAATATACAAATGCGCTAGAAAAGCAATTTCGCATTTGGCTTTTCGGTGCTCCTTGACACCTGGCGCCTAGTGCGACCGCTCCACTCGTTCCACCCTTGGGCCGGCGCTGTATGGATGTATGTATATCAAATATAACAAATGTTAAAAAAACAACGCTCAAGTACAGCTTTGCATTCTAGCGAATTTTTTTTTTTCAAAACTAATAATATAATTCAAAAAATTTCAAAAACGATACAATGTTAAATTTTGATTAAACTTAAAAGTCGATTTATTCAATACTTTTTGAGGTTTACCGAGTTACTGCACTGTATGTATACTATTTTTCTAAACGCAAAATGCAACTATGATGATAGATATAATTATTAATTTTTTCTCAATATAAGAAATTCTCACAAATTACAGAAACGAGGCACAGGCATAGTTGCCAGATGAAATAGGGTTCTCCCTATTTCGTAAATTTTCGAGCGAAAAATAGTAAAAAACGTCAAAATAAGTACCTGAAATCGTCAAAAATTCGTCAAAAGTAAAAAAACACTTATTTCGAGGTTAAAAACTAATTTTGTATATAAATCTAGTTAATAAACAGATTGATAATTAATAATGAATAACATAACAAATAAATTCACAGTTTTTACACAAAATAAACGAAATTCTTATCAATAAAGAGATCAATTGTTGTTTTAACTCAATAAACAATATAATCACATGTTTAGTGAATTTTGCTTTTAGAAAAATAATATACATAGAGTGCAGTAACTCGGTAAGCCACAAAAATATTGAATAAATCAATTTTTAAGTTTAATCAAAATTTAACATTGTATGGTTTTTGGAATTTTCTATTTTAAATACGCAGTACAATCATTTGAATTATGTTATTAGAATTTATCAAAAAATTTCGCTTGGACTTGAGCGTAATACGAAATACTTGAGCGTTGATTCTTAGTGTTTAAAAATTTGTATATTTCATCCATATGTATGTATGCAGCAGTTGACAAATTATGGAGAGAAGAGGTTTTAAAAAACATGTAATACTAAATATATTAACATTAATATGATTAGTTATTGGCATAACTATACCTTTTACTCCTTATTTTTATTACATATTGTAGCTGCAAAGTTCAAAATTGTTTTAAAACCTCAAAAAAATTTTATTAATTAACTTATAATTCTGAAAAATCGTCAAATTTAAGGTAAAAATCGTTTAGTCGCTAAAATCCCATTTTTGACACCGAAAATCGTCAAAATGACGATAAATCATCAAATATGGCAGCTATCCCTATCATCCAATATAATATTACTTGAGATATTGTATGACTCACCCTGCAAGCCAGAAACTTGTACATATATCAAATTAAACTCACTGAACTTTGAAGCTGTTTGGCTGAGGGCGCTAAGTGGTTTCGCTATAGTTATTTTCCTCTCAGGAGGCGGTTTCAAATCACGGCGCCTGAAATTTTATTTTTTATATGTTTCTTTTAATGTTAATAAACAGAAAAATATTACTTATATCCAAGGAATTTTTTCATAAATGCTATGAATCTAACATGAAATTTTTTTCCAAACTTTTTTCATTCAAGTTAGGAATTTTTACCTAAATTAAGTCATATTTCTTAATAAAAATATTTTAAAATATTTCATTATTGAACTTGTATAGCCTGTTGTACTAGGCACAACTATTTCCTTTCTGCCAACAGACTATTTGAAATGACTTGTATTTTTACTTTATATAAATAAAACAAACATTTTAGATTTGTTGACAAAAAAGTTTAAAATTTTTTTCAATGCAAGCTAGATTTCATAAATTAATTTATTAAAAACTAAATTCATACTGTGAATGATATAATTCCTTTGTTATTTATAAATTAATAAAATATACGAACAGTAGATTATGAACTTTTTTCGTACCATTTATGTTCAAATTTTTTTCTCTGTATACTTACTTTTCATAAGATATTAAAATCAATAACAGAAAAAATAGATAATAGCAAATAAATTAATAGTAAATAAATAAATCAATAAAATAGTTATTTGGGATACAATTTTTTAATACCAAATAGAAAAATTGCAAAAAAAAATTTAGAAAATCAATATTTTTTTAGCTCAAATGATTCTAAATTTATATTTGAATAAATTAATACGAAATGAACTGTATATAACCTAAAAATGCATGTTTAAGAATACCAATTTTTTAATATACTTTTTGTACAACTAATACACGTAATCTCAACAAATAGGTATCTGATGCATAAATTACACATTAGATATTTAAAAAAAACTCTCAATTGGATAAATTATGTATGTATTACAAAATACTTTATTACGTAATAGCTACATATATAAAAAAGTTTGCATATTTTACGAAAACAGTAATTAAGAAAATTATTTGGAAATTATTGCATAGATATTTCATGTATAATTGCTAGTACGTGTATCCACAAGGAATAACGACTAAACGACTTTTGGCAAGTGGTCAAAAGAGAATTTTAAAATCGCTATGTAAAATCAGGGAATTTAGATTAAGCGAATGATAGCAATTTTATACTATATTAATTTGTAATTTAATTTATAATGAAACAACAGTTAAGTTAATAAAAATAAACAAAATTATAATGATAAATACACTTTGTCCCAACTCGACTTAACTGTTATACCTTGTGACCACAGATATACCTTTTATATTACTTTGTGAAGGGTATGTAAGATTCGGCATAGCCGAATATAGCCCTCTTACATGTTTTCATATCTATTTTACTTAAAATCGAATTCGATTCGTTGTCTATTTTGTTCTATGAAAATATCAACAAAAAATAGATGTGATAGAAAACGAAATTTCTATTGTTTTACTGTTTTGAAATCAAGTAGAATATGTTTGACGATTTCAAAAGTTTCGTATGATATGTATGTATTTCACACATATTTTTGAAATAATTTTTGTTAAAATGTTAAATTAGTTTGTCTCTGGAGTGTTTTTAACATTTAAGCATATTTTTTGCTGATATATAAATTTTGGATGTCTTAATAAATATTCACTAGCACTTTAGCAAAATTTCCGTAGGATTTTTCTATTTTTAGAAATTTGTAATACATTTTGGAGCTTGTTCCCGAATTATTTTCGAGCAAAATTGTATTTGTTCCTAGTTTTTATTCTTTTTAAGATTTTCAATCAATTTTAGGACTTTTTTTCTATTTTTCAATCTTTCAGGGATATTCGCCACTTTTGTGGAACTAGTAATTTTTGCAAGCTTTCACATTTTTTATAGTTTAAGCGATTTTTAATCAAAATTAGATATTACTATTTTTCGATGCTGGCAAATTGTTTGCGAATGACGACACTAGCAGTTTTTAATAAATTTGAGGTATATTTGTCATAAATGTATTTTTCGCGAATTTTCGGCGTAGAAGCTATTTTTCCCGAACTTTTATAATTTTTACAGTATTATCGGTTTTTAGTCACTAACTGTTGATTTTGGACTTTCGCAATATTTTAGCGTGCTTTCGCGTTACTAATTTTCTAAGTTTTAACTGTTTACCGGCATTTTTATATAAGCAAGTTTTTGGCTTACGCAACCTTGAAGCTCATTTTGGCTTTAGGAAAACCGTAAAACTACGAATATTCGCAAAAAAACTTGATTATATATGAATGATTACAATGTTACGATTGATTAAAAGCCCAAAATATTGCAGAAAGCCAACAACTTTGGAAAACTTACGCGTATCGCCAAAAACTTTAAAATTTTAAACGAGCCATAATTTTAATTAAAAATTGCTAAAACCGTAAGAAATGACAAACATTCGGAAAAGTCTCGAAAATTCGTGTGAACTATAGAGGTTAACAAATTGAAAAAAGACGCTTCTATCCCTATCGTTGCTGAAATTTGCGTGAAGTTGCAATATCGGAAAAAAGCCCTAACATTGATTAGAAACCGCCAAAGCCGCATGTTCACGAAAAATCGCTAACTTTTTTGAAATAAATATCCAAAAAAGGAATATGCCCATATATCGGGTAAATACTGGGTAGAGTCCCATCTATAAATATCTACCATATATGTAAGTGATTTCCGGGGACCCATTTGAAGTTACATATTTTAAAATCTGCTAAAGACTAATTAAATAACATGTTATTTTTTTATAAAGAAAGAGTGTAAAACAAGAACTAATGCCAGCAATGTACCAACAAACTAAAAAAGTTTTTATATAAAGAAATACATGGAACAGGAACAAAAGTGGAAAATGAAATCGATACGATTTCCATCACACCTAAGACTATTTCATTCGTTTTCAACTTTCGATTTCATCGATTCGATTTGTATCACATACCTGAATATATTCATCTCGAACAAGAGGCTCAGTTAGCGATCATCAAACTCACCGCTGTCAATCGAAACGATCACCGTCCTCACTCCATCACTGGCTAGACCAACTGCACTACCCTTGCCCACAATTACCATTCCCAAATTTGACGGCAACTACATGAAATTGACATAATTTGCCGATGTCTTCAAAAGGATGGTTCATGAGCAACAAATGTCGGATGCTCATAAAATGTGGTGCCTGAAGACCCATGTGGTTGAAGAAGCAGCAAATCTGATATGTCATAACGCTGTTACTAAGGAGAACTACCAAGCTGCTTGACAATTGCTGCACGATCGATATAATAAGAAGAGGTTGATGGAGGCAACAGCCATTCAGAGACTGCTCGACCAACCATCAGGAGCTTGTACGCTGAGTGCTATCAAGCGATTGCACGACACCACAAGGGAGTGCTTAGCAGCCCCCTCTAACATAGGGCTCCAAACTGCGTCATGGGATCCGCTGTATTTCACCTTCTCGTTAAAAAAAGTCAACAAAACAGTTCACACTTAATATGAGCAATCCATCTCTAACCCAAAGGATTTACAACCTATCAGCAGTTTTTTCGAAAAATATTTCCACATTCTAGAAGCAAAGGGACAAAAAGAGAAGACCTCTTTCTCCAATAACAAAACATGTACTGTGGTATCACAATCTCAACAGGAGATCCGACGATGCATAGTTTGCAAGCGAGCCTCTCATTTCTACTATTAACATAGGCAAACCGACTCAGCATTACACAAAAGCACAAGCTATGTGTAAACCGTAATCATTCGACTAAACAATGTACTATATTAGGTCGCTGCCAGAAATGTGGAAACAAGCACCATACTCTACTTCATTTGGGTTCAACCACTCAAGTAAACATGTTATCCCCAAGAAGATACTTCCGATACAATCAACAACGCTGAATTGCCAAACAACTGAACACGCCGCACACTGTCGCGAAGGCGGCCAAAAATAAACAGTTTTGAATTGAATAAAATATTTCACTGGGTTTTATAAGCAACATTCTCACTAAGTAAAATAAAAAATAATTTTTAAAAAAAATTTAATATTTCTGGGAGTTATGATGATTCAAAATTAATAGTTTTTCGTAAGTATAGTTATTCGAAAAAGTCATGAAAAAATATACCAACTTTAAGCAGTCAGTTTAACAAAAAAAATCATAAAAGTACTGCAGTTTTTCACAACATATAATTGAAATATTATTGTAATATGACTATAATTTGTTTTTTTTATTTTTTAACTAACTAATATGCGATATACAATTACTCAGAAAGTAGTTAAGCAAAAAGAAAAATAACGAATATTTAAATAGTTAAAACTTGGATGGACGATTAAACAAATATATTTTTTATAGTTTGATATATTTCTACAAGTATGTATATTAAAAAAAATCTGGTTTCACATCCCCGTCTATCCACCTTTAATTTATTTCTACAATTTTCGGTGCCAAACCGCGTTAAAAAATTCGTACATTTTTAACCGTGTGTATGTTTTTTTACTTTTTTATGTTTGTACACACATAACTGTAATTTTTGAACCGATTTTCAAAAAAAAAAAATTTTTAAGGACTTGCTTGCTGGTTGGTCCCATAAATTTATTTTCGAAAATGGGTGGGGTTATTTGCACCCCCTCTCCCAGAAATATTGATTATCGTATGACTTATACATTTATGAATCGACTTTCAAAACTCGTTTTATTTGAAAGCGTTTGCTTGCAGTCTGGTCCCATTTTTTTTTAATCGGTAGGACAATGTGCCCCCCCCCCTCCCAACAACATTGATTATTGTATAATTCCTGCATATATACTTGAATGTGAAAACATCAACTTTGCAATAAAAACATCTTAAAATTATAGCTTTATTTTAACATTTATATCGTCGTTACATTAGTATAGAAACGGCCTTATACTTTTATCCAAGTAAGTTAGTGGGCGTTTCTATTTAAGCTAGTGATATGGACACGGATATACATATGGTTTTTTACAAAAAGGAATAGCACAAGATATTTATTTTTTCAATGTTTAATTTTCTAACAGCTAAACCTCCAATAAAATTATATAACTAGACATTTTAAATAATTTATTCGAATCCAAAGGTTCGTAACGTTATATTCAGAAAGAATTGGGCATAATTAATATTCCAAGGAACAAGGGAAAAATTAACATCAACTTAATTTTTCAACGTACACAGAAGAACAGAGTAGCGGCACTTTCGGAAGCCACTACACTTCCATCGTCAGTGCTCAAGTGTATTTGCTTATCACCACTTGTCAGGTGGCTCTGTTGAATGTGCTTTTAATTCTTATACATACAACTTTTTCGTGAAAATTGAATACGAGAATTAAATCACTCTCAAGCTGATATTAACTGCACTTTCCCAGCGTTGCCATCGGTTTATTTTTTTCATTCCCATTATTCTGATTTTTGTTCTACTTCGATTTTATACTTAAGTATATATGAACATGTAAACATGTGAAAAGCTCGAACGAATTTGCTTTGTGAATCTAAATTGATTATTAGGCTATGGTTCGTAACGTTATATTCAGAACGAATTGGGCATGATTAATATTCCAAGGAACAAGGGAAAAATTAACATCAACTTAATTTTTCAACGTACACAGCAGAACAGAGTTGCGCCACTTTCGGAAGCCGCTACACTTCCATCGTCAGTGCTCACGTGTATTTTGCTTATCACCACTTGTCAGGTCGCTCTTGTTGAATAATTTTATTCTTATTTATTATTTAAAATTAAAAATTTAATAGACATTTTGCTTCCAAGGAGATGCTAAAAATGGGAAAAAGTTTAATTGTGTATAGTCATGAAGGAAATTTATTTTTTGCTCCTTATTTTACTTATTTGAAAAAGGAAATTTTTGAACGAAATTTTGAAGAAGCATTAAACGCATTAAAACTTATATCTATACAAAATTTCATTTATAATTATTTTTCTCTGTGTTATGGTAATTTTTTATTTCAGGATATATGAGGACACGAATCCTTGAAATTTAAATGGCCAAATTTTAGGTGTGATTTATATTATATACTGTATATATTTAAACATTTATCTCCTAAGTGAAGGAAATTTATTTTTGCTCCTTTTTTACTTTTCCTTGCTCTCAATGGAACGAAATTTAGTCAAAGCTTCAGTATATTAAAACTAATGTCTGTACGAAATTTCATTAAGTTACAATTATTTTTCTCCGTTATGGTAATTTTTATTTCAGGATATATGGGAAGGACACGAATACTTGAAATTTAAATGGCCAAATTTTAGGTGTGATTATATTTTATTAGTTAAAATATGTGTGCGAAATTTCATTTCTTTGCGGTAACTCCTTCTATTTTCGGCCGCTCGTTATATGAACTCACGACACTGTGCGCCGCACAACTTTACAACTTTATTTTAACGGTATCACAGCGAAAAGGGTCATCCAAAATGGACTTTCATAACATTTTGTTAAAAAAAATTAAAATTTCTTAGAAAATTTAAAATTTTAAATGCATATAACTTTTTTGTTTAAAAAGATTTATGAGCGAAATATATTTTATAAAAATGTTTGACTTCTAGGGCATAAGTGCAAAAAAAAATAAACACCTTGGGTTTTTTAGAGATATTATTACGTATTATTTTTTTAGAGGTCAAAATTTTCAGAAAATCTGGTCAGAACCCGTCAAAAAGATCTTGCACTATTTTGTAGCTCGAACCGTCCCCTACACTCCTATACCCCATTGTATATCCACCATTTTTCGCCCGTGTGCACCAGATCAATATTTCTGACAAAAATTAAAATAAGGAAATTTCTACAGACTTGCTGCAACGCTTTTCTAGTATTTTTTAGTAGCAATTTCAAAACAGAAATACCATATAAATGCAATACTGCTTATTTCTTCACAAAATCCAACAACAGGAAGGTAGAGTAATGTAAGGTTGTTCCCAGAGTACAGATTTGCACACGAGTGTGCAGCACATGTGTCTCAATTTGGGACATACACACGCGCAAGTGCCTTATAATTTCTATCTAAAGGCACACGCACATGTACTGTGTCCCAGTTTTATAGGAACACGTACACGTGCCAAAAGTAAGCACACAAAAAAAATCCCACTTACTCGTGTGCGTGTGCCACATTTTTTGTGTGCTTATTTTGGGCACGTGTGCATGTGCGAATCAAACTGGCACAAAAAACCACAAAAAATATATGCGTTACCGTTCTGGCTAGTTTTAGTTATTTTTTTTCAATGTGTACTTATGGATTTTTTTAGTTTTGGTTACTTTTTCGGCATCATTATTATTTTTGTAAACGACTTCAAAAAAAGGAGGATGTTATCAACTCGCGTGTATTTTTATATATTTTTTACTTCTTCACGTTTGTACACGCATAACTACTTCATTTCTGCACCGATTCTCCAAAAAATTTTTTAAATGCCTTGCTTGCAGTTTGGTCCCATAATTTTTTTCGGAAATCGGAAATTTTGATTATCGCATTGCTCTTTCATTTATGCACCGATTTTCAAAAAAAAAATTTTTACAAGGCTTTGCTTGCAGCTTGGACCCATACATTTTTTTCCAAAATCGGGGGGCAAATTTGCTCCCCCGCCCCACAAATATTGATTATTGCATAACTCTTTCATTTATGCACCGAATTTCAAAATCCTTTTTTTGTTTTTAAGCCTTTGCTGACAGTTTGTTCCCATATATTTTTTCCAAAATCGTGGGGCGAACTTCAAAATTCTTTTTTTGTTTAAAAGCCTTTACTTTTAGTAAAGCCTTTTAAACAAAATATTGATTATCGCATAGCTCTGTCATTTATGCAACGATTTTCAAAATTCTTTATTTGTTTAAAAGCCTTTGCTTGCAGTTTGGTTCCATAATTTTGTTTATAGAATCGGATGGCAAAATTTGCTCCCCCTTTTATAACTCTGTCATTTGTCAACCGATTTTCAAAATTCTTTTTTTGTTTGAAAGCCTTTACTTTTAGTTTGGTCCAATAAGCTTTTCCCCAAAATCAGGGGGAAATTTGCCCCCCCCCCCAATTGTTGATTATCACATAACTCTGTCATTTATGCAACGATTTGAAAAATTCTTTTTTTGTTTGAAAGCCTTTGCTTGCAGTTTGGTTTTATAGTTTTGTTTCGATAATCGGAGGAGGAATTTTGCTCTCCCCTCGCATAACTCTGTCATTTGTCCACCGATTTTCAAAATTATTGCTTTGTTTGCAAGCCTTGGCTTTTAGTTTGGTCCAATAACCTTTTCCTAAAATATTGATTATCGCATAACTCAATCATTTATACACCGATTTTCAAAATTCATTTTTTGTTTGAAAGCCTTTGCTTTACTTTGGTCAAATAAATTTTTCCCCAAAATCAGGGGCAAATTTGCCAGACCCCCCCCCCCCCTCCCCCTACTTATACATATCCATGTATGTATATGTGAAAAAAACGCCATTACAACTATGATTACACAAACTAATATTGAATTTTTAAATAAAATATTCTATCAAAACTAGTTTTAAGGATTCGTATTAAATCACACTAAAACTGATCTATTTAACACCAAGGCTGGAAATACATTGATCACTTCATTCATAAATGTGTGTTAAGAATTTTTCTTTTAGTTTCAAACGCACTTATTTTGACCAGCAAGTGTGCATGTTTATTTCATTTTCGTAAATTGAATTTATTTTTTCCCCATTTTTTATGCAAAACAGGTCAAAGCAAAGTCACAAACAAATGCATAGAAATTATGATGGTCTTATTATTTATCAAGAATTTTGTTTAAATTTTTCACAACAACAAAAACATTGAATGCAGACCCTACCTGCTGAAAAGGGTGATTTTCATTAAAATATGCACAATCAATTTTAGCAGTGTAATTGTTGCGTGGGTTCGATATTACTCAAGACACCAGCCACTTGCACCTCTATCTTCTCTGTCACTCTCTCCTACTAAGCAATAATTTTGAAAATCACCGAATTCTTTTCATTGGCACGATCAGACCAACCAATAGCACGAAAACCCATAAATTAAAATTTTCATCAAGAGCATGAAAACCCGTGAAAAATACCTATCAAAACCTTTCAAACAAAAAAAAACTTTAATTTTGAAAATCGGTGCATAAATGAAAGAGTTATGCGATAATCAATATTTGAGGGTGGGGCAAATTTGCTCCACTATTTTGGGAAAACAAATTATGGGACCAAACTGCAAGCACAGCCTTTCAAACAAAAAAATTAAAATCGTTGCATAAGTGACAGAGTTATGCGATAATCGATTTTTTTTTTTTGGCAAATTTGTTCCCCTGATTTTGGGGTAAAACTAATAGTAAAGGCTTTCAAACAAAAAAAGAATTTTGAAAATCGGTTGACAAATGACAGAGTTATGCAAGGGGGGGTGGAGAAAAATTTCCCCTCGGATTTTCGAAACAAAATTATGGGACCAAACTGCCAGTTTGATTGGCACACATACACGTGCCAAAAGTAAGCACACAAAAAAAATTGCACTTACTCGTGTTCGTGTGCGACATTTATTTTTGTGTGCTTATTTTTGGTACGTGTGCATGTGCCGCACATGTGTGTGCAAATCCGTACACTGGTTGTTCCTTGCTTAAAGGAAAAAATTGGCGGTAGGAACTAAGTCTCCAATGAACTAAGTCCCCAAAATAGAAATGAACTAAGTCCCCAAAGTTGTATATGGAGAGCAACAGCAACGATTTTAGGGACTTAGTTCAATTTTATTTGAATTTTTGGGGGCCAGGTTCATTTTTATATTTGGGGACTTAATTCATAGCGAACTAAGTCCCCAATTTTTGGGGACTTAGTTCATATCTGTCTTGGGACGAAGTTCATTAGGGACTTAGTTCCTACAGCCTGCAGGCAGTAAGTACTAAGTACTATATGAGTTATGTCCCCAAAAAGAAATGAACTGAGTCCCAAAAATTTCGTATGGTGTATAAGAACAACGATTTTTGGGGACTTAGTTCATCATTTGAAGACTTAATTCACTTTTAAATTCGAGGTCCTATTTCATAAACTAGTTTAACAACTTGGGTTCTAACAGGTGTTTATTCCTGGAATTTCGAATAGTGATTTCGCTGAGTAAACGTTCTTTGCCAAGTCGGCTTTTAGCCGCCCTAATACTTTTCTCCTCTGGCTATGTCGAAAATTGGCTTCGCTGAATAAAGGTTTTTTGCCTAGCCGGCCTTCGACCGCACTTAACGATTTTCTCTTCTGGGTATATGGAATAGTTGCTGCGCTGCGTAAAAGATTTCTGATTTATGTTGGCCAGTTGCTTTGCCGAATAAAGATTTTCTGCCTAGCAGGCCTTAGGTCGGGTTGAAAAGTTTTTATCCAGTGTTTTGAATACTGGCTTCCTTGGGTAAAGATGATATGGTTGCTTCAGCAATGTCATGTTTCCCGATATAGCTTATGGTTGTGACAAATAAGTTATTATTGTCTTAAATAATTGTTTACGAATTAGTTTGCGAACAAAAAACTTATGCTTACATTTAATCATGACATTATTAGCATTCATATTGATTGCAACATGGTTGAATTTATTGCTAAAAAAATTCTACCAACAATTATGGTATATTTGAAAATTCGATAACGTACACAGAAAAACAGAGTAGCGGCACTTTCGGAAGCCACTACACTTCCATCGTCAGTGCTCAAGTGTATTTGCTTATCACCACTTGTCAGGTGGCTCTGTTGAATGTGCTTTTAATTCTTATACATACAACTTTTTCGTGAAAATTGAATACGAGAATTAAATCACTCTCAAGCTGATATTAACTGCACTTTCCCAGCGTTGCCATCGGTTTATTTTTTTTCATTCCCATTATTCTGATTTTTGTTCTACTTCGATTTTATACTTAAGTATATATGAACATGTAAACATGTGAAAAGCTCGAACGAATTTGCTTTGTGAATCTAAATTGATTATTAGGCTATGGTTCGTAACGTTATATTCAGAACGAATTGGGCATGATTAATATTCCAAGGAACAAGGGAAAAATTAACATCAACTTAATTTTTCAACGTACACAGCAGAACAGAGTTGCGCCACTTTCGGAAGCCGCTACACTTCCATCGTCAGTGCTCACGTGTATTTTGCTTATCACCACTTGTCAGGTCGCTCTTGTTGAATAATTTTATTCTTATTTATTATTTAAAATTAAAAATTTAATAGACATTTTGCTTCCAAGGAGATGCTAAAAATGGGAAAAAGTTTAATTGTGTATAGTCATGAAGGAAATTTATTTTTTGCTCCTTATTTTACTTATTTGAAAAAGGAAATTTTTGAACGAAATTTTTAAGAAGCATTAAACGCATTAAAACTTATATCTATACAAAATTTCATTTATAATTATTTTTCTCTGTGTTATGGTAATTTTTTATTGCAGGATATATGAGGACACGAATCCTTGAAATTTAAATGGCCAAATTTTAGGTGTGATTTATATTATATACTGTATATATTTAAACATTTATCTCCTAAGTGAAGGAAATTTATTTTTGCTCCTTTTTTACTTTTCCTTGCTCTCAATGGAACGAAATTTAGTCAAAGCTTCAGTATATTAAAACTAATGTCTGTACGAAATTTCATTAAGTTACAATTATTTTTCTCCGTTATGGTAATTTTTATTTCAGGATATATGGGAAGGACACGAATACTTGAAATTTAAATGGCCAAATTTTAGGTGTGATTATATTTTATTAGTTAAAATATGTGTGCGAAATTTCATTTCTTTGCGGTAACTCCTTCTATTTTCGGCCGCTCGTTATATGAACTCACGACACTGTGCGCCGCACAACTTTACAACTTTATTTTAACGGTATCACAGCGAAAAGGGTCATCCAAAATGGACTTTCATAACATTTTGTTAAAAAAAATTAAAATTTCTTAGAAAATTTAAAATTTTAAATGCATATAACTTTTTTGTTTAAAAAGATTTATGAGCGAAATATATTTTATAAAAATGTTTGACTTCTAGGGCATAAGTGCAAAAAAATAAACACCTTGGGTTTTTTAGAGATATTATTACGTATTATTTTTTAGAGGTCAAAATTTTCAGAAAATCTGGTCAGAACCCGTCAAAAAGATCTTGCACTATTTTGTAGCTCGAACCGTCCCCTACACTCCTATACCCCATTGTATATCCACCATTTTTCGCCCGTGTGCACCAGATCAATATTTCTGACAAAAATTAAAATAAGGAAATTTCTACAGACTTGCTGCAACGCTTTTCTAGTATTTTTTAGTAGCAATTTCAAAACAGAAATACCATATAAATTCAATACTGCTTATTTCTTCACAAAATCCAACAACAGGAAGGTAGAGTAATGTAAGGTTGTTCCCAGAGTACAGATTTGCACACGAGTGTGCAGCACATGTGTCTCAATTTGGGACATACACACGCGCAAGTGCCTTATAATTTCTATCTAAAGGCACACGCACATGTACTGTGTCCCAGTTTTATAGGAACACGTACACGTGCCAAAAGTAGGCACACAAAAAAAATCCCACTTACTCGTGTGCGTGTGCCACATTTTTTGTGTGCTTATTTTGAGCACGTGTGCATGTGCGAATCAAACTGGCACAAAAAACCACAAAAAATATATGCGTTACCGTTCTGGCTAGTTTTAGTTATTTTTTTTCAATGTGTACTTATGGATTTTTTTAGTTTTGGTTACTTTTTCGGCATCATTATTATTTTTGTAAACGACTTCAAAAAAAGGAGGATGTTATCAACTCGCGTGTATTTTTATATATTTTTTACTTCTTCACGTTTGTACACGCATAACTCCTTCATTTCTGCACCGATTCTCAAAAAAATTTTTTAAATGCCTTGCTTGCAGTTTGGTCCCATAATTTTTTTCGGAAATCGGAAATTTTGATTATCGCATTGCTCTTTCATTTATGCACCGATTTTCAAAAAAAAATTTTTTTCAAGGCTTTGCTTGCAGCTTGGACCCATACATTTTTTTCCAAAATCGGGGGGCAAATTAGCTCCCCCGCCCCACAAATATTGATTATTGCATAACTCTTTCATTTATGCACCGAATTTCAAAATCCTTTTTTTGTTTTTAAGCCTTTGCTGACAGTTTGTTCCCATATATTTTTTCCAAAATCGTGGGGCGAACTTCAAAATTCTTTTTTTGTTTAAAAGCCTTTACTTTTAGTAAAGGCTTTTAAACAAAATATTGATTATCGCATAGCTCTGTCATTTATGCAACGATTTTCAAAATTCTTTATTTGTTTAAAAGCCTTTGCTTGCAGTTTGGTTCCATAATTTTGTTTATAGAATCGGATGGCAAAATTTGCTCCCCCTTTTATAACTCTGTCATTTGTCAACCGATTTTCAAAATTCTTTTTTTGTTTGAAAGCCTTTACTTTTAGTTTGGTCCAATAAGCTTTTCCCCAAATTCAGGGGGAAATTTGCCCCCCCCCCCCAATTGTTGATTATCACATAACTCTGTCATTTATGCAACGATTTGAAAAATTCTTTTTTTTTGTTTGAAAGCCTTTGCTTGCAGTTTGGTTTTATAATTTTGTTTCGATAATCGGAGGAGGAATTTTGCTCTCCCCTCGCATAACTCTGTCATTTGTCCACCGATTTTCAAAATTATTGCTTTGTTTGCAAGCCTTGGCTTTTAGTTTGGTCCAATAACCTTTTCCTAAAATATTGATTATCGCATAACTCAATCATTTATACACCGATTTTCAATTTTTTTTGTTTGAAAGCCTTTGCTTTACTTTGGTCAAATAAATTTTTCCCCAAAATCAGGGGCAAATTTGCCAGACCCCCCCCCCCCCCCTCCCCCTACTTATACATATCCATGTATGTATATGTGAAAAAAAAACGCCATTATAACTATGATTACACAAACTAATATTGAATTTTTAAATAAAATATTCTATCAAAACTAGTTTTAAGGATTCGTATTAAATCACACTAAAACTGATCTATTTAACACCAAGGCTGGAAATACATTGATCACTTCATTCATAAATGTGTGTTAAGAATTTTTCTTTTAGTTTCAAACGCACTTATTTTGACCAGCAAGTGTGCATGTTTATTTCATTTTCGTAAATTGAATTTATTTTTTTCCCATTTTTTATGCAAAACAGGTCAAAGCAAAGTCACAAACAAATGCATAGAAATTATGATGGTCTTATTATTTATCAAGAATTTTGTTTAAATTTTTCACAACAACAAAAACATTGAATGCAGACCCTACCTGCTGAAAAGGGTGATTTTCATTAAAATATGCACAATCAATTTTAGCAGTGTAATTGTTGCGTGGGTTCGATATTACTCAAGACACCAGCCACTTGCACCTCTATCTTCTCTGTCACTCTCTCCTACTAAGCAATAATTTTGAAAATCACCGAATTCTTTTCATTGGCACGATCAGACCAACCAATAGCACGAAAACCCATAAATTAAAATTTTCATCAAGAGCATGAAAACCCGTGAAAAATACCTATCAAAACCTTTCAAACAAAAAAAACCTTTAATTTTGAAAATCGGTGCATAAATGAAAGAGTTATGCGATAATCAATATTTGAGGGTGGGGCAAATTTGCTCCACTATTTTGGGAAAACAAATTATGGGACCAAACTGCAAGCACAGCCTTTCAAACAAAAAAATTAAAATCGTTGCATAAGTGACAGAGTTATGCGATAATCGATTTTTTTTTGGCAAATTTGTTCCCCTGATTTTGGGGTAAAACTAATAGTAAAGGCTTTCAAACAAAAAAAGAATTTTGAAAATCGGTTGACAAATGACAGAGTTATGCAAGGGGGGTGGAGAAAAATTTCCCCTCGGATTTTCGAAACAAAATTATGGGACCAAACTGCCAGTTTGATTGGCACACATACACGTGCCAAAAGTAAGCACACAAAAAAAATTGCACTTACTCGTGTTCGTGTGCGACATTTATTTTTGTGTGCTTATTTTTGGTACGTGTGCATGTGCCGCACATGTGTGTGCAAATCCGTACACTGGTTGTTCCTTGCTTAAAGGAAAAAATTGGCGGTAGGAACTAAGTCTCCAATGAACTAAGTCCCCAAAATAGAAATGAACTAAGTCCCCAAAGTTGTATATGGAGAGCAACAACAACGATTTTAGGGACTTAGTTCAATTTTATTTGAATTTTTGGGGGCCAGGTTCATTTTTATATTTGGGGACTTAATTCATAGCGAACTAAGTCCCCAATTTTTGGGGACTTAGTTCATATCTGTCTTGGGACGAAGTTCATTAGGGACTTAGTTCCTACAGCCTGCAGGCATTAAGTACTAAGTACTATATGAGTTAAGTCCCCAAAAAGAAATGAACTGAGTCCCAAAAATTTCGTATGGTGTATAAGAACAACGATTTTTGGGGACTTAGTTCATCATTTGAAGACTTAATTCACTTTTAAATTCGAGGTCCTATTTCATAAACTAGTTTAACAACTTGGGTTCTAACAGGTGTTTATTCCTGGAATTTCGAATAGTGATTTCGCTGAGTAAACGTTCTTTGCCAAGTCGGCTTTTAGCCGCCCTAATACTTTTCTCCTCTGGCTATGTCGAAAATTGGCTTCGCTGAATAAAGGTTTTTTGCCTAGCCGGCCTTCGACCGCACTTAACGATTTTCTCTTCTGGGTATATGGAATAGTTGCTGCGCTGCGTAAAAGATTTCTGATTTATGTTGGCCAGTTGCTTTGCCGAGTAAAGATTTTCTGCCTAGCAGGCCTTAGGTCGGGTTGAAAAGTTTTTATCCAGTGTTTTGAATACTGGCTTCCTTGGGTAAAGATGATATGGTTGCTTCAGCAATGTCATGTTTCCCGATATAGCTTATGGTTGTGACAAATAAGTTATTATTGTCTTAAATAATTGTTTACGAATTAGTTTACGAACAAAAAACTTATGCTTACATTTAATCATGACATTATTAGCATTCATATTGATTGCAACATGGTTGAATTTATTGCTAAAAAAAAATTCTACCAACAATTATGGTATATTTGAAAATTCGATAACGTACACAGAAAAACAGAGTAGCGGCACTTTCGGAAGCCACTACACTTCCATCGTCAGTGCTCAAGTGTATTTGCTTATCACCACTTGTCAGGTGGCTCTGTTGAATGTGCTTTTAATTCTTATACATACAACTTTTTCGTGAAAATTGAATACGAGAATTAAATCACTCTCAAGCTGATATTAACTGCACTTTCCCAGCGTTGCCATCGGTTTATTTTTTTTCATTCCCATTATTCTGATTTTTGTTCTACTTCGATTTTATACTTAAGTATATATGAACATGTAAACATGTGAAAAGCTCGAACGAATTTGCTTTGTGAATCTAAATTGATTATTAGGCTATGGTTCGTAACGTTATATTCAGAACGAATTTGGCATGATTAATATTCCAAGGAACAAGGGAAAAATTAACATCAACTTAATTTTTCAACGTACACAGCAGAACAGAGTTGCGCCACTTTCGGAAGCCGCTACACTTCCATCGTCAGTGCTCACGTGTATTTTGCTTATCACCACTTGTCAGGTCGCTCTTGTTGAATAATTTTATTCTTATTTATTATTTAAAATTAAAAATTTAATAGACATTTTGCTTCCAAGAAGATGCTAAAAATGGGAAAAAGTTTAATTGTGTATAGTCATGAAGGAAATTTATTTTTTGCTCCTTATTTTACTTATTTGAAAAAGGAAATTTTTGAACGAAATTTTTAAGAAGCATTAAACGCATTAAAACTTATATCTATACAAAATTTCATTTATAATTATTTTTCTCTGTGTTATGGTAATTTTTTATTTCAGGATATATGAGGACACGAATCCTTGAAATTTAAATGGCCAAATTTTAGGTGTGATTTATATTATATACTGTATATATTTAAACATTTATCTCCTAAGTGAAGGAAATTTATTTTTGCTCCTTTTTTACTTTTCCTTGCTCTCAATGGAACGAAATTTAGTCAAAGCTTCAGTATATTAAAACTAATGTCTGTACGAAATTTCATTAAGTTACAATTATTTTTCTCCGTTATGGTAATTTTTATTTCAGGATATATGGGAAGGACACGAATACTTGAAATTTAAATGGCCAAATTTTAGGTGTGATTATATTTTATTAGTTAAAATATGTGTGCGAAATTTCATTTCTTTGCGGTAACTCCTTCTATTTTCGGCCGCTCGTTATATGAACTCACGACACTGTGCGCCGCACAACTTTACAACTTTATTTTAACGGTATCACAGCGAAAAGGGTCATCCAAAATGGACTTTCATAACATTTTGTTAAAAAAAATTAAAATTTCTTAGAAAATTTAAAATTTTAAATGCATATAACTTTTTTGTTTAAAAAGATTTATGAGCGAAATATATTTTATAAAAATGTTTGACTTCTAGGGCATAAGTGCAAAAAAAAAATAAACACCTTGGGTTTTTTAGAGATATTATTACGTATTATTTTTTTAGAGGTCAAAATTTTCAGAAAATCTGGTCAGAACCCGTCAAAAAGATCTTGCACTATTTTGTAGCTCGAACCGTCCCCTACACTCCTATACCCCATTGTATATCCACCATTTTTCGCCCGTGTGCACCAGATCAATATTTCTGACAAAAATTAAAATAAGGAAATTTCTACAGACTTGCTGCAACGCTTTTCTAGTATTTTTTAGTAGCAATTTCAAAACAGAAATACCATATAAATGCAATACTGCTTATTTCTTCACAAAATCCAACAACAGGAAGGTAGAGTAATGTAAGGTTGTTCCCAGAGTACAGATTTGCACACGAGTGTGCAGCACATGTGTCTCAATTTGGGACATACACACGCGCAAGTGCCTTATAATTTCTATCTAAAGGCACACGCACATGTACTGTGTCCCAGTTTTATAGGAACACGTACACGTGCCAAAAGTAGGCACACAAAAAAATTCCACTTACTCGTGTGCGTGTGCCACATTTTTTGTGTGCTTATTTTGGGCACGTGTGCATGTGCGAATCAAACTGGCACAAAAAACCACAAAAAATATATGCGTTACCGTTCTGGCTAGTTTTAGTTATTTTTTTTCAATGTGTACTTATGGATTTTTTTAGTTTTGGTTACTTTTTCGGCATCATTATTATTTTTGTAAACGACTTCAAAAAAAGGAGGATGTTATCAACTCGCGTGTATTTTTATATATTTTTTACTTCTTCACGTTTGTACACGCATAACTCCTTCATTTCTGCACCGATTCTCAAAAAATTTTTTTAAATGCCTTGCTTGCAGTTTGGTCCCATAATTTTTTTCGGAAATCGGAAATTTTGATTATCGCATTGCTCTTTCATTTATGCACCGATTTTCAAAAAAAATTTTTTTACAAGGCTTTGCTTGCAGCTTGGACCCATACATTATTTTCCAAAATCGGGGGGCAAATTTGCTCCCCCGCCCCACAAATATTGATTATTGCATAACTCTTTCATTTATGCACCGAATTTCAAAATCCTTTTTTTGTTTTTAAGCCTTTGCTGACAGTTTGTTCCCATATATTTTTCCCAAAATCGTGGGGCGAACTTCAAAATTCTTTTTTTGTTTAAAAGCCTTTACTTTTAGTAAAGGCTTTTAAACAAAATATTGATTATCGCATAGCTCTGTCATTTATGCAACGATTTTCAAAATTCTTTATTTGTTTAAAAGCCTTTGCTTGCAGTTTGGTTCCATAATTTTGTTTATAGAATCGGATGGCAAAATTTGCTCCCCCTTTTATAACTCTGTCATTTGTCAACCGATTTTCAAAATTCTTTTTTTGTTTGAAAGCCTTTGCTTGCAGTTTGGTTTTATAATTTTGTTTCGATAATCGGAGAGGGAATTTTACTCTCCCCTCGCATAACTCTGTCATTTGTCCACCGATTTTCAAAATTATTGCTTTGTTTGCAAGCCTTGGCTTTTAGTTTGGTCCAATAACCTTTTCCTAAAATATTGATTATCGCATAACTCAATCATTTATACACCGATTTTCAATTTTTTTGTTTGAAAGCCTTTGCTTTACTTTGGTCAAATAAATTTTTCCCCAAAATCAGGGGCAAATTTTCCCACCCCCCCTTCCCCCGTAAATATTGATTATCGCACAACTCCTTCATTATTAACTACTCCTTCATTTTTAACTACATATATATTAACTCTGTCATTTATGCAATGATTTGAAAAATTCTTTTTTTGGTTGAAAGCCTTTGCTTGCAGTTTGGTTTTATAATTTTCTTTCGATAATCAGAGGAGGAAATTCGCTCCCCCCTTGCATAACTCTGTCATTTGTCCACCGATTTTCAAAATTCTTGCTTTGTTTGAAAGCCTTTGCTTTTAGTTTGGTCCAATAAGCTTTTCCCAAAAATCAGGGGCAAATTCGCCCCCCCCCCCTAAAATATTGATTATCGCATAACTCCTTCATTTATACACCGATTTTCAAAATTCATTTTTTGTTTGAAAGCCTTTGCTTTACTTTGGTCAAATAAATTTTTTCCCAAAATCAGGGGCAAATTTGCCAGACCCCCCTCCCCTACTTATACATGTGCATGTATGTATATGTGAAAAAACGCCATTATAACTATGATTACACAAACTAATATTGAATTTTTAAATAAAATATTCTATCAAAACTAGTTTTAAGGATTCGTATTAAATCACACTAAAACTGATCTATTTAACACCAAGGCTGGAAATACATTGATCACTTCATTCATAAACGTGTGTTAAGAATTTTTCTTTTAGTTTCAAACGCACTTATTTTGACCAGCAAGTGTGCATGTTTATTTCATTTTCGTAAATTGAATTTATTTTTTCCCCATTTTTTATGCAAAACAGGTCAAAGCAAAGTCACAAACAAATGCATAGAAATTATGATGGTCTTATTATTTATCAAGAATTTTGTTTAAATTTTTCACAACAACAAAAACATTGAATGCAGACCCTACCTGCTGAAAAGGGTGATTTTCATTAAAATATGCACAATCAATTTTAGCAGTGTAATTGTTGCGTGGGTTCGATATTACTCAAGACACCAGCCACTTGCACCTCTATCTTCTCTGTCACTCTCTCCTACTAAGCAATAATTTTGAAAATCACCGAATTCTTTTCATTGGCACGATCAGACCAACCAATAGCACGAAAACCCATAAATTAAAATTTTCATCAAGAGCATGAAAACCCGTGAAAAATACCTATCAAAACCTTTCAAACAAAAAAAACCTTTAATTTTGAAAATCGGTGCATAAATGAAAGAGTTATGCGATAATCAATATTTGAGGGTGGGGCAAATTTGCTCCACTATTTTGGGAAAACAAATTATGGGACCAAACTGCAAGCACAGCCTTTCAAACAAAAAAATTAAAATCGTTGCATAAGTGACAGAGTTATGCGATAATCGATTTTTTTTTTTTGGCAAATTTGTTCCCCTGATTTTGGGGTAAAACTAATAGTAAAGGCTTTCAAACAAAAAAAGAATTTTGAAAATCGGTTGACAAATGACAGAGTTATGCAAGGGGGGTGGAGAAAATTTTCCCCTCCGATTTTCGAAACAAAATTATGGGACCAAACTGCCAGTTTGATTGGCACACATACACGTGCCAAAAGTAAGCACACAAAAAAAATTGCACTTACTCGTGTTCGTGTGCGACATTTATTTTTGTGTGCTTATTTTTGGTACGTGTGCATGTGCCGCACATGTGTGTGCAAATCCGTACACTGGTTGTTCCTTGCTTAAAGGAAAAAATTGGCGGTAGGAACTAAGTCTCCAATGAACTAAGTCCCCAAAATAGAAATGAACTAAGTCCCCAAAGTTGTATATGGAGAGCAACAACAACGATTTTAGGGACTTAGTTCAATTTTATTTGAATTTTTGGGGGCCAGGTTCATTTTTATATTTGGGGACTTAATTCATAGCGAACTAAGTCCCCAATTTTTGGGGACTTAGTTCATATCTGTCTTGGGACGAAGTTCATTAGGGACTTAGTTCCTACAGCCTGCAGGCAGTAAGTACTAAGTACTATATGAGTTATGTCCCCAAAAAGAAATGAACTGAGTCCCAAAAATTTCGTATGGTGTATAAGAACAACGATTTTTGGGGACTTAGTTCATCATTTGAAGACTTAATTCACTTTTAAATTCGAGGTCCTATTTCATAAACTAGTTTAACAACTTGGGTTCAACAGGTGTTTATTCCTGGAATTTCGAATAGTGATTTCGCTGAGTAAACGTTCTTTGCCAAGTCAGCTTTTAGCCGCCCTAATACTTTTCTCCTCTGGCTATGTCGAAAATTGGCTTCGCTGAATAAAGGTTTTTTGCCTAGCCGGCCTTCGACCGCACTTAACGATTTTCTCTTCTGGGTATATGGAATAGTTGCTGCGCTGCGTAAAAGATTTCTGATTTATGTTGGCCAGTTGCTTTGCCGAGTAAAGATTTTCTGCCTAGCAGGCCTTAGGTCGGGTTGAAAAGTTTTTATCCAGTGTTTTGAATACTGGCTTCCTTGGGTAAAGATGATATGGTTGCTTCAGCAATGTCATGTTTCCCGATATAGCTTATGGTTGTGACAAATAAGTTATTATTGTCTTAAATAATTGTTTACGAATTAGTTTACGAACAAAAAACTTATGCTTACATTTAATCATGACATTATTAGCATTCATATTGATTGCAACATGGTTGAATTTATTGCTAAAAAAAAATTCTACCAACAATTATGGTATATTTGAAAATTCGATAACAGTATGGTTCTATAATAATAAAATATGGTTCTTGTCTATACTATTTTAAAGCAGTTTGTTTGCAATCAAGCTATGGTTACAAAAGAGACATAGCTCTTTGCTTCCAAAAAAGTGTTTGTTCTATCCTTTGGTTGAACGATTTTTTATTCGTTTTTTGTTTTACTTGAATAAAAAAATAAGAAAAAATAAATTAAAAATAACAAAAACGAATAAAAACTAGCAAATAATATTCCACCATTTCTTTCTGAAATT
The DNA here is from genome assembly GCA_956483635.1 of Panzeria rudis. Lineage (NCBI taxonomy): Eukaryota > Metazoa > Arthropoda > Insecta > Diptera > Tachinidae > Panzeria > Panzeria rudis. Next base: position 54,122,927 of record OY101450.1, read on the forward strand.
GCAAAATTTCCAAAAATAAAAACAGTTTTCTTTTAATCGGACAATTTAGTGCATTCGTAGCTTTGTTTGGAAAAATTATCTGAAATATCTGAGACATAAAAATTAACTGAAAAGCTGCAACAAGTAAGCGTTTTGGTTGAATTCTTTTCTGAAAGTTGCCGATTTCGAAACGAAATAATTTTTAGAACATGCCCGATTGTTAATAAAACATGTGTCAACAAATATGTATGCATGTATCTATATGAAAATAGATAATACTTTTTATTTCAGATTCATAACATTTTCTTTTATATTTAATTTCAAAAATATATATATTTTTAGCTGCGCCCAATTTTTAATCAAAATTTGATTAAGAAAACAACCTTTATATGGTTATTTAGAACCATCCTATTTTTATATACAAATATAATATGATTAGTTTAAATATTAGTATAGTTACATTCAATTAAACATTAAGTTGTTTGGATCATATTTGTGTTATAACGAGTGATTTTTTTGCTATTATCTTTTTGGCAACACTAGTTTTGACAGCTCACGCACGTTTTGTATCTTGTGTCACTGTCAAACATCTTCAGTTTGGTCTATAATTTAATCATGAATCGTCTTACAAACGAACAACGCTTGCAAATTATTGAATTTTATTACCAAAATGCGTGCTCTGTTAAGAAAGTTCATCGCGCGCTTCTTCCATTTTATGGTCAGTTTAATCGACCTACTGAGGCTTCTATTCGGGCTATTGTAAAAAAATTTCGCACCAAATTTACATTGTTGGACATTAAACCACCAACACGTTTACGTAGAGTGCGAACTGAAGAAAATATCGCAGCCGTATCGGCCAGTGTTGGTGATGACCGTGAATTATCGATTCGGCGCCGTTCGCAGCAATTGGGCCTCTTTATAACAAACTTTTTTCTGCCCAAAATGGAAGAGCTTGACTTGCATGACATGTGGTTTCAACAAGACGGTGCCACATGCCACACAGCACGCGAAACAATGGACCAATTGAGAGGCGAGTTCGGTGAACAGTTTATTTCACGCTTGGGACCAGTCAATTGGCCGCCCAGATCGTGCGATTTAACGCCTCTAGACTATTTTTTGTGGGGCTATGTTAAGGCTAATGTCTATAGCGACAAGCCCACTTCGATTGACGCACTGGAAGCCAACATTGCCAACATTATTCGTGAGATACCGGCCGAAATGTTGGAAAGAGTATGCCAAAATTGGACTAAGCGGATGGACCATTTGAGGCGCAGCCGCGGCCAACATTTGCATGAAATAATCTTCAAACATTAAATTATATCGACCCAACTATCGATCCAAATAAATATTTCATGCATTTTTCTGAATTTTATGTGTTTTTTTTTTTTACTTTCCGATAGTTCTTATAAAATCACCCATTATAAGACAACAATATATTTAGAACAAATTTATTTCCACAATAGTATGATTTGACTCCAACCATATAATTCAATCATAGTATGTTGCTCTTAGGTTATGGTTGCCTCAACCATGTTTTTCTTTGCGTGTAGACAGCTTTCGACCTGGCAGAAAACTTATATAGAGGCTAAATTAATAAGTACAGCAGAAAATCTTTAGTAAGCGAAGCCATTGACATATGCAGAGAAGAAAACTGTTCGACCCGGCCGAAGGCCGGATAAGGGAAAAAGACGTTTAATCGCCGAAGTCATCGTTCAACATACTTAGAGGAGAGAATTCAAAAAACCTTTATTCAGCGAAGCTACTATATACGAGGAGGAGAAAACCTTTAAGCCCGGCCGTAGGCCGGCTATTAAGAAAGCCTTCACTCAGCGAAGCCAGTATTCGACATACCCAGAGGAGAAAATCTTAATGCCCGGCCGAAGGCCGGCTAGTCAGAAAACTTTTGCTCAACGAAACAACTATTCGATATCCAAGGAAAGTAAACAATTAATAGTTTTTTATTTAACTTTGATAATGGCATATGTATGTATATTAGGGCAATAACTTTTTCACACTTTTTGGGAGTATCAAAAACGGCATAGTATAGTCGTATAGAACATTAAAAGTTATTAATAAAAAATATGATAATTTTTTCGGGTCGTTAAAAAAGTTCACGCAGGGATCGGGTTGAAGTTTGAAAACAATCATTTTTATCTCACGGAAATTTTAAATAATATACACCTGATATTTGTATATATTCCTATACGTATCACTTAAATGCTATTTTGAAATTTATCCACTGCTTTAGATTTAAAAATTTTCCTACTGTTTACAATTCATCACGGTTCAAAATTCGTTGGAATGTTTTAGAAATTTGCTTCCCTGCGTGAGGTTTTTTTTTAGAAAAACGACGGGAGACAGGTGTTTTCATTACTAAAACATTCTTGGCCACTCCGTGGTACTATGCCAAAAATTTTGTTATCGCCCTAATGTCTATATTTTAAAAATTGCTTATGAATAAATATGCATTTTCTTGTATGTATATGGAAGTATAAATATATACACATATTAACGTTTTGTAAATTTGGATTTATACTAAAGAGCTGCGCAAAATATTCTAAATGTTCTGTGTTTTATTTCACACTACTTCCTAGCACTGTATTTTATTGTCAACATAAATTCTAAAACAAAACTAACAAAACATGACTCTCACTAAAACAAACCAAGCACAATTTGGAAAGTTTTTGTCTACAGCTTTGTTAGTGCTTGTGTTTCCAAAACAAGTAGAATACCAACACAAAAAGCCACAATGAAATGAAGAAACGGTAAATTATAGCAAAAGCATCGAGTGCACTAGAACATATGTATACAAAAAACGTAAATAAGAATTAAGAAAATTCACAGCGATCATTAGCTTAAAAACAGTAATGGAAACATTAAATGTGTGTATGTATATTAATTTATTGTAACTAAAAACTTTTTTAAGCTTTTTCATATTCTTAGCAAAACGCAATGTTTCTCCCTATGCAAATTTCTGTTTGGTCTATATCTATAATCAAAACATACAAACATGTTTTGAATGTTCTATTTCAGTTTTAATGTTCTACTTCATCTTTGTTCTGATTCAGCTTTATTCTATTTCAACATCGTTCTACTGCAGTATTATTCTATTCTTCAATAGTTTTATCGTAAAACAAAACAAATGTTTTTGGAAGTATGTGTTTTATACACACACTATTTGTATTTATTGAAATTGCTTGTAAGCCATTTTTCTTATGCTTGTGCAGCTCTTTAATTTATACAAATTTTGTTAGTGGTATTTGAAAAATGATATTTTAACTATTTACAATTTTTTGTTTTTAATAAAAGAAGAAAAAAAACCGGAAGCTCCTTCATTTCTTGATTGAATGTTTGGTCATTATTAAAAACAGTTTTTTTATTGGGGATTCGGTTCAATTTTGTTTGGGATTTTAGTTCATTCCATTGGGGACTTAATTCATTTTAAAAATTGGGATGTTAGTTCACCATTAACTAAGTCCCCAAAATTTGAGAAGTTAGTTCATTGGGGACTTAGTTCCTATTGTCCGCTCAGGTAGGCACTATGTTTTAAATGAACAAAATCCCCAAAACAAAAATGAACAAAGTCCCCAAAGTTTTACATGGAGGGCAACAACAACGATTTGGGGACTTAGTTCAATTTTATTTGAATTTTTGGGGGCCAGGTTTATTTTTACATTTGGGGACTTTGTTCATAGCGAAGTAGCTCCCCAAACTTTGGGGATTTAGTTCATTTCTGTTTTGGGACTTAGTTCATTGGGGACTTAATTCCTACCGCCAAAAATTTTTATCTATAAGTGAATATCTGTTTATTTGGTTGTTTGTATGTTTGAAAGCTATGGACTCCTAAGCCAGTAAACCGATCTTGCTGAAATTTTCACAGTATATTACTGATGATCCGAAAGAAACAATAGACTATAGAAGTTTGAAATATTATAAGTGGAAAAAAATTTTATTTTAGGATATTTATGGAACTATGCATCTAGACTTCAAAATTTATGTGAGTAACTCTTTTTATAATGTTTTTAAAGAGATATTATTAAGGAGTGGACAAGTGGGCGTGGCACCTCCCATATATAGTAAATATATATTTTTAGATATCACGGGAGCTACAGCGGTAAAACGCCCAAAATTGTGTACGAGTTAATCCATTGATTTTATAGTCAAATAAAATATTTTGTGGCCGTGGCAACTCCTACATATAATTTGTTATATTATTATTTTTTTAATATCTTTGGAACTAATGCAGCAGGAGACTTGAAAATTTGTGTGAGCAAAGCTTTCTGTAGTTTACGATGTGGCTCAAAATTTAATCCGGATTGGATATGAGGGTGTGGCACCTCCCATAAAGAGCAAATATTTATTTTGAGATATCTTAAAAACTAATATAGGGAGAGCCTTGAAATTTTGTAGGGATAATTCTGTGGATATTATGCATTGTGTCTGGAAAAAGTTTCAAAATTGGACGAGTAGTCGTGGCGGCTCTCATATAGAGCAAGTATTTATTTTGAGATGTTTTCAAAACCAATACCAGCGGACCGATCTTTCTGAAATATTTACAGCATATTACTGATGACACTTCCAATATAAGGGCAACACTCTTTTAAAACATCTTGGCAGTCAAGACAGTCATAATTCTGAAATTTTTTCCTGAGTATTAACGTCAAAAATGAGAATAGTATTATGGAAAGGAGTCAACTTCTCAACTAGATTAATTCCTTAATTCACAAAAAAATACTGACTTATAACTAGTCTTACCCGTACTTTATAATAAAGTATTGCACGTTACTCCTGGTAATAGCACTTTCTACTTTATGAGAACAATAAAGGACGCGAAAACACTTTATTTCGCATGATTTGATTTATCTAGAATTCAAAATAGATTCAGGTAATATAGACCACTTTAATCGAACCAGCTTTTGACTCTGGGAAGTATACATCGAAAAACAAAATTACCGTTATCTGGAAATCGCCGAAATTAACATTTTTTTCTTTACTTTTCTCGTCTTAAGCATATCCTAATCACTCTAAAAAATGCGTTAGAAATTTTACACATTTTGCTGGTAAAGCAGTGTAATGTAAAGCATTGTAATGTTATTGGCTTGCCTGAAACTAGTCCTGAACTTAAGACCTCAGGGTTTGTAGTCAAACGCCATTCAGAAAAAAAATATTTTATCTGTTGTCTTCATCGGAGCTGACTAGCGAAATTAGCACGAATTTTTTATTATTTATTGACAAAGCCTTAAGGTACCTGAATAAATCGTTTGATTTTAAAAACACAAACCTGTTATTTACAATTAGCAATATAAATTTAAAAAGCAATGTTGAATTTGATAATATTGTTAATAGTCGAAAATTTAAATCTGAAAAAACTTAATATAAATATGGATGATCTTTATGGAGAACTTGTGTTTATGATCAGATATACAGTTCTGAAGGTTTTGCGGAATTATCTACTCCAAGTAAATAGCAGCTAATATTTAATATGACATGATAATTTATCAAATTTGTATAATGTAACTTCATTTTTACTTTCTATTCTTGCCACGTCAGCATTCACAGAGAGAATTTTTCTGTAATGAAAAGCAATTGGCCATACGAAAGAAGCAAAGCGTCTCTGAATCTGATAAAAAAATAATTAATTATTTACTTTAATTAAAATATAGACTGTAAGGATGCTGTGCAATTCTTTAGAAATGATAATTATTTGATAAAACTTGCGAAAAGCAATAAAAAATACTTTTTTAAATATAACAATAAAGAGAAATAAATTGTACTTTATTTTTATACTGTGTACTTTTTTTCTTAACCTTTAATAACCAATGTACTTAAGGTACTACAGGATAATCGATCAGGACATCCGAATTTGTACTGACAGTAAGGCGGCACTACATGCTCTATCTGGTGTTTACACAACATCGGAATTGGTTAAAGAACGCCGGGCGTCTCTGAATGAAATGGCGAAACATGCGAACCTAGGGCTCTTCTGGGTGGGGGTGCCCGATAACACTATCGCGGACGGTCTAGCCAAGGCAGGTGCCTGCCTACATGAAAATGACGTCGACTAGTTAGTAGGTGTCCCACTAAAAAGCTGTAAAATACAAATTCAGCACCAACTATTTAGAGAAGCGCAAGCCAGATGCAAATGAAATCACTTGTGAGATTTCCAGATCCATATGGCCCCAGTATAACTTCGCAAGATCTGCAACCATACTGGGGCTCCTCGTCAACGGCACTGTCTCATTGGTGTCCATTCCAGAAGATTAAATCTTCTTTTTAACGATTTCTGTAAAAGTTGTCAGAACGAGGAGGAGGAAGAAACTGTCAAGCACCTCCTCTGTCGATGTCCAGTACTATATAGAAATAGGGCGTCATACTTGGGAAATCCGTCACTACCCGAACTAGCAGACCTGGTGGAATGCGACATTAGGGGAATAAATTCATTCATACGATACTCGGGTTGGTTTAACACCGACCTAACCTCTGGGATAGGCGGGGCACCTCTCTGAATTTCCCTACTATCCATCCCAGGCATCACAAAGGGACCAAAGGACCCAAGTGGGCCGGTTGTTAGAAACCGGCAGCCTGTTCAACCTAACTTAACTATTTCCATTTCTTCTTTGAAAAATTTAATAAAAACATTTTTAGGTTAGTTTCTGCTATCAGGTGATCTGTAAACTCCCGTTCCTGTGTATTTCATCTTTTTATATTTTATTTAAATTTTTAACCATCAAAGTACTTTTTCTACAGATCTTCTGTCAATTATTCGTATACTCCAATTTTCTTTGATGTAGAAGCAAACACCACCAGTATGTCTTGACTCACTATTGCATCTTAAAATTTTGTAGTTCTTTATCATTACTTCGGGATCTTCAATTAGATGTGCCTCAGTTACACATATAAAATCAAACTCTTCATTCGCACATAAAATTTCTAGTTCATTAAAATTTGAGGTCAACCTTCCTATATTTAAGTACAAGCCCTTCACACAATTTGATTGCTAGTATGCAACCCGTTCATCCGCTTGCCTTTTCTTGCGTGTCAAAATTGGACATTCCATATCTCTACAGTCGTGGTTAATATCTATATTCGTTTTTATACAGCTAATGCTCTTTACAATCTTTATAGTAATGTTCGCTTTCGCTACATCTAGCACAAATTTGAACTTCTTGTTTGCAATATCTCGTTTGCAATATCTTGCCAGAGTGTGCAAACAAACAAAACTTTTCGGAAACGTTTCATCCGAAGACACAAACTTTTAAAATATTTTCAATCGTTTCGTACATGAGCAAAACCAAAACCAATACTTTTGCAATGACAAAGATTGCAAACAATACAGTTGGCTTTTCACTCATCTGCTTGCTTTAATATCCCTTTTCAATCGTACAACTGCAAACGAAAAAAAAAATCTAAAATGTTTTTTGTTGAATGGTTCATTGTATTTAGCATAAATACACTAACATATTCTCTACTATGATGAGCAAATCAATCGGGAAACATTTGCAAATATATTTTCTTAAAACATTTCAATTTTGTTCTCACTCTTTGCTTTTCTAGCTGCGTACATTTAAGTTATTCCATATTAAACAAATATTGCGGAAATAAAGAAAACGGAAAAATTCAAAAAATTCACAATAACTGTAAAAAGTGCAAAAACTTATAATTAATCATGCCTATAACGAAAATGTCGAAAATTCACAAAAAATCACAATATTGCCAAAAAACCCTAAAATTTATTAAAACTCGCTAAAAATGTAACGAAAGTCAACATCGCGGGAAAAATCACGAAAATTGTGGAAATTCGCTGAAACTTGCTAAAATTTTAAAGATTACAAAGTGTAATAAAAACGCAAGAAAGAAAAATGTGGAAAAATTACGATTGTCGTGAAAATAGCGAAAGTTTGCGAAAAATTGCAAAATTTTAAACAAGCCATAATTTTGATTAATTAAAATTGCATAACGTCGCAGTGTTTAGCACTTAGGAGATGTTTACTTCTATGGAACCAAATTTCAAGCAAATTTCCCTACATATTTAAAAAAAATGTGGGGCCAAAATGCTAAAATAACCTTTCAAACATAAAAAGTTTTGAAAATCGATTAACAAATGATAGTTTTATGCTTGGGGGAGCAAATTTTACCACCGCTTTTTTTTCGAAAAAAAAAATTATGGGACCAAACTACAAGCAAACGCTTTCAAATAAAAAAGGAAACGTCATTGACGACTGCCGAAAGAAGTGAAAACTTAAAATTACTAAATCTCAGCTTTTTAAATTTTTATTCTGGTTTTCATTCATATAGTACTAGGTGTTACCCGCGGCTTCGTCCGCGCAGGGTAATTAATAGTTTTTATGTTAAGAGTACCCAGTCTTCTCCACAGTCTTCCTCCTCCAGCCTTATACATAGGGTTGCAAGATTCATATAGTGCTTTAGCTTGACATTCGATTAAAATCAGCTTGATTTTCAAAAGAGAACTCGGCACACTAAAATATTTATATAATGTAAAGTTCACTTAACAGTAGAGCTTTTCTTTTCCCGGACTTTTTCATTTCCCGGGAAAGCGGGATTGATTTTTCGATTTCCCGGGAATTTCCGCCCAATACAAAACGATACAAAATATCATGTTATTTAATTAATTTGAACAAAAAGTTAATAGCAATTCATGAGATCTATTAAATAAGTTTATGAATGCATTAAACGTCGGTTAAATAATAATAAAATTTGAGGTCTTTAGCCGTGCCACATTTATTTTTAATTTAAGTAAAAAACTCAATTTTTTTATTGTATAACGTGTCATTAGTAGCCACCCGAAGAAAAATGTTTACTAATTTCATAATTTTTAATAATCTCTGTAGCTTCTTAGGTAGAAAAGATATTGGAATGATTTTTGCTTTATTTTATAGGGCACTAATGACCATTTCAGACTGGTAAGCAAAACTGAACTGAAATAATTAAGTGGCGGAAAAGTGACCACCTGAAAATTATAGTCTTTTCTCGTTTTTAAAGATTTTTAATTGAACCCTGTTGCGTGAACCCTGTTCTACATAAAGCTCTGACTTCTTTGTTAGTGAAGAAGGAGGCCTTCTGATACCTTGACATAACTTTCATTGAGATAATTTTCAAATAACAATCTGATATTATCAGAAAATATAGACCAGTACTTCTTTATTATGCCCACTTAGTGCCGTTTTGTTATTTTCAATCGTTATTAAAAATCTATATTAATCTGATTTTTTTTAGAAATTACATGTTCGCTATGTCCACTTAGTGACAATCTGTCATTTTCATTTGTTCACGAATTTTGATTTTTTGAGAGCTGCAAGTGGTGTGCAAGTGGTGGTGCAACGAAGGCTCATAGTGTATATTAAACTATTTTGCATTGAAAAACGGAGAGAAAAAACTTGTATCTTTAATTAATTATTTAAAAGAACCGAATATTTTTAGTAAAAGCAACTATAAATGTTTTTCAATATGCACCAAAATGCACGGTAATTAGATATGCAGAAGATCTTTTTGCACGTATTTTTGACGAAGAAAATGGGAAAATAGATATTACTTCAGACAGCAGTGATGTTTTGAAAAAGAAGACTTTCGAGAAAACTTTAATTATACAATGCCATTTTAACTATCCGGGCAACTTCTGTCGAGGGCAAAGGCTTTTCTCAACAACTGAAATTAAGTTATTCAAACAAGAAACCGATTTTGAGATGAAGCAATCAATACATTGTCTGTTTTAAAAGGCCATTTGCAACAAAGAATATAGAAGTACATACAAATTATCTAATGGCAGAGAATTTTCATCGTATACCAAGGAGTAAAGGACAGAGTTTACTGTTCTAAGATTGCTCTTTGTCAGCAACATTTATCCTAGACAGCCTTTTAATCGGTTTTTGGACCACTATCGTCATCTAACAACCACAGATTAAAATCATTGACGAATGATCAGAAATAAAAGTACTTTGTTTTCAGTCCATCAGTGATTTTACTAATGGTTTGTATTCTCTCTTGTTGCTCGGTATAAAAATAGTTTTTAAATACGAAGTTTCCTTAAAATTTTGATAAAAAACATTGTTCATTTTTACCTAATTTACTTTGAGTCTTTTTGCTTTCTGATTAGTTAAGTTTTTGTACTTCTTATCTTATTTCTTTAGACACTGTTTGTTGATGAAATACTTTCAAAACAAATCTCAGTTTATAGTAAAGAATGATTTAATGATTAATTAATTTTGCTTATATAAAAATCAATGGATACCGGAAATTAGAATTTTTGTTAAACATTTTAGTACGTTCTTCAATTCTCGGGAATTCCCGGGAATTTCTTTTTTATTTCTCGCTCTCCCGGAAACAAAAAAGTTCGGGAATAGAAAAACCCTAATAAGAACCTATCAAAAGACAGGTCGCGTGACTGGTTCCCAATAACTAGCAACCGGTTCGAGTTCCGGAACTTTATATGAAAGGTACCGGTAACTTTTACATTGCGTTGTCATTGCAGGAGGTCAATTGACATAGTTAAGACACTCAGCGACAGGTTCTACTCTAAACACATATTATTGATTTGGAACAATATTTGCTTGTACAGTGGGAATATTTTGCTAACATTTTTGATGTAAATTTGTGATATAGTGTCTCTTCGCCGGTGACGACTCTGGAATATTTTTTACCAATCCCATTTTCACCACTCATAGGAAAAGTACCTTCAAACGATTGGTGCAACATTTACCGTAGGGTGATTATTGAGGGGTATTAGCAAGTTCCTATGCGCATTACGCTGGGGGTAATGCAGATCATTATGGAAGTTCTACCAAAAAATCTCATAGAAATTTAAAATAATATGAGTCAAAACATCAGATTCATAACCAATCACGTTTTTTATTTTCTTACTTTACCATTTACAGGCGCGGAACCAGCTTGAGCTTTTGGCTGGGGAATTTTAACAGAGTAAGAAAATAAGCAAAACGAAACGTTTGCTTTCGTTTTGTTTTGCACTTTTCAACGAGCGAAACAAAACCAAAACAATGATAGTGATTGGCCCATTTAGTTTTGTATTGTTTTTGATTGTGTGCACTAAATGTACATTAACTTAAATGTACGCAAATAGAAAAGAATGATAGCAAAATTTAAGTTTTAAGAAAATACGTTTGCAAACACTTCCCAATTGAGTTGCTCATCACAGTAGAGAAACACAATGAAGCATTCAACAAAATACATTTCTGCTTTGGTTTTGTTTGCATTTGTACGATTGAAACGCGATATTAAAGGAAGTAGGTGAGTGAAAAGCCAATTGTATTGTTTGCAATCTTTGGCATTGCAAAAGTATTTGCTCATGTACGAAACGATTGAACATATTTTAAAAGTTTGTGTCTTTGCGAAAAGTTGAAACTCAATTTAAATGAGGTGTATTTTATTTGGGGTGGAAATATCCAATTTTCGCTCCCCTATATCTGCGCCAGCCCATTTACTACATTGGCTGGCTTTTTCCAACTCTAAGTCTAGTTGTAAGAGATCATTAAAAATATATGTAGAAACAACAAGACCTACATATTGTTCTCGCAAACAATAATGAATACTGTCAATAAAAACGCATTTGAACAGTTTATGAGTTATGACCGAGAAAAACATTGTTTTAAGTTGTAAACAGTTTTGGTACTTGTATATTTGACTAAAAATTTATGAATATTTTTTCATAAAATTTTTCAAATTATTTCTTTTTATCTGTCACAAATATCATTTCAGCTTGATAAATTACATTTGGCTTGTAACTTTACAGCACCTAAAATACCTCGACAATCCAGCTCATTCAAGCCCGTCTGACAAGCCTACTTAAACGCCAAATTTGAGGACAAAAAATTATGTATGGGATGTAAGCTTATTCCCCCTCTTATCCCGTCAGGCTTCCGCTTAACTGCGCACATTATTTTCAAAGTAATATACAAGAAATTTGTGGACTCTAACTATTAGAGCTCTCCAGATATAGACAAACTGAAACTTTTTTGTATGAGGATTACCCTTATTCCCTTTCCTATGTTGTTTTCTGCTTGATTACATACATTCTTTTCATAGTAAAATACACTAAATTTAAGGCCTATCATTATTGCAGGTCTCCAGATATGAGATAAATAAAATTATTTTGCATACACGATACCCTTCTCTGTCCTCTTATTTTCAAAGTAACTTACAGCAAATTTGAGTACTCTAACTATTACAACTTTCTAGATATATGATAACTACGGTGACCATATTTTTAAACAACAAAACATAAAATTTTTCAAATTATTTCTTTTTATCTGTCACAAATATCATTTCAGCTTGATAAATTACATTTGGCTTGTAACTTTACAGCACCTAAAATACCTCGACAATCCAGCTCATTCAAGCCCGTCTGACAAGCCTACTTAAACGCCAAATTTGAGGACAAAAAATTATGTATGGGATGTAAGCTTATTCCCCCTCTTATCCCGTCAGGCTTCCGCTTAACTGCGCACATTATTTTCAAAGTAATATACAAGAAATTTGTGGACTCTAACTATTAGAGCTCTCCAGATATAGACAAACTGAAACTTTTTTGTATGAGGATTACCCTTATTCCCTTTCCTATGTCGTTTTCTGCTTGATTACATACATTCTTTTCATAGTAAAATACACTAAATTTAAGGCCTATCATTATTGCAGGTCTCCAGATATGAGATAAATAAAATTATTTTGCATACACGATACCCTTCTCTGTCCTCTTATTTTCAAAGTAACTTACAGCAAATTTGAGTACTCTAACTATTACAACTTTCTAGATATATGATAACTACGGTGACCATATTTTTAAACAACAAAAAAATTACATTTCGAAATAAAATAAATACCAAGCAAAAACTACTGCTTCTGCCGAAGCAGGTTTTTAAGCGAGAGAAGCTGGTTGTTGTTGTGTCTCCTGCTCTGAAAAGCGCTTCGAACATGCATGATTTTTGTCACGATGTCTGACTTTGGGGCTCTTGTTTTTGATATATGTAAAACAGCGCTTCTTTTCAAGCATCAAAAATGCTCTAAAATCATGTTTCTTCGTCTTATTGCCTCATCCAGTTGTATCATTGTTAAACTACAGACAGAACAAATCGTGTTTTATTATAAATCTCTCTCTTCCATACAATGAATGGGTGAGAAATGTAAAAGGAAAGCATACTTTAAATGTATGTGTTTGTTTGAAACAATTCGTGCGATAATTTTCTAGAACATTGCTGCCCAAAAATATTTTGCAACTCTATTGCTGAGAGAATTTTGAAGTTCAGTAACACGATAAAGTAAACGCAAAGATGTTCACTAAGATTTTATCACAAGAAATTGTGTTGGTCGTGTAAATGTATAATAATGCAGTTAACACTGAATTTGATATTTTTACTTGGTAAAATGGAGAAATTTTCAATACATTTTGCCCCAATCCCCTTAATTTTTCCGAAAAATATCTGTTTATTTCTAATAAAAAGCACTTTCTTTTCCATCATTTATTTTACACCCTGTATGTGGCAAAATACCAACATAGCTACTATGCATGTATACTCGTCGCTCTAACGACTAAAAAAAGTGTATAAAAAGCAATTGTTTGGTGGAATGGGCATATTTTCTCTAGAACCTATTTTGTTGAAAGCTACAATGCTACTGAATATGATTTTGTTTATTTTGGAGTTTGTGTTGAATAATTGTAAAATGCTGACTAACTTTGTAAGTTAAAGATTATAAACAATGATAAATCTCTGCCTTCTTTTTAAGCATTCTCGGAAGCGCTTCAAAACATCGCATGTGGAAGACATGAATGTTTTTTACTGCTTCCAGAAACATGATATTTTTTGCTGGGTATTTTAAGTAGTGTTAAGTTTATTTGATATAAATTATATGTATATAAACACCCATATTATTTATGTCGAAGTCGAATTTGTGACTATGACAAATTGTCATAGAATAAAGAAAACATGTAAATTTTTCGTTATTCTAGGACAATTTGTTGTAGTCACAAATTTGACTTCCACATACATAATACGGGTGAATATATAGTAATATAATTCAAACTGTGTACAAGTAGTAACATACATACTTACATTTTAGAGTTTAAAAAAATAATAATAAAAAAAACACAATTCAATTAAAAAAGGACAATTCAATTAAAAAAGGACACTTTTATTGAAAAAAATTTTAAAGGACATCGTGTCAAAAAAAGGACTGTCCTCTTAAAAAAAAGGACGAATGGTTACCGTAATGACAACTAACATTTTTTTTGTATGAGGGGTACTGTTTAAGTACAAACTATTCATGTCTCGGTTTATGATTTTCTCTCAGTGCTTAACATAATTATAAAGTACTTTTTCTTTCAACCTTGTTGGATACTTTTTATGAGTTCTTCGACGAGTAAACCGTTAACGGTATTTAAGAATTGTTTTGCCAAATTTCACTAGTTGTACTAGTGTTTATATATAAATTATTACTCGTCATTTAGAAGTCAACGAAGCGCTACGTGCAACTTTTAAGATCCGTTTACAAGGTAAAGTTTTGTGTAAATAAAGAGAGATTTATTCTCCATTTTTAATTCAAAATAGTAATTCTTGTTTGTTTTATTTGTATATTTGTTCCTAATCGGATATACGCCGAAACATTGGTCCTTCGAACCGGATAAAACAACAATAATTTCATCGCTCTCCTTCTACGAGGAAATCTACGCAAAACAGGTTCGTAAATTGATTAAAAAAAGTAAGTTGCTTGAACAGATATTAAAAGAAACAAGTTTGCAAACATACATAAATTATTAATATTAATATATGTGCCGCAGAAAAGCTGTGGCATCACATTTTTGCCTTTTATTATAGTTTTAGTTACATGAAAAGACAACTCTGTTTTGTACTACTTTTTCTTGCATCATTGAATTTTTAAACTCTTGGCATTTTAACGACTGCATTTGTAGAGACAAAAAGAAAAGAATAATTTAATAAAAAGAAAAACTATTAAGCTACTTATTTAACATAGTGGTCCTTGGAACCGGATGGTTTTCGTGTTTTGGATTAAAATCAAACGAAAGGAAAACTAATTAAATAAATAAAGAACATTGATTCCTGGAAATCTCAGGATTTGCGTGATGTACATTTTGCAGTATTTTGCAAGTCTGTTACAGGAAATTTCATAAAACGCGAACTTCGAAATTTTAATGGTCTTTAACACAAAGAGCAACAAAAACCTGAACACTCCAGACGCATCGCCAAAGAGTTGAGCGAAAATGCCTTACTACGCGTTTGTGAATTCCTGGAAATAGAAACTGGCGTAGACACAACAGCAGAAACTTTAGATCTCAAAATTACTGATGCTATTACAGCTGAGTCTGACGAAGGTGCTCTAAAGGAATCAACCGTATCGAATATGGAGGAAGAGTTGCAAGTTTTGCAGCAAGTTGAAGAAGTTGATGCAGAAAATTTGGAATTGCAGATTAAAATTTTAGACCAAGAAAGATGTATGATCGGTCTAAAACAGCAGATTAAAGAAGCAGAAACACAAGAGGGTGCCACAGACACTATTGAGGCACTTAATGATGAAATTAAATTAAAGGCCTTAGAAGTGAGGGTGCTGCAGGCTACTGCAGATGCTTTGGTAAGTAAAAAAACAATCCCTAAGTACCAAAGCTAAGCTAATAAAGAATTCTTATCCCTCATGCTCTGTAAAATCATACAAAACAACGACTTCAAAATTTGATCGAGTATCGAAATGGGTGGAAACACAAGCTGAAATTGGTCAATATGTCGAACATAATGACGAATGTAAAAGTGATATGAACCTACAAAACACTATCACTAGCATGCTGGCTAGACAATCACTTAGCGCCAAAAAGCTTGAATTTGATGGTACGTCTACGTTGGAATGGCGGCATTTTCTAACACAATTCAAAGCGTCAAGTAGAGAATGTGGGTTTTCCCCCGAAGAGGATGTATACAGACTAGACAAAGCTTTGAAAGGTGTAGCTCGCGAAAAGGTTGAAATTATATTAATGAACGCAAAGGAACCATCGAAAATAATAAATATACTGGATAATGTATATGGCCCGTCCGAGAATGTAGCAATTGAACTTATGGCAAGAGTACAGAGAATTAAAGCCGTAAGGGAAATGGAAGATTTCGAGGAGTTCAATTGCGCAATTCATAACATAAAATCCGCTCTTGAATTTATCGAAAGCAAACTTATTGATAATCATAAGCTAGTGGCGATGGTGATTGAAAAACTGCGAGAGTTATCTTAGAGAGTGGGGAGCGTTCCTAAATGAAAAAAGGATTAGGGCAACTGAATGCAATTTTGGAACTTTCGCAGAGTGGTCTCAAAAACAAACAGAGTTGTTAAAAGACATCACTTACTTTAAGACGATTCGTTGTGTCAATAACTACAGCGTTGCCAGAACAGAAAACGTAGATGACCACAGAAAACAAAAACAAGAAAAAATGGTCTCATAGCTTCGATAGGTGTAACGTATTAATAAAAGCAGACATAAAAAAGATGGGATTATGCGAACAAACACAGGCCATTCCACTGCTGCCTCAAGTTTCACAAAGGCCTGTGCGATCACCGAGAAATGTGCAAAATAGATAACTGCGAAAAGTTTCATCATAAACTTCGGCATAAACCTAAATCTGAACTAAATGTACCTGCTTTTACTGGCTGTATTTCGAACACTAAAACGTTGTCTTTACTGAAAATGGTGCCGGCAAAAGTAGTTGGTCCCAGTGGTGCAATACAGATCACTGCATTCTTAGATGGGGGTAGTACTACAACTATCATGGATCTTAAAATCGCAAGAGAAGTTGGCTTGAGTGGTATAGTGGAGCCATTTTGTTTTAATTGGCCCGGGGGCGTTATCCGATACGAACCAAACGCAGAAGTCGTAAGTGTCCCGATAATCGCTAACAGCAACAACAAACAGTTCGTTTTAGATGATGTCCACTTAATTAATGATATTAATTTACCTAATCAACGCGTTAACTATAATGAGTTAGTGAAGGAATTTCCGTACACAAGTATGGCAAATATCCAAAACTTGACGAACAATCAACCTGTACTTTTGATTGGCCAACGACATGCGCACCTAATTACCCCACAAGCAGAGATAAACGGCAGGGAAAATGGGCCGATGTTATCCAAAACTAAGCTAGGATGGGTACTTCATGGACCAGTTGAATCAATCCTAGATGAAAAAAAATTTGTGTGTTGCTACTCTGAAGATGATAATTTGAATCAATTAGTAAAACATCAATTTACCGTAGAAAATGTTGGCTCATGTCTGACCAAAATTGATAAAACAAAATCGGTAGAGGATCAGCTAGCCATTGAAAAAATAAAAACATCAATTTCCAAAATAGGCAAAAAATTTCAAGTCAATTTACCCTGGAGAAATGAAAATGTTTTGCTGCCAGACAGTCGTCCTATGGCTGAACAACGACTTAAGTGCCTTGAAAGAAGGTTAATACGAGATCAAGAAATGGCTGAAGCATATCAGAAAGAAATTTCGAAATTATTGTCAAATGGATATGCCAGATTATTGCCGAATAGCGAAACATTAAAGTCACCGAAATTGTGGTTCCTTCCCCATTTCGCCGTAACGAATCCGAACAAACCGGGCAAAAGTTAGAATAGTATTTGATGCTGCAGCTGAATTCAATGGTACATCTTTAAATAAAAACTTACTTACTGGCCCAGACTGGCTGACCTCAATTGTAGGAATACTCATACGATTTCGAATACATCCAATTGCTTATGCGGGAGATATAAAGGAGATGTTCAACTAGATTGAAATATCTGATGTTGACGCTCCCGCTCAATGTTTCCTCTGGAGAAAATTAAACACCAATATTGACCCACATATTTACGAAATGAAGGCTATGCTTTTTGGTATGAACTCTTCACCATTTATAGCACAATTCGTTAAAAATCATAATGCGCTGATGTACGAGAATGAATACCCCACAGCTACGAAATCAATTTTGCAGAATCATTATGTGTACGATTATCTAGAATCGAAAGCAAGTGTTAAAGAGGCATCAATAACGATAAATTCTGTTATTAAAATACACCAACAAGCGGGATTTGAAATACGGAACTTCATTTCTAATAGTGATGAACTAATGGAACAAATTCCAAAATTTCTAAGATCCGACAACAACTATGTTTCACTAAGTAAAAAGGAACACAATGTTCTCGGGATCTTGTGGAATACAAAAATTGATAAATTTACATTCTCTGTAGATAGAATACACCGTATAAGCCGCGATATTCTTAGCGGTAGAAAACTTCCAACAAAACGTCAAATATTGTCGGCGATAAATTCTATTTACGAACCGTTGGGTTTAGTAACACCTTTAACGTTACAGGGCCGAATTTTCATGCGTCATGTATGGGAGTCTGACATTCTATGGGATGATGTGATTAAGGGTGACCTGGCTGAAAGATGGAACGAATGGCTAAAAGCTCTTAAATTATTAAAAGACATATGCATCCCAAGATGTTACTCAAATCACTTGGCGGATGCCGAAAGAGTAGAATTGCATATATTCTGTGATGCCAGTAGTAAGGCATATTCATCAGCTGCATATTTGCGTATTTGTTACCAAGAAAATGGTGAGAGAAAATATGACGTCAACCTGGTGGCGTCAAGGGCTAGAGTATCGTTTCTTAAACATGTTACCATACCTAAGTTAGAAACTCTTGCAGCAGTCATTGGTTGTCGATTGGCTGAAACGGTACAAAAAGAAATGCAGATAAACACTCACGAGCGGTTCTTCTGGACGGACTCTCAAACAACAATCTCATGGATAAACAGTAACAAACCAATGCAAACGTTCGTGGCAAATCGTATCAGTGAGATATGTTAAAAATCACAAAGATGTGAATGGAATTGGGTCCCCACAAGTGAAAACATTGCCGACATATTAACACGCGAAAACGTACAGCAACATAAATTGCAAAGGTGGTTGGTTGGTCCCAAATTCTTACAAGATCAGGAATTCTGGCCAAGACAGAAGGCAATATTGGAGAAACGGAGTTGTGATCAGATAATGATGATACAACAGATTGAATTATCCGTAGAAGAAAATATAGAGAAAAAAAAAGAAAGACACGTACCCCTTAGAATATATTTTAGAGAGAATTTCAATATATAGGAAAATTATACGAGTCACCGCCTGGGTAAGAAGATATATCTTAAATCTGAAAAACAAAATAAGTTCTACAGAACTTCTACGTGGGGACCTTTGTAATAGTGAGCTCAATGATGCTAGATACCTAAGGCAGAAATCCTTAAGCCCGGCCGAAGGCTGGCTATGCAGAAATCTTTGCTCAGCGAAGCTGCTTTTCGATATACCTAGAGGAAAAAACTCTTAAGCCCGGCCGAAGGCCGGCTATGCAAGAATCTTTATTCAGCGAAGCCGCTTTTCGGTATACCTACAGCAAAAAAACCTCAAGCCGGCCGACTATGCAGAAATATTTCCTAAGCTCGTTTTACGAAAAATTTTCCAAAAATAAGAAAAACGGACCTAAATTAATATATGAAAAATTGCCCCAAAATAGGAAAAATGGCCCCAAATAAATAAATAAAAAATGGCCCCAAAATAGGAAAAATGGCCCCACAAAATTTTGTTGTTTTGAATGAAAAAATTTTGGGGCCATCTTTCATTTTTAAGTTTGGGGCCATTTTTCCTCAAATAGGAAAAATGGCCCCAAACTTAAAAATGAAAAATGGCCCCAAATATTTTCTATTGCAAACAACAACAAAAATTTTTGGGGCCATTTTTCATTTTTGGTTTGGGGCAATTTTTCATTTTTCAGTTTGGGGCCATTTTTCAGTGTGGTGCCATTTTTCATTGGGGTCATTTTTCAAGGAGCCATTTTTTATTATATAGATATTATTCAGCAGTACTTTACACAATGTACGTTAAGAAGTTAACGTCGACTTTAACGCAAGTTTTGTATGCCGAAGTATCCGTTAAGTCCACGTTAATTTTTAAATGCTCTGGCCACCGTCAGATAAACACTTCAATCAATGCATATGTGTGTGTCGTGTGCTTGTCGCTTAAACGGCGATGTACAAGTAAATTCATCATCAATCAGCATTTAATAAACAGGGCAACAAATATAACAAATCTAAATAATGCTTGTCAAAAAACTTGCCGCAGCTTATGCACAAAACAAAAACGAAAGGAAAACTGTTCGCATTTGTATGTTATTTACATTACAATGCGAAAGCATTTCTTTCGTTTCGAATTACAGAGTAAACACCCTGCCATCGTGCTGCCACCAGTAAACTTATTACACCATAATTACAAAACAACTGACATTTTCTTTGTCAATCGCAAATGGCGACGATCAAATAATTGCTCATCAAATTCAAATATCAAAACGTTTTGATTTTCATCAATCAGAGCCGACAACGCGTACGTGCAGCCGAAAAAGCACGAGCGCACACACACACTTAGAACGTTGACGTGATTATTTGACCGTCGCCAGCAGCGTTGCCAGAAGATTTTCGAAGAAAATCATAATTTGAAGAAATAAAAATCATATTTTGATATAAAAAGTCATCATAAATTTTTTATTTCAAAATATTATTCAAAGCGAACAATTAAACTTTTATATGAAGCTAAAACAAAAACGCCTCCTTATAAGTTTTCTATGTAGGGGAGTTAATAAGACTCTTATATTTTTAAAAATTTGATGTAATAGTTAAAATTTGTGGAAAAGAGTTAAATTCGGGAGCAATCCCCAAAAAATGTGTATATTAAAAATCGCCATGACTGTAAGAATGTCTATAAAATCTCACGAACAAATTTCAAAAATTATGAAGGTAAAAAAAACTCGAAAAACGCAACTCAAGTAAATATCGAAAATTCGCTAAAACATGTTAACACCAGAAAAAAGCTTTGAATTGGTTCGATATCACTAAAACCAATATGTACTTTTAGGATATTTTCGGTAAACCTCTTTTTAAATCACTAAAAATTGCAACAAATATATTTTAGCTTCTATATTTGCACGAGTTTCCTAAAAACTTTAAAGATAGACAAATTTCATTAATCTCGAAAAAGTCTAATTTTAGAAAATGGTATTGTACAAAAACATATGTATAAAATATGTAAAGTTTTTCTAAAGTAAAAGATATATTTTTGTTGCTTTAGTTTGATATACATCTTATATATAAATAGGCCACTCATTTTTTGTTCTACACTTTTAAGTATCTTCTTGTCTACCAATATTGATGAAACAGATATGGTTTAGATATATTTTTCTCCAGATGTGCACATTTTTTTCTAAAAAAAACGGTTATAAACCGGTTACAAACAAGCCCGGTTACGGATCAAGTGGTCGAATTCCGAGCACCAGCCGGATTCTTGGTATTACTAAAGCCGCTACATTACAATGTGATGAGAAAAAAAATCATCTTTTGGGAAAGAAAATCATCAAATCATATTTTAGTTTAAAAATTATCAAAAATATGATAAAATCATAATTCTGGCAACGCTGGTCGCCAGACCCCTTTAATCATATATTGCGATATGGGACATAAGGACCGATTAATGTTTTGAAAATCGAAATGAAAAAATGTTGATCCATTCCCTACTTCAAAACAATACGTTTTGGATCTCAGTGGTTAATTGGCCACTGTTTAAGGCACATATTAAATCTAGATTACAAACATTAATTTTCGGAGTTTTGTTCATTTTTCAATTCTGTCCCAACATGCTCTCGGCTCAAGCCAAAGTTTTATATGACTATATGCCTGCACTTCATTTGGCAAGTTTCAAACCTCTTTGCAGTGATATAGATATGCTTAGCCCGCGCAACTTAAACTTTTTATACAATATAGAATAAAAAAATACCTGGATGCATCCTGAGCGCCTAGTTCGTCGGTGGTTTCGAGTTTGCAAATTTGCAAAAGTATGACAACCTACTAAATTGCCACCTCCGTCTCCGCTATCGCTTGTAAAGCAGTAGCAAAATCCATTTTTACATGGTTTACATTTTCGCTCCTGCTGTTTATTGCACAAATTTTGATTAATCAAGTCTAGTTCTGTGGTTCCTTGAATATTATTGCAGTTAGTAACTCTTTTATCTGCCTCTTGACGGTATTGAGTTAAAGATGATCGTCGGATTCTACGTGCGCGAAATTCATTCATGCACTCTTGCAAACTAAATGATGAGCTAGTATCACTGTCATTATGGACATCGTCGGCATCTACAGTACCTTCATCATCCGTACCATATTTCCCACCAACATTTGCCCCTAAACATTCATTGTCTGTAGAGTGAATCAATTGCCCCATATCGGTTTCCCGTGCTAAGTTCAGCTCTTCAATACCACTTCCACCAGAACTATTGTTGGAATACGTAAGATCTTTAGAAGTATGTCCATTATTTTTTGTATTCGAATTTGTCATTATCCTTTTTCAAACATTACATTTGTATCATGATCAGAGGGCGAAGTCGATATATAATGGTCGGCACCGCCGGCGCAACTAAAAATCTGTCGGCGCCGGCTGGAGCCGACTGTTCTTAAAATTGCGTTCACACGAGAACGCAAATTCGTGCTTCGCTCTCAATCGTGCTTCGCACCGCAATTATGATAACAACAACCTGTGCCCATGTTCTGTAACTTGTGAGAAGTTCTCGCATCGAGAAAAATTTAACAATTATAGTGGTGTTCCCATTTTTTGCAGGGTGATTTATAAAACAATTAAAATAAATAAATTTAAGTAAACAAAGGTATGTATGTTTTTTGTATTCACCCTGTGTTCCACAGGATGATAATAATTTACTCGCATTGAAAAGTTCTCACATTAGTTACAGAGCATGGGTACTGCTTCGCCATAAAAAATTTTGAGAGCGAAGCACCTTCTTTTAAGATGCTTCATTTTGAATCTACTTGCGAAGCACCATGATCCAATAATACAGGTCTCTGCAAGAGATCAGCTGATGATCAGCTGCTCCCTTTGTTTTCATGGTGTGTTTGTCAAACTTCATATGAAATACATAAAAAATATTTTTTATATATAGTTATTTTGACAATCACAGTAGGAAGGCGTTTTTGTTGTACTGCTCCACAGACCTGTATTATTGGATTGTGCGAAGCACGAAATATAGCTATCTTCTTTAACTTAGTGTCCACACCTGATGAATTTTCATTATAACACATAATAAAACGCCGGCAGAGAAATTGTTAATTTTTCATTCACATCAATACATAGGGGTAGACGTTGATGAATTTATATCATGATGAATCATATTTTCTTCTTCGTCGTACAGCTAAGATCGAACATTTAGACCTTTTTATGATTAACAATAAGCACCAAAAAAAATATTAAATATTTTTATTGTAAGATTTATTTAATAAATATCACAAAATTTATGGTTTTTCATTAAAAAATATTTATTTCTTATAATTTGCACTAATTCTAATTAAGAAAATAAACGATAAAGTAAAAACAACAAATATAATGACGTTTCATATCAATATATTCATCTGAGCTTGAGCTTTGATGATTATATCATAACGCTGCTATAACATTAATAAATTGAGTCTATACGTGATGAATTTTCATCATGATATCAATTTGACATTCATCATGATATAAATTCATCAGGTGTGGACACTATGTAAGTTTTATCGCAGTTCATCGCTAGTTCACCTGACACCCCGCCTTCACGAGACATTTGATATTTCTTAACATAAGAAATAATGTCGGCAGAATGACGTCACAATAAATTCATGTGTTCAAAATTGTGTTAAGGGTGGAGTAAACATACTGATGTTTGGACACAAATTTTATATATTCATATAGTAAATTTGCACGGCATTTTGTAATTTATTTTTATAGATTTCACTTTATCATTTTTCTGCTTGTAAAAATCTTATTAATATGAACATAAATAATATGCAAAAAATAAAAAAAACATCTAAAACATTTATTTATTAACTTTATTTATTCTTTTTTCAATAAAATCAAACAAATTGTAAAAAAACACACATACATATTAAATTTGACAGCTTGTGTTCTAGCATATTTCCTCGGTCTTGTGTTTTAACATTGATTTCCAAACATCTGTTAGGACACAAACATATTCGGTCCACACGTTAATTTCTTGTGTTAGGACAGAATTTTGACAATTGCTAACACACAAATTTCCAAACTTATGTCTCGTGAAGACGGGGTGTGAAATAGTTGTCAACACCACGGCTGCCAGATGTGAAGATTTGTCGTCATTTTGGCGATTTTTTACAACGCTAAGCACACGTTCAGGGGATCTCGCCTCATCACGCCAAAAGGTCGCGTTTTGTTTGACACAATTTCAAAAAAATACGTTTGAATGTTATATCAAGTGGGCAGCCAACCAACTGGCCAATAGAACGCCGAAAAATACCAGAGGTTTATTGATTTTGGAGTGGTAAAGGGTGTGCCCAGCGAAATGATCCAAGTTAAAGTATCTTTAGATTTGTCTTCAGATCACTCACCAACTATTGTCACTATATATTCACATACAACTTCTTCGCCCACTTGTGAATTAACGATGACAACCACACGTATAAATTGGTTGAAATACAAAAGATATTTGAGTGCTCATTGCGCAGAATATATTCCATTAAAAACGTTTGCTAACATATACTACGTTTCTACGCAGAGCTTATTTGCAAATAAAAACGTAAAATGCTGCAAATACTTTTTCATTTTCGTTTATTAAATCACTGAATATCTATCTTTATATTAATATATTTATCTATTTCTTATTTTTTATTAACAAACATGTGTAAAGGTGGCATCTAAAACTTCTTATTTGCAAATAGTGCGTTAATCAGCAATTGTTTTCGTGAGTTAGTAAGTTACAATAAAAATATATACTCTATTAAAGGTGGATTTAGACTATCAGTGTTTTACACCTGACTTGTCAGTTTTGAGAGCCACATGTAACTTTGCGTGTCTGTCAAAATTGTCATTGACAGACGATTTTTAATTTTTGCTTTCACACGTACATGTATAATCGCATCTGACATAACCTCTAAGTGACGCCAACACATACTTGTTAACTCAAAACAGCTGATGTCAGACGAAAATAGAACGCGCTCTAATTGAAAATTTTGTCGCCTGACTTTAGTTCTGTAAATTTCAGGTGGCAATGTTTCAAAAAGTTCATACGACATGTATAGCTTTTGCAGTGGGAAATTTTACAAGTCATATGTAAAACACAGATAGTATAAAACCACCTTAAGCTGTGTTCTCACTATGTATATTTGCCATATGGAATGTCACATTTTCACATGGTAAATTTGTACATATAGTCTAAACCCCTTCAAAGAATAGCCTGTGTTATTTCTCTGTGTACACTACATATGATTTAGAACGAGTTCTATGTTGAAGTGACAAAAGTAGATAGGAACTGGGCTGCTGGCCCCAATTAATATTTTAAAATTTGGGTATTAAAATTTGAAATTTTGAAATTTTAATTGTTAAATAAACAAATGTGTAATTTGATACCCGTGGGAAAAAAATGAAAGTGCCCTGTAGGCAAAATGTGTATAGTAAAGATTTTGAAAAATTATAGTGTGGGTAATGTTTTTGGTGTTATAAAAATTTAGGGTGTGGTTCTAATGGGGTGATATTGAGACATTGGGTAGTGAGATTGGAGCTTAAAAGTATTGGCTTAGTATAGACAATGTGGTTCTTATGGGGTGATATTGAGACATTGGGTAGTGAGTTTGGAGCTTGAAAGTATTGGCTTACTATAGACAATGTGGATCTTATGTGTTTACATTTACTTTGTGCGTGGCTGTGGGTGGGTGGATGTGTGGGGGGTGGGGGTGTGTGTGCGGCTGTGGGTGCGTGGCTGTTTGTTTGAGTGTTTCTTTTTTCTTATCTTTAGATTTGTTAAGAATGTGTGTATGTCGTTTCAAATGTCCGTCTTGTTTATTTCTTGGGATAATAATTTCATTATTTGTTCTACAGAATCATGTTTATTGCTTTATTTATTCAGCTGCACATGTTTTGAGTATGAGTCATCATTTGAAATGTCCGTCTGATTATTTGTTTTGCAGAATCATATTTATGGCTTTGTTTATTCAGCTGGATATGTTTTGAGAATGAGTCATCATTTGATAACAAAATTTCATTAGTCATCATTTAGTTGTGATGTATTTGAAATGAAAAACAGTTGTTTTAATTTTTTTCTATGCATTTAATTTTTATTAAATATATTTAAGTGATTAAAAAGTTTTAAAATTTTTAATTTTAAGACAATAATAATAATAATAATAATTTGTACACATAAATTATTTTAAACAAGATATTTCTTTTGTTAGTAAAAGAGCATTTCTTAATGCGCAAACACCATATGTGTGATAATTACAATATAAATAATCGGGATATTTAATTTCCATTTGTTTAAAGTTGATGCATCCAAAGTCCTCGATGTTAAAAAATTTTTTCAAAGTATTTTTTCTAGCCATTGTCTCTTTACTTCTCCTTTAACATATATTTTAGCATAGCTTTTAAAAACTTGCAGACGCTTTGAAATGTGACTGATCCATCATTCCACTTTAGGTGATGATAGTTCTTTGTTTACCAGTTTACTTCTTTTTGCTTCTTGGGCGATAGACATTTAAAATCAAAGGGTGGTTCTATAATGAAATTTATTGCTTCATTGTTGCTAAAAACGACCACTACTTCTTTTGCGATGAAATCATTTGAATCGCTTTTGAATGCTTGCATATCTATACAAACTATATTATCATCAATATTGTTTAATTTATGGGTACATATACATAAACATATTCAATTATGCGATCATGAATAAGAATGCAGTAAGCTGATGTCTTTGAGGCAATATTTGTAGCTGTTTCAAATTCAATTTTTATATCAATTGGTCCGTTATTGAGCGATTCGTTTTGATGGGTGACATCTACTACAATAATCGGTGCATTATTTTTAAATTCTTGAGCAGTTAGAAGCGGTTGAGATTCTCTCATGTAATAGCTCTGTTGAAATCTTAGATACATATCATATAGAATTGCATAGCGTTCATTCTTAAATTGGATATTTAGGTCATCATATGGATATGATACTGAATTTAAATGTACTTTTAAATTTGTCAAGTCACACTGAACAAACTTATTTTCTTGTTGAAAAGCAATCAATACAAAACGGGGTCGTTCTCTACTTGCTGCTAATTCAACATTCCAGATATGACTTGTTCCTGTATTAAGCTGTGGATTCACATGACAATCCCAACTACGGAATGCCATCGGTATAGAGGCACCATTGTTAATAATTTTTATCATATTCAACTTGCTAAAATCAGATATTTGTACATGTGGAATTCTCCATGAGATGAGTGAAATTGAAAGTTTTGCTTTTTCCGTGGAAACGCTCGAGTGTACAAGATCTTCATCGTTCTTATTACGCAAGAGTATCAATTCATGTTTTCCATTTAGTATGACTTTCTTGTAGTCTTCAGCGAAACCCAAAAGCATTTTTAAGGGTACATAAAGTTTAAAATATCCATTAACAAGTTTTAAATCATCAATTTTATTCCAGCCAGCATTCTGCATTCCAGTGCTTTCCGTTGGTGATAAAGAAACCAAATTTTTTATGGTACTTGTACCTCCTAAATATCTTGTATGATCAATTTCAATACCATTAAGTTCATAACGAATTTCATCAAAGAGATATGCAACAAAGTTGTTTTTTAATTTAAAGTTGTCTGTAGATGTGGAGGTTTTCTCATCTATAACAGATCCCTCTACATATATATAACTTTCACTAGGTAACACATACAAATCTTGATTTTGTATTGAAATGCGAATTTCATCATTATTGTTGTAAGATTGTAGGTATGGCACGTATGAATGATAGTCCTTTTTGATTATATTTTCATCAGATAAGGGTTTATCTAAGACATTTATTATTGAACTCATTTTGCCTTCAATTTTAAATTCAATGACTTGAGAAAATTTTTATTTGCTGTCGTTAGAGTTTTTTGATGAATTGACCTCTTTAATTGTGGTTTAGGTCGTAATAATATTTTAGGCTCGTATGCTGATGGTGTTGTTGTGATATACTCGAGTTGAATATTAGCATTATTTAGTTGGTCTTAAATGAATTCGTATTGTTATTTCCTCTCCTCGGAAACTAAATCACCGCGCTGATCAACTACTCGTAGAGCTAGTGAGCTTATCTCTCTGGAGTTCACCGGTAAATAGATGACATTTCGAGGTATCTCATCTATTTTATAGCCTGGAGGCACATTAATCGGAAATTCATGTAGTGTATTCGCCTTGGAGTTATTCATATATGTATTAACAGCGATACTACTTCCAATTCGCAACAGATTCACCTTGAAAATATTAACTGGAAGATCAGAATAATGATCTACGTTTGGAGTTAGGATTTTACTATTGAATCCCAAGAGTTTTCATATTGTATTTTCTTTATTAAAATATATTGCATCCTTAGAGCTGTTGACTTTAACTCGCATTGTATTGTTATTGGCTTCTATAAAAATTCTATTTTCTGGACTGTAGCGTTTATATTGTTTCTCTATATAATCAACTATATCATTCAATTCATAAGATCCAATTGGTATTTCAATAACATTTTCACCTATGTGAAACAAATTTTTATAGACATCAACATTTGGGATGCTATTATATGAATGAAAATCAGTTAGAGCACACTCATATGCCCCATTTAAATCAATAGGTGGGAAGTAATTAGCAGATAACTCTGATGAGTTGGAGCTTAGAGCAAGTGTTATTGACATTACGACTGTCTGATTACGAATAAATAAAGTTTAACACAAAATTGTTTATAAAAAGGATTTACATATTTATTTCATCTTTTTAATTTAAATTTACATTATAATCTTAAGTACTAAGTATGTATGTATAATAATT
This sequence comes from Panzeria rudis, assembly GCA_956483635.1. Lineage (NCBI taxonomy): Eukaryota > Metazoa > Arthropoda > Insecta > Diptera > Tachinidae > Panzeria > Panzeria rudis. The sequence continues at coordinate 54,151,839 of OY101450.1, forward strand.
GCTGATAAAGTTTCAACTATAATATTTCATCTTTACTTATCCATGAATTGTGATCGTTACTAAATCCTAACCATTGAACAAATGCTTTGGCTCCTCTGGTTTTAATAATCTTTTTAACTAGATATGTATTAGGAAATCTTGTTTTTAAAAGTTCTTCATCATAAAATCCACCTTTAATAGGATTTCCACGATAATCTTCTAATATGTATGTTGTGGGATATGTATTTTGAATATATTTAATTGTGAAAAATTCTGTTGTCCAATTTGGAGTATAACCTTTTTCAAAAATATGCTTATATTTGCTTATGCGCACATGATCACCAACATTAAATTTCGATATTTTATACATTTTCAAATGACTGTATACAGTATTCAATAATTTTTTCTCATTTGAAGAGTTGACTTTAATTGGAGCCATTTTAATGGTACGATGAACTTTTCTGTTATATGCTCCTAATAGATCTTTGTAGATATCAAGCCAATTGTATGTACCATTAAAACTAAATTCTTTCCACATTATCCGTTTTAATGTTCTATTGAATCGTTCTACTATTGATGCTTTCATTCTGCTATACGTTGAATAGTGATTAATGTTGTACTTATCCATCAATTTTCCAAAGTGTTTATTGAAAAATTCTTTACCATCATCTGTTTGTAGGCTTTTTTGTACTCGTCCCAATTGAAAAATATCTGACATGGCTTGGGTTGTTTCAAGTGCAGTTTTTGTTTTAAGTGGTACTGCCAATGCAAATTTGGAGAATGTGTCAATTACAGTTAACAAAAATCTATAATTTTAATTGTCCATAGAATAATTTCCCATTTCAACTAAATCAGCTTGCCAAAGATCATCTATTCCTTTCATCATAACTCTACGACGTAAAAAAGATTTTAGAGCTTGCTTATGGAGTTCATTTACTAAAATTCTTTTTGAAGTAATTTTTTAGTATTAAGAATTATTTTCGATGTGTTTCTATTTGATACACTTTTAGCTATTGACACAAACATGTATTTTTCAAATCTATAAATCTTCTCATTAACTTTATTTTGTATACTTTCAACAAATTTTTGTAGATATCCGTCTTCCAAAAATTGTTTGATTTTGGAAATAGTTTCTTGCATTTTCTTATTCTCTTCCAACTGTAATATTATTGCATGTTGTAGCATTTCGATTTGAGTTCTTAGAGTATCATGAATATTGTTGTTATCTTCCTTAAAGTATTTTAATAGCTTGTGTTCTATTTCTTCGATTTGAGTTTGCAGAAACAATTTATTGATAACATCGTTTTCTTCCACAGCTTTTGCCACATTTTTGATTGTTTTCTTTTGGACATCGATGTTGTTGTTCGTATCCATGAAGAACCCCAACATTTTAGGGGAATTTTTCAATGAAATTATATTGCTTGTATCGTTTAGATAATGTCCAAACTTATCAACAGACATACTTTATATAGATTATTCTATTATATTAGCTTCGCGAAGTTCTTCAATAATTGATACAATTTCGTTATTATGATTAGTATGACCTGCAGCTTGTGATGATACCAGTAGTCGAAGTCGATCTACCATCTCATTTGGATCATCCCAGTATATATAGTTTGGCTTATGAGGGTTAAACTGCATCAATCCATCACCTTTATAATTACATATTGTCGTATTTGGTATTGATTTTGATAAAGTCTGTTGGTTTTTCTCTTTAAACATCTTTTTAATAATATGTTTATATTTATAAGCTTTCGTTCCCTTGGTTTGTCCATCAGGTTTATAGTCTCTTCTGTACGCATTTGTATTAATTAAAATTTTTTTGTAGAGTTCTAGTTCATATATATCATAGTTTTTTTGGTATTTTATGAAACATTAGAGAAAATAGTCCTGGTGTTAGAGCCCATATTTGGCTACCAACATGTATTTTGTTTTCATTTAATTTGAGCTTACTATCACCAAATTTCCATTCATTATTGAAATCTTTATGTGGACCATAGTTAGTATATAATTCATTTCTTCCTTCCAAAACAGATAAGTCAGTGTAACTCTCTTCAGCATTTGAATTTTGAGAGTAAAAATCGTCATCATTATCAATAGTACTTTCACCATTAGGATCAGCAAGTGAATTGCTGGTATCAAATATTGATTCTTCTACAAGTTTCTTTGGTGTACTTGTCTCCAACTTAATTGATGGTTTCTTAAGATGATTAGAACTGTTATTATATTCAATTTTTGTTTTCATCTCATTATTTTCTCTTTTGATAATTCCATTGATATTATTAGAATTATTTATAAATTTGTTTAAAGGATCTGTTATAGGTTTAAATGTATCTTTTAGTTGTTCGCGTGTGTCTATTTCGCCCGTTTTTATACTACGAAGCTTTTTTTTCCAGACATTTCTTGTCACAACCAACTCTTTTAAAATTTTTTCATCCATTTTCCAGCTATCAGATCAGCTTATTAGGTATCTGATCAGGTTATTAGGTATCAGATTAGCTTATTAGGTATCAGATCAGCTTATTAGGATCAGATCAGCTTATTAGGTACCTGAGTTCTAGTTCATATTTATCATAGTTTTTTGATATTTTATGAAACATTAGAGAAAATAGTCCTGGTGTTAGAGCCCATATTTGACTACCAACATGTATTTTGTTTTCATTTAATTTGAGCTTACTATCACCAAATTTCCATTCATTATTGAAATCTTTATGTGGACCATAGTTAGTATCTAATTCAATTCTTCCTTCCAAAACAGATAAGTCAGTGTAACTCTCTTCAGCATTTGAATTTTGAGAGTAAAAATCGTCATCATCGTCATCATCATTATCAATAGTACTTTCACCATTAGGATCAGCAAGTGAATTGCTGGTATCAAATATTGATTCTTCTACAAGTTTCTTTGGTGTACTTGTCTCCAACTTAATTGATGGTTTCTTAAGATGATTAGAACTGTTATTATACTCAATTTCTGTTTTCATCTCATTCTTTTCTTTTTTGATAATTCCATTGATATTATTAGAATTATTTATAAATTTTTTTAAAAGATCTGTTATAGGTTTAAATGTATCTTTTAGTTGTTCGCGTGTGTCTATTTCGCCCGTTTTTACACTACGAAGCTTTTTCTTCAAGACATTTCTTGTCGCAACCAACTCTTTTAAAATTTTTTCATCCATTTTCCAGTTATCAGATCAGCTTATTAGGTATCTGATCAGGTTATCAGATCAGGTTATTAGGTATCAGATCAGCTCATTAGGTATCTGATCAGGTTATCAGATCAGCTTATTAGGTACCTGATCAGGTTATCAGATCAGCTTATTAGGTATCAGATCAGCTTATTAGGGAACTGATTAGGTTATCAGGCCAGCTTATTAGGTACCTGATCAGGTTATCAGATCAGGTTATTAGGTATCAGATCAGCTTATTAGGTATCTGATCAGGTTATCAGATCAGCTTATTAGGTAGCTGATCAGGTTATCAGATCAGCTTATTAGGTATCTGAACAGGTTATCAGATCAGCTTATTAGGTATCAGATCATGTTATTAGGTATCAGATCAGCTTATTAGGTATCTGACCAGGTTATCAGATCAGCTTATTAGGTATCAGATCGGCTTATTAGGTATCAGATCAGATCAGCTTATTAGGTAGATAATTAGATCAGGTATAGTTGATATTTCAAGAGCTATGTAGATGTATTATGGTTAAAGCCAGATTATATACTAAAGTTTTTCTTTTATGTAGAGCAATTTATATTGTTATGAAATAATCGAATAATTTTCTGTAGCGCCCATTGTTTAATTCATTATCTTTGCTGATCATCAAAAATCCATATTTATCCTTCCAGCACAATCGACAAATTTCATGAAACTTTGCATAACTCATATCGCTGGCAACATGATCCTTATAAACATGTTTCATATTTGTCTCATCTTGTTTAAACACTATAATCATATTCGCATTGTCTCTTATTCAATGCTTGGGAGTTCTGGTATAAGTTTGGCACAAGTAGAATGAATCAACATCCCTATGTCGTCCCATACAAAAATAAGCTCGTATATTATTCTGCTTCTCACATGCAACATCATCAAATATCATAATTGAATCAGTTTTAGCTTTGTTATTCCCCCTAACTGATTCATTTTCGGTGAATGTGTAATATCCCATTCCTTTAATAGGTGTAATTAATCTCTTCAAGTATTAATATTTCGGCTGATATAGAGATTTTGAGTATAAATAGATGTTTTCAAACTTTAGTCCATTAGGACTTTCTAGTAAGCCAATCATAACATTAGTCTTTCCACAATTTGATGGTCCCACTATTAGAGCACGAATAGAATTTGGTAAGAGTAAACTATGTTTTATTTTTGAACTGAAGTTCGATGAATCATCAATGTTTCGAACTAAAATATTTTTATGTTGTTTTACTAACTGCATTTTTATAACTAAATGCAATTCATGTTTGTTACCTTTTATTATAGAAAAAATAAATAAATAAGATGGTTATACATTATCAAAAGTCATTTAGTCATAAAAACACCTTCGTTGGAGCAGGTTCACTAGATAAAATAATAAACTCTCTTCCTGTTGAACTTCATCTTCCTGGATATCAATACTGTGGACCTGGAACTAAACTACAAAAACGTTTAAATCGAGGTGATAAAGGAATCAATTTATTGGACTCTGCCTGCAAAAATCACGACATAGCTTATTCTAAAAATAAAGATTTAAATATTAGACATCAAGCTGATAAAATTCTTTAAAATTCAGCTCGGGATCGAGTTTTATCAAAAGATAGCAGTCTTGCAGAAAAATCATTTGCATATATGGTTACTAACGCTATGAAAGCCAAAACAAAATTTGGTATGGGTGTGGAGAAAAAGAAAAATGTTAAGAAACCTAAATTAAATGGTAAAAAATTGTTCAGTTCATCAATTAGAGCTGCAACAAAAATACTAAAGGAGAAAAAACCTTTAGATAACAACAATGCTATTAAAATAGCACGTAAAACTATCAACAAAACATTAAAAGGAATAAAATCAGAAGTCATAATACCTCGCATAATAAATGTACCAAAAATTGGTGTTTTTTTACCACTAATATCGATTTTAACTGCTCTGGGCGCAATTGGAAGTCTAACGACTGGAGGTGCTGCTATAGCTAAGGCTGTAAATGCGACAAAGAATGCAAAAAATCAGCTTGATGAAGCAATTCGACATAATAAAGCGATGGAATCTATAGCTGTTGGGAAAGGACTTTACCTAAAACCATATTAAAGGGTTATGGTTTAGTTTATAAAGAGCAGACAAAAAATGCTACCTAATAGACCACTATCAGAAGTCGACTTGAGAAATTTTTTAAACAAAATTCCACATTTTAGAGGAGTTTTTAAAACGGCCAAAGAAAAAAGAATGTGGCATAATCAATTTGGATATATCAACAGGACCTGGTACACATTGGGTAGCATATTATAAAAACATCAATGAAAAAGAATATTTCGACAGTTTTGGAAACTTACAACCTCCTTCGGAAGTACTCAAATATCTGGGCACAAATATAAAATACAAATATAATCAACATCAGAATTTTAATACATTTACCTGTGGTCATTTATGTCTTATATATATATATAATATATATATATATATATATATATATATATATATATATATATATATATATATATATATATATATATATATATATATATATATATATATATATATATATATATTATATATATATATATATATATATATATATATATATATATATATATATATATATATATATATATATATATATATATATATATATATATATATATATATATATATATATATATATATATATATATATATATATATTTATATATATATATATATATATATATATATATATATATATATATATATTATATATATATATATATATATATATATATATATATATATATATTTATTTATTTATATATTTATATATATATATATATATATATATATATATATATATATATATATATATATATATATATATATATATATATATATATATATATATTTATATATATATATATATATATATATATATATATATATATATATATATATATATATATATATATATATATATATATATATATATATATATATATATATATATATATATATATATATATATATATATATATATATATATATATATATATATATATATATATATATATATATATTATATATATATATATATATATATATATATATATATATATATATGAGAGTGAGATGGACGAATTTTTGATTCAAAATGCTCAATATCCCATTTGGGAATAAAAAAAATAAAAAATTAATTCTGTATAGTAAATTATAAATAAAGAAAAATGCATTAAAGAGTTTTGTGAAATATATATATATATATATATATATATATATATATATATATATATATATATATATATATATATATATATATATATATATATATATATATATATATATATATATTATATATATATATATATATATATATATATATATATATATATATATATATATATATATATATATATATATATATATAGTATATATATATATATATATATATATATATATATATATATATATATATATATATATATATATATATATTTCACAAAACTCTTTAATGCATTTTTCTTTATTTATAATTTACTATACAGAATTAATTTTTTATTTTTTTTATTCCCAAATGGGATATTGAGCATTTTGAATCAAAAATTCGTCCATCTCACTCTCAAGGATTAAGCTTTGTTCACCATCTCTGCGTAGTTGAAATATTCCACTCGATAGATCCTTAATTTCATCATCTGTCAGAATATTATATATTTTAGGTAGAAACATTATATTTTTTTCCATCTCAACTCTTAGTGTTGGTCCATATTTTGTTGTTACCCGTGTTATATTTTGAACAGGATATTTAGCAGCTACATCTAGATCCTTTATGTCAATTAAACTTTTGTTGTTTAGAGAATTAAATTTTGTTATTAAATTTTTTGAGGAGCTCATTTGTTTTAAATAGATCTTGTCACTTTGAATCTTTAATTGAAATTGATTTTGAAAGTAGCGATGATGAGTCCAATAAGCCTAACCGAAAATATTTATTGTGAGAAGGTTAATATGTATGTATATGTGGAGAAATAGTGCTAGAGAGATAGGGATAGATATATAGGAATATTAATATGAATGTTCCTTCTTTTAATTTTTAATAGTCTCTTTGAAAATGAGTTGGAAAGAGAAATATGTATATTCTATACCCTCTATTCTAGAAGGATTATAGGAAAATGGAGAAGGATATAAGAGGAGGAAAAAATAATATTGAATTTTATTCACTTTGTAGCTAAATATTTAGGAAAAAATTATCAGTATCGACGAATCCTTTGAAAAAGTAAGCAGCAACTAAATTAATACGGAATATTAAAAAAAATGAGTCAAATAAGAAGGAGTCTTAATAAATTTATATCGGATTTTGATAACTTTAGACTATACGATCATTGGTAAATGATCGTATTTTTCCAAAATATGCTGGACGAGAATGATGAATTTGATATTATGGAAGATGAAGACAACACAGAAGGACATTTCAAATGCTGTCCCTGGTATGATCCGAATTGTGAGGAAGGACCTGATATACTTTCTACGGAAAGCTATATTAGAAAATTTAATAGAATCTTATTATACAATGTTTCAACCATTATAATTAAATTTAATAAATAAAATAGCATTATTAAAATAAAATATTCACTGTCTTGTAATATTTTTTCTAAAGGATAATTAGGAAAATTAAAGAAATTTTTAAGTTAAAAATTTAATGAATAACTTATCAGATTATCCAACTTTTTTTGACTCTGTAAAATGATGAAAGAAAGAAATTTAATATCATTTCATAATGTTGTGAAATTCAAATTCCCTTGTCAAGAATTAAACAAATCAAATCAAGATTATGCAGGATTTAACAGTACAGTTAAACTTATAAACAGAAAAATTTGCAAGTAAGCAAAAAACAAGACAAGAATTGTTTTGATCCAACAAAAATTGTTTTCTCTGCTAGCAGCAAGTCGCGTATGCACAGACAACGTCAACGTTTTTTCTATTCGATGACGTCAGGTCTGTCTATAGGCAGCCGCTAAAGCACACAACCTTTTAGCTATATTCTTTCATTCCCACACACTATTTCAAAATCTTTTTTCCGACGGCATTCTTTAATAAAAAATGTTTGCTAAAATGCATTTTTATCTAATAATCGATGGCGGATATTGAAAATAATACTCTTCCTTAACCTATTCAATTACCCTAGAGGTCAACTCTTCAAATGAGAAAAATTATCTTGATGGTATTTTAAGTCTAATCTAATAACAATTAAGTTATTAAATTTGTATGGGTCTAATCTAATATGTATCCAAATGTTTGTAAATGATGTAAGCTTCCCTTACATCATCTATATTAAAATTTTATGAATCTTCAACCAATGAAGAATGGAATATGGTAGGTAATACGATATACCATAGATGTTTACTCGTCTAAGTTTAAAAACACACTTCCTTGGTCGTCTGGCAGCCTCCCCTTATATAGTCGATTATAAAACCTTCTGGTAGCTTCGCTAACTTTCTGGAATGTAGTTGTCTCTTTTTATCTTTAAGTATACGGCATGATCATTTGGTCTTGCTATGGAGTAGTGTATGTGCGTGTGTAGATGCATGAGATTTTTCTTCTGTTTGTTTATCTTCGCACACACACATACTCTAATGTTTGCAACTTAACAAATTACGCTGTCATCAAGTTTACATCTCTTGCAGTTTAAGTTTAATGTCACTGTTTGTAATTGCAATTAAGCAGTCTCGAATAATCTTGTAGGTTCTAACTACCGTTTCCTGAAGATTCCGGATATTTCCATTTTCCGTTATTTTGATTTATTCTAACGGCTATCCAAAAAGTGTTGCCAATGCTTTATTTTGACATTGCATAGGCAGTGTTGTATTTAGTGGTACAAAATCCAGATTATCATCACAGCTGTTATTATTATGTCGTTATATTTGAATCTGCATTTTTCATTTCGTAACAGTATATATAGTACATATTTCTAATGTTGAATTAAAGGAATACTTAATATGATACCTGTAAGCAAACTGAATATGCTTTTACAATTATCTAACAATATTTGAGTTTGGTATATTCACTGATTCCTAAATACAATCGAAATCTGTACATGTATACTATAAAAGGCATATATATTTGCTTTTTTAAGTTCTCCCCTTATGTTTTTATTAAGACTATCCCATTATGGTATTGAATTAAGCACATTAATCTAATGGGAATATTTTGGTAGTTGACTTCTTATCAACCTGTAATTTAATAATATTTAAAAAGATATCGAGTAATAATATTCAGAAATATATCTACAATTAAATTAAATTTTCAAGGATATGTGTAGTAATATGAGTTTTAAAAATGGTGCGTATTTGTATATTCAGTTTCGGTATGGAATTAGTCAACAGATTTTACAGAATCTCATTCATAATAATAATTTGAATTTACATTAATTCAAATAATTAAACTAGAAAGTCTAAATAATTACTTTCATCTTAGATTTTGCATTTATTTGTATCAAAATTTTTCAAACATGTAATCATCTCAATCTCTATATTAACACTTGCTTCTTTCATATTTTTAGAATGTTTTATTAAACGCTGATGTTTTAAAACAACCAGCTTTACTCTGCGCATCAAAAATAAAATAAATAAAAAAGAAACTAACCTTGCTTATGCGGACTTTAGACGACATGTATTTTACATCTGACTTGTCAAATTTCCCACTGCAAAAGTGATACATGCCGTGTGAAACATATGAAACATTGTCAGATGACATTTACAGAAGCAAAGTCAGATGAAAAATTTTCAATTAGAGCGTGTTCTATTTTCATCTGACAAGGCATCTGACATCAGCTGTATTAAATTATCAAAAGTGTGGTTGGCTGAAAAAACATTAAAAAGCAAAGAGCGATTTATATATATATACGAAAATTGTGCAAAAACTCAGCTGTTGTGGACACTTAGAGGTTATGTCAGATGTAATTGGACATGTACGTGTAAAAGCAAATATTATAAACCGTATGTAAATTGAAAATTTTGACAAACATGCGAAGTTACATATGTCTCACACACCTAACAAGCCATATGTAAAAAAAATTGTCGTCTAAAGTCAGCATAAGTAATATACATACATATGTACGTTGAATGACACGCTTCAGAAAAATAAAACAAAACTCAAACAACAGAACACATCAATACAAAGATTATCTATCGATCACAGCATACTAATAACATCTACTACTTTCCAGCGGTCAAGAGAAAAGTTAACTTATAAAATCCCTACTTTATAAAATATTTAATATAAAGAAATATGTACGTCGTTGTATATCAAATAAACTCATTAAAATTATGAAAATATCGGATGTAAAAGTGATAGAAATAATTAATATTCCTGTCTTCCATGTATAGGTATAAGCATTCAAATTAAAGAACAACAACCATGTAAGAAGTATATTGATAGACCTTTCGCCCTCAAAAATATAACCGCCGAATACTAAAAGAGTCATGAAAACCTTCCATGACTTCCTCCCAAAAAAAAAAAAATAAATAAATAAACACACAATCACACAAAGTGATAAAAATAGTGATGTACAAGCACAACAACTACCACTACAAGCTCAAGACTATACAATCTTTATCTGTACAGTTCAAATGATAAACAAAAATATCCAAGTCAGCAGAATTAAGAATATGTACATAAAAAAATTTTAAATGAAAAATTAATATGTAAAACCTCAAAAAGAAACACAACAGACATATATCGTATACACACACTCAACCCAACACACACCTACAAAAAAGTGATGACGTAATACTCATACACAAACATAACATATAATAAAATTTCATACTATGTATTGTGAAATTCAAATTCCTTTGTCTAGCAATACGAAACACTGTTTCTTAAATAAATAAACGAAGGTGCCTTAACGACACCTTCGTCTCACCAACGAAGCAATAGTCGGACAGACAAAACCCCATAAAATAAAAATGTCACCTTAACATCTATCTATAATTGTTACATTAAAATAAAGAAATCAAAATATACATCACAAGTTCATTAACCCTATTCAAAAACTCTGGTTATGGTCCCAAAATATTGAACAACTGAAATGCACCTGTACATAAAAAAAACCTCTGCAAACAAAAGACATATTTCAAATAAAATATATCAACATATTTATTAGCTACACACAACTATAAATCCAAACAATCATGCGAATATTCTGCAAAAAAAAAAAAACAAAAGTTCTCACTTGAAAAAAATTAATTCAAACATAGAGCAAACACTTATTTGTATGTATGTACATACATACATCAAATAAATTTGCAGATATGTACATAAGTATGTAAACATATTGTCAAATTTCATACCCATGCGATTGCGTACTCAGAACATTTAGTAGAACTTAACACAGCTCCTCCTCCCCTCTCACACTTCCATAACCACATAATGAAAATTTACAAACCGTTTACCAACCGACTGACGTTGAGTCAAAAATGGACGGACACGCTTAAATAAATAGAAACAAAACATTTTAAAACTTTAAATATAAACAAATTGAATTTAACATACATAGAACAAAGATAAGATTGACAAAATAAAAAAATGTCATCGTCCACAGTATTATAAAACACAGATGTAATCAAACGGATTTTAGCATAAACATATAAAAAATAGGGAAGGTCACATACATGAGAACATTTTATACTACATATGTACATCACATGGCGCCTACAAAAAACAATTCAAACTATTTTAACAACATACCTCCAAATCATGGACAGACTTAAATTCACACATTCAGACATATAGGAGTTCCCACAGACAGACAGAAATTCTCACGCCCCCCCCATACTTACACTAACAAATTGAAAAAAACATCAAGCTATGAACATCTCACATACACAAATATATATTCTCACGGACTGACATCAATCCACATGTAGAAATATGATGAAATTCATATACATAGAAACTGCAAGAATTCGCACGATCAGCACAAAATTAAACAAATGTATGTAGATGTACCCATACGCAACTATATGCACACACACATACACACACACTACAATTTCATAATGTTGTGAAAATCAAATTCCATTGTCAAAAAATAAACAAGATTAAGCAAGATTTGAATATGGACAGACAGACATCAATCCACATTAACAGGCTCTTAATGGAAACACAACCCCTAACCAACCCCCACCAACAAACAAAAATTAGAATGATGACTCATTCTCCAACACATCCCCCTGAATAAACAAAGCAATAAACATGATTCTGTAGAACAAATTATTATCCCAAGAAATAAACAAGGCGGACATTTGAAACGACATACACACATTCTTAACAAATCTAAAGATAAGAAAAAAGAAACACACACACACAAACAAACAAACAGCCACGCACCTACAGCCGCACACCCACACCCCCCACACATCCACGCACAAAGTAAATGTAAACACAAGCACCACAAAAAATTATCAAGAACAAAAGAATAGCAATAGCCACACAATAAACCCCCCGTAGGAACCTAAGTCGACTTTTTTATCTACAAGTTTGGTGACGTTGTCACCAAACTAAGCCAATACTTTCAAACTCCAAACTCACTACCCAATGTCTCAATATCACCCCATTAGAACCACACCCTAAATTTCTATAACACCAAAAAGCATTACCCACACTATTATTTTTCACAAACTTCACTATGCACATTTTGCCTACAGGGCACTTTCATTTTTTTCCCACGGGTATCAAATTACACATTTGTTTATTTAACAATTAAAATTTCAAAATTTCAAATTTTAATTACCCAAATTTTAAAATTTTAATTGGGGCCAGCAGCCCAGTTCCTATCTACTGACAAAGCATCTGACAACAGCTGGTTTTTAATAAAGTAATTGTTTGCGGACGGAAAAATGAAATGAAATAATTATTAAATTAATAAAGTATTAAATTAAATAAAATAAGTGTAAAATTAAATAAAAGAAGTATATATAACAATAAAATATGTATAGCCACTCGGCTGTTTTATGATTGTTTTGATTTATAGGTTATGCCAAATGTACGTAACATACAGCCGTAGAGACCAATGAGGTTTCCGACAAGCTCATTTTCACGATGACCATATTATCCCAGCGGGTTCCAACCCCCTCATTGGGTACGCTGCACATAAAGTGAATTAAAACAAAAATTAAAAAATATTGAACTCTAACAAACCAGATTAATTCAGTGATACTCATCGCATTTGGAGACTGACGCTATGTCCCCTAATTCGCCCTCCCAACCATGTCACAACACTTTAATTTTTTTAATATTTATTTTAATTCTTTTGTGACCCAATACCCACCCGACTACTTCCTACCTTAACCCACCTTCATGCCATACCCTTGGAAATTTTACAAATACATTATTTCAAATTTTGCTGATTCAAATATCAATATACATATTTTATTTACTTAACTTATTTCTAAAAAATTTTAAAAATTTTTGACTATTTTATTAACACTATTTTTTCTGTTTTTTTATATATACTAAATCCTAACGAAAAAAATTTTTTTAAACTAATAAAATAAACTAATCTATATTACAAAACAATCAAATATACAGCAAAAGGTTTTACTTTTTTTGGGACTAATAAAGGTTTGTATCACTAATTCCTACCGGCCTACATTTTAGCTGCCTAAGCTCAGATCAATATTATACAAAACATAAAATACACCTTGCTACCAAAAAAAAACACCCCTAACCTGAAGGATCTCCCTAAGGTCAGAAAATATATATCCTGCACTTTTCAGGAAAAATTAACATTTAGACTACTAAACGTATTGTTATGAACATATAGAGCAAAAATTCTTTTTGTTTCCGGTAAACTAAATAAACAACAGATCAAATAAAAAAAATTTGTAAATTTCTTAGTGGCCCATTTTCAGGCGTACAATCTCAGACAAAATGTTTTCCTTATTTAAGTTTCAAACCGTTCACTGTACTGACACCTAAATACAGGGAAATTTCACTACATTGTAGACTAACTTACCGCCAGTTTTTGACTTGAGTAATTATATATATACAGCTATATTCATAAATATTTAAAACAGGGCAATAAACTACTTTTAAGCAAAATTTCATAAAATTGCATTCATATATCTTTATTACATGAAAATTTTAAAATAGGTTTAAAGATGGTATGCACCTTCTATAAACCTTCAATAAATTCATATCATCGATATATCAATTTTAACTTCAAATATCTTTGCAAATTTAGCACACAGGAATGAATACATGATATTCTTTAAATTAAAGCTTGAAGTCTTGGCTATAAGCATTTAAGTATGTTTTTTAAAATTTAATAGAATATGCCACTAAATTATTTAAGTTAAACAAAATTCGCAACAAAATTAGCAAAAAAGCACCATCAAAACACATAAAAGCAAAAAGAAATGTTAGTGATGCAGAAACAATCAACACAAATACAAACAGGCTCGTTATTCGAGTACCTCTTGCATACATGATTTAAAGAATCGTGTGAATTCTTTTATAATCATTTCTATTTTTTGCTTTTACTTCATAGAAAACTCGTATCAAATAAGTTGAGAAATATATTATTAAGAGAGTTGAAAAAATCTTAACTTACATGAAAATGATAAAAAGTTATTCGTTTATTTCAATATCCGGATGAAATCATATTGTTTTTATTGCAACACTAACTACAAAACATGGTGGTGCTGCCAGTATCGAAATCTAGAATTCCTTAAAACACACAATGTCTACTGTAGTGTTTATGAATGCAATTTTATATTAAACAGTTTTTAGCGTGAAACTGTTCAATAACAATTGTGAGTCTTAAGCCTAAAATAAGATTTTTTATGAATGTAGCTGTTATTTTGTTAATTTTCATATAAATTTAAATTGTAATTAAATACAACCTTCGTTTTTCAGTCGTATTTAGTTCTTCTTATTTAATTGTGGCAAAAATATGGTAGCACCATAAAATATTATAAATTTCCCATAAATGTCCCTAAAAAGCAGCTGTCCAACATAAAACAAAGAAAAATTCCGAGAAATATATATTTCTCCATTTAGGAAATAAGAATAATGAAGGATTGCTGCAATGTTTTAATAGAATAAAAACAGCTTACAAAATGATAGAAAGCGAAATATAACAAAGAAAGCCCAAATTTCACGCCAATAAAAGTTAATTTGTCAGCGGCCACAAATTTTTGTTTGTACAAGAAGAACAAGCAGTGAAAATCATATGGTAATGTATAAAACTTAAATCGAATTTAAATGCCCAAGATTGGTGAATTAATTTTGATTTAAGTGTTTAATGCAAAACATAATTTTAAAAATTGGCCGTTAGTACGACAATTAAAATAAAAAAAACCTTAAACAATTATTATGGTAACAATGAAGTTTGAGTTACATTTATTTTAATCTTTGTGTTACTTTAATAATTTCTATATATATCTATACGGTTTTCTCTTTTTTTACCGATCCTTTTATGGAAATATATGTGGTTTTTTTGTATTTTTTTCATTCAGTGTCACTAAAAGCAGGTTTTTTATAAAACTTTTTTTTGGAAGATTTAATTATTCTGTTTTTTCAATTTCGAATATCTATGATTTTTTTCTTGTTTAGCTTGTAGAAAATGTGGTTACCTGGCTATTAGGGTTTTGTTCACCTCTTTTCTTTTTGCATCTCTTCCTGAGTGCCCGAATCTAACTTTGTTTTCCAGAGATTAAGTTGTGTTGAGGTATAGCAGTTCAGGAACTGTGTACCATCAAATGCGAGCTATGAATTTTAGAAAACACACTTAGATTTTGTTCTATTATACAACAAAAAAATCATTCCTTACGTTTTAGTCTTTATTTTTAATACTATCCACCACTTTATTTCAGACTTTATCTACGTTGTCCAGTGTGATTAAACAAAAGTTATGAGCACCTTTCCTTGCTGGTTATGATGCTTTGCAGCAAATTTATATTCACTCCAGCGAAACTTTATGGCACTTTTAAATATTTTAAAAAATTTTTCTTATTTTAAATTATTTTTTAAATATGAACTACCACTTTTAACTTTTGTTTTTTTTATGCGAACACTTTGCTTTTGATTTCTTGTTCAAAATTTTCCCTTCAATCTGCTTACATATTTTCCCTTTAAGATTTTCCAAAATTTCCAACTAGAATTTTACTGCAAGATTTAAAAAATTTTCCAATTAGAATTTTCCGACAATTCAGCCATCTTTTTTACTTTTATTGTTCTAGAATTTTCTTTTCTTGAACACTATTTAATTTTTGTTTTCTTTGGAATTTAGGAAATAATTATTATTATGTATATAACTACTTTCTTGAACGAGGCAATTTTCATAGAACATTGAATGTTTATTAATTTTCCTACCTTTTCGTCCCTTATTCCTATATTCCTGCTCTCCCCTGGCCTAACTCGTCAATTTACCCTTCAAATGATTTTCCTTTAACAGGTTCTAAGCAAAAATAGATGATTATATTTTCAATCATAAAATTCTATTTTTTTGCATTTCAAATTCGTCGTTTTACTACTTTGGCATTGCCCTCTTCCCCTTACGCATATTATTTGAAACGACACTACAGTACTAGCAACTGTAACATGCGTAAAAAGAAGAAAACACAAACTCATGCATTTCGTATCAGTATCAAGTAGCCTTATCCGAACAGTGGACCGTCGGAAACTCTCTATCCGTCAAACGCCATATAAAATAAAATCAAACTTGCAACCCGAACAGTCACCGTACAATTACAAATAACTTGTTGTTGTAATGATAAGGCCAT
The DNA here is from genome assembly GCA_956483635.1 of Panzeria rudis. Taxonomy (NCBI): domain Eukaryota; kingdom Metazoa; phylum Arthropoda; class Insecta; order Diptera; family Tachinidae; genus Panzeria; species Panzeria rudis. The sequence goes on from OY101450.1 coordinate 54,168,749, forward strand.
TTGACACTAATTCGCCCTGATCATATGGCAGCAAGAGTGAAAGGACAGCTAACCAGTATTTTGTGCGGTGGTGTTAAAAATGTTCCATGGATTTTATGTCAATACTTTACAATATCACAAAGTATGACAGAGGGGTCAATTTTGACGTTTCCAAAATGAAAAAATCAGCTTTTTTTGCTCATATAATTAATTGAAAAGGGACAGATATAGTTATACGAAGAAGTAGAAATAAACAAAACCAAAAAATTTAATGTGTATAAATTATGAAAGGAGTTAAGATCATCTCCAGGAGGACATCCCTTAATGCACTTCCTAAAAAAATAAATGAACAATTAAAATCTAACTTTGCTTTTTAAAGTTACATGCATATGTATGAATATACTCACATTTTGCTTGTCCAACCAAAAACTATGTATGTCCAACGCTGCTGAAAAATATAAAAATATATATTGATGGGGTCTGAAGCTGGTTCTGGGGAGGATCTCCGGCAATGATATGGTAGAACGAGTGATGACGTTTACACACACTGCACTTACTTTTTCAAATATGTTTGTTGGGTTTACCTTTTTTTTTTTTCAATAGAAAAGTGGGTATCTTTTGAACTTTTAGATTTAAGAATAAAACCTTTATTTTTGTTGTTGGTAATTTTAATAATAATTTATTTGTGTTTATTTATTTCAGGTGTATTTCTTTCACAAGAGTTTTGTTCAATTCAACTTTAGTTTATATACATATGTTCATTTAATTTTAAAAACCACTTTCTATTTCAATCACTAAAAAACACTTCGCCCGCTGCGCTGCTACGATACACTCGACTAGATCACGTCTCAAAAAAAACTAAAAACTCTTTCAAGAAATATGTACAACGCAAGTTTAACTTGATTTATTTTATGCAAAATAAAAGGCAAAGAGCATGAAAGAACAAGGTAAAAAAGGGACACACTCAGATGCATTCACATAAGGTTTTGTGCATAAACATCCCGCTCCCCTTGCAATAGTGCAATTACAGTTTGGCGAACGGAAAGATACGAGGATAGTGGCAACACAGTGGGCTCAGCGGGTGTAATATTGTCTTAAACTATGATCCACGAGATTAAAATTCGTATAAAGTTAAATACAATTCCATGAAAATAGTATAAAATGCGCAACTGCGTGGGTATTGGGTAATGTCTAAGGCTAGTGTTGAAATAATTCATGTGTGTAAGTGAAGTGAATATAAATTAATATTGGTATAATTCATTTTTTTTTTTATATATAAAATAGGAAAGTTCTCATTAAAATTATGTGTCGTATACTTGATATATGTGTGTTCAAAAACCAAATTTCCCTATGATAACCCACCCTAACAGGGTGTCTTGTGCCATAGGTGAAACAAGGGATTGCGGCTGAATACCGTTCCTGATTAATTGAGGGTAGATATCAGCTCCAAGGATGAGGTTGATTGAACCGTTGGTGTAGAAGTCTGGATCGGCCAGTCGTAAGTTTTGGTAAGTGTCTGCTACTCTAGCGTCGAGTCCTTTTTTCGGTTGAAAGACTGGTAATTCCTTTGTCACCCGGGCGGTTAGCGTAAAAGTTGGTCCTTCGTCGAAGCGTGATCGAAAAGAAATACGGCACCATTTTTTACCATCACGTGACTCCACTGGAAGCTTATATCTCTCAATGAGGAAGGCTGCGATGGAACTGGACTCGACGCATGGGTTGAGAAGTCCTCGCACTCGACCCCAACTGCCATTCAGCTCCATTCGGATGATGACGGTCGGTATGACGGTTGTAAGGCCATTCTCCGACGTAGTATTTCTGATGGGCGTGCTAAGACGCTCGTGGCGATGTAGAAGGGTATGATGTTTGCCCCTACAGGTTCGACAGCGCTCTTTGTTGACACATCTCGAAAGTCGATGAGAGTGGGCAAGGCAATTTTCGCAATAGTGAAAACGTTTTACCGTTTTTATTCGCTCGGATACGTTCATTTTTTTGAATTTCAGGCATTTCCGTAGGGGATGGTTCTGTCGACAGATATGGCAGTCATATTTGTGGCGTTTGTCGGTCGATTTAGTGCGGGTTGTGGGAGCCTGTTGTAATTCAATAGGTGATTCACTTCTGCGGTTGTGGCGAGGCATGATGACTGGAAAGGAAAGAAATGGAAGAAAAACGTATAGTCATTGTTGACCTGGGTTAAGTAGCAAGACTAATTTAGTAATGGGTCTGGTCACGACGCCATTGGCAGTGTGTATGTCAGCCACCCGGACTCGTCTATCTGGGCCGGGGTGAGTTTTGTCGATGCGCCCTAGCCGCCATTGGTTGGGGGGTAAGTTGTCTTGTTTGATTGCAACTAGGTCGCCGACAGCATAATCACGTTCGGGGTATTTCCACTTTACTCGTTTGTGGAGTTCTATCAAATATTCTTCTTTCCATCTTCGAGCTAGTTGTTGATGGAGAATTTTAAGCTTTTGCCATCGATTGACATAGCTGAGGGAATGGTTAGACAAGTCTGGTTCAGGAGGGGATAACAATGGCGTCCCGATGAGGAAATGGCCGGGAGTCAAAGCACATAAGTTCGAAGGGTCATCGTTCATGGGGCTGAGGGGTCTCGAGTTCAAACAGGCTTCAATACGTGCAAGCATGGTGCTAAACTCTTCATATGTGAAACTTTGACTGTAACACATTTTCTTAAGATGGGATTTGAAACTTTTAACCCCAGCTTCCCAGAGGCCACCCATATGGGGTGCACCGGGGGGAATAAAGTGCCATTCCAGGGGGGAAAAACTATCTTGGGACAATAATTTTTTTCGCATTTGAGCCAGAAACTGTTGCTTATCGCCGTTCATAATATTAGAGGCTCCGACGAAGGCCGTCCCATTGTCTGAGTACAAACAGTGAGGCGTTCCGCGCCTGGAGAAGAATCGCGCGAATGCGGCTAAAAATGCCTGGGTTGAAATTTCTCCAGTCGCCTCAAGGTGAATCGCTTTGGTGGCAAAACATATGAAAACGAGTACGTAACCTTTTGTAACTTTGCAACCACGTCCAGCATATGATTTGATATCAAATGGTCCGGCGAAATCGATGCCGGTGTCGTAAAATGGGCGTGATAGGCTGGTCCGCTCCGGCGGTAATGCAGCCATGATTTGTTGACTTCGCTGATTCTTCTGTCTTACACAGACGATGCACTGTGAAAGTATGGACTTTATTAAAGTTTTCAGTTTGGGGACATAAAAACGAGTCCTCATCAGCCGATACAGGAGTGCATTTTGACCATGAAGCGAATATCTATGAAGGTAGTTGAGAAAGAGCCTTGTAAACCTGGCGTAATAAGGAAGCAGGACGGGGTAGCGCTCGTCATAGCTAAGTGTTGGCGAGTTTGCCAATCTGCCATTAATCCGCATCATCCCGTCATTATCGAGAAAGGGATTAAAAGTTAAGAGATTACTTTTGCGGTGTAGTGGCTGACCTGCGGATAAGTTAGAGTATTCTGTGGGGAAGTAGGATTTTTGACAAGCGATTATCAAACGAGTTTGAGCGAGTTTAAGCTCGGTTGAAGAAATTTCATCACTCACGACAGCGTGATGTTTCATTTTGTGATTTATTCGATAGTAGAAACGGAACACGTGACAAATGATGCGCAGTGCCTTGGGGAGGTCTGAAAAAACATTCAGGATATCATGATTTCCACTTGTTGTTGAATGTACTAGAATGGGTTTAGCTTCTTCCTTTGTTGAAAATGGGGAAGTTCTCGATGGCCATTCCGAATGCGAACGTCTCAGCCACGACGGTCCGTGCCACCATAAGTCGTTCGAGGAGAGTTGAGCTACTGTGATACCACGAGACGCCAAGTCAGCGGGGTTGCTTTTGGATTCGACGTGGGCCCATGAGTCGCTTCCTACCTTTTCAATAATGGAGGAGACTCTGTTTTCAACGAAAGTTTTCCATGTATTGGCGGGTTTTTGCAACCATGCTAAAACGATGGTTGAATCTGTCCACAGAAAGAGCTTATAATTGCTGAGGTTGAGTCGGGGTTGGATAGAATCAATCATGCTGGCCATTAATTCTGCTCCACAAAGTTCCTTGCGGGGTAGTGAGACAAATTTCACTGGGGCAACTTTGGTTTTGGCAACTAGAAGGTGAGTGGAGACAAAACCGTGGCTTTCAGCGCGAATATACAGCGTAGCTGCATATGCCTTCTCTGAGGCGTCACAAAACCCGTGCAATTCTATAGAGTATGCCGGATCGAAGTCTACGTAGCGGGGAATCTTAATTTGTTCTATATGAGCATAGTCATCCAGGAAAATGTTCCATTGTTGTAATGTTGAGGGTTGCAGATCGTCGTCCCAATCGGTACCGTCCTTCCAAATTTGTTGCATAATGATCTTAGCGACAATGATCTTAGGGGATAGCCAACCGGCGGGGTCAAACAACTTTGCGATTTCAGAGAGTACAGCTCTTTTTGTCGTCTTACTACGGTCGGGTTGTATATTCAGTTTAAAATAGAAATGGTCGTTTCCAGCATTCCACCTTAAACCGAGTGTTTTGGTAACGCTGGAGTCTGAGAGTTTCAGGAACTCATTACCTAGTAAATGACTAGGGGGTAGATCTTTGAGCAAGTATTCGTTATTTGCTGTCCATTTTCGGAGCGAGAATCCCGCAGATTCAAGAACTTCTAGGAGTTCATTTCGTGAATCGAGAGCGGATGATAGGGTGTGACCACCTGCTAAAACGTCGTCGACATACATGAAATTTTGGAGGATGTCCGAAGCTCGGGGGTGATGAGTTTCACATTCTTTGGCTAGTTCCAGTAAAGTTCTGATGGCCAAATAGGGGGCGCAGTTCACGCCGAAGGTGACTGTGTTTAGCTCATAGTCATGGGGTTGCTCGTTGGGAGAGCTACGAAAAATTATGCGCTGATAGCATGTGTGGGAAGCATTTACCATAATCTGTCGGTACATTTTCTCAATGTCCGCATTGTATACATATCTAAAGAGTCTCCACCGCAGAATAAGGGTGGGTAAATCTGCCTGTAAAATAGGGCCAGGATAGAGAAGATCGTTGAGGCTTATCCCATTGGACGAAGGATTCGATGCGTTAAACACCACACGTAGTTTAGTTGTCGTGCTGTCGGGTTTGAAAACTGCATGGTGGGGGAGATAATAATTTCTAGTACCATCAGGAGCGGGGTTTACTTTGGTCATTTGACCCAGTGTCGAATATTCGTTAATTACGCGGTCGTATTCGGATTTAATTTGGGGGGTTTTAATTAGTTTTGCTTCATTTCGGAAGTATTGAGATAAAGCATTATTGCGGGATATTCCGACATTCAGAGTTTCGGGGACTTCTTTTCTAAAGGGGAGTGAGACAATAAATCGACCGTCACTGTTTCGAGTTGTTGTTGTCTGAAATAGTTTTTCACAATACAAGTCCTCGGGGGACGACCGTGGCTTGTGTGGAATGTCTTCAAGTTCCCAAAACCGCTGGAGCTGTGTAGAGAGTGTGACTTCGTTGAAAAATGAAACTACTGATTTCTTGTAAGGGTTGGCTTTAACCGTACCCGTTATTATCCATCCGAAAACTGTGTTTTGTGCAACTAGCGTTTGGGTTTGGTCCCAATGTAAGCCGTTCTGAATCACTTTCGGGTACACATCACCTCCGAGAAGTAAATCGATTTCAGAGCAGGTTTGACGGTACGGGTCGGCTAATTGGAGATGGGCGAAATTATTATCTTGGAGAGAAGAGGCTGGATAATATGGGAGTTGCCCAGTGAGCCGTTTGACGACCAAAGCGGCAGAATAGGCTTCGAACGAATCATTAATTGGGGATCCGATTTTAAGGTGACACATTTGAGTTGAAGTAGCCGTCAGTGAATCGTTTAATCCATGGATTTCCGCCTGAGCAGCGCTGGTTTTCAGTCCCAGCTTGAGGTGCAATCTCTTTGAGATGAATGTGGCTTCGGATGCAGAATCAATGAGGGCGCGAACAGTATACTTACTGTCTCCGTTATATACGTTCACCAGGGCGGTACCAAGGACAACCGAGTGGGGAGTCGATTGTACTTGGGTAGAAAACGATTGTAGGGTTCTATCCGTGCTCTGTCTAGAAGTGGATGGAGAGGTATCTAATATTTGTGCCTTGTGAGTCATTGGATTTTGTTGTTTATTGGCTAGAAAAGGTGAATCGAGAGAGTTATGGGGGGGTGTTGCGTGTTGATTTGCTAGGGAATGGGATTCCGTGCGGTGGAGTAGAGAATGGTGCTTTTTTCTACATGTATGACAAACAAATCGGCTTGTACAGCCTTTGAAGTCGTGGGAACTCCCGAGGCAATTTATGCATAATTTCCGCTGTTTTACGGTGTTGAATCGCTCGTTGACTGACATTTTCAAAAATGCTGGGCAAAGTCGCAGGGGGTGATGATTGGAGCAAAGGACGCACTTTCCTGTCTCACGATTTGCTACATTAGTACTATAGCTATTAAGCTTTTTCTGGTCGATTTTTTTTGGTGCAGATATTCTGCTGAGATTAGGGGGAGACGGGTTTGAAAAAGTCGAGCGAATATCTGCGACGGATTCCAGAGTTTGAAACCTGGACGTCAGAAAAGCATCCATTTTCTGCCATGTTGGCAACTCTGTGCTATGTGGCAGCGATTGTTCCCACAGACTAAGGGTTGCGTCTGGTAAGCAGGTTGAACATATGTAAACGAAGATTATGTCCCAGTTCTTGGTATCAATCTCTAGCAGAGTTAAATTCATGACGCAATCGTTAATCGTGCGCTGTAAACGTCTTATATTGGGGCCAGTCTCTTTACCGATGGGGGATATATTAAAAAGGCATTTGAGTTGCGCGTTGATCAGTACTCTTTTATTCTCGTAGCGATTGACGAGATTTTGCCAAGCCATTTCGAAGCCGTCATTCGTGATAGGGCAGGTTTTAAGAAGTTCACGGGCTTCTCCCTGGGTCTTCTTCAGCAGGTGACACATCTTTTCCACGGGGGAGAGACGTTTATTGATTCCGTACAGGGCCGTGAACATGTCGCGGAATGTGGGCCACGACTTGTAGTCCCCATGAAAGATCTCAGTATCGCACGGGGGTAGCGATATATGAGCTGAGTAATCGGAGTGCATATCAACGGGGGTCGCTGTTGGCTTATGCTGGCGACGGAGGTTGTCGATAACTTCATTGACCTTCGCTAAGACTTCTACGTGTGCCTTGAACGTGGAGGAAAAACGCGCCCTAAGTGTTTCCATGCCAATATCTTGCTTTATAGTCTCATAGTTGTCCAGCGTCTGATCATAGCATGTTTGAAAGGAGGACCAATACCGTGTGATTTCGTTCTTGTAAATTTCCATAGTGTGAATTGAGTCTTCTGCCTCGTCGCGTTGAGTCATGAAGGTTTTAAACTCGACTATGCGATCGGAAGCTCGAATAAGGGATTTTATCTCCGACATATTGGAGGGATAGCCGACGGGATGTCACGACCTTTGGGCAAACGAAATTTATGGGGATCTTCGTGTGGACCACGTGTAAAAGGTACGAAGGGATTTGTTTTTCAGAATTATACAAAGTTAAGGACTTCTGAGACGCACCTCGGAGAAGCGGCTTGTAATAATTATTTATAAAAAGGATCGGTTAGAAAACTGGGCTAGATGGGAAACTTATAGAAATTCCAAAAACTTTTGGGATGCGCCTCGTAGAAGCGGCTTGTTATGAATAATTTTCTGTCGTGCACAATTTTTAGCCTTGAAGAAGCGAAAAAAATTCTTTTTGTTCGATAGCATACACGAAAAGTATTATAAGAACTTTAGGGACGCGCCTCGTAGAAGCGGCGTATAGAAATATTTTTGGAAAATATTATTTTATAAAAAATATAGATAGAAATTCTATAAAACAAACTGTAAGGGACGCGCCTCGTAGAAGCGGCGTATAGAATTCTGTATATGTATGTACGTGATTATCAATTCTCGAAGTTATTTAACTTTCTAAATATGTATGTATATGAAAGGTTTGTAAGACGAACTTTTGGGGACGCGCCTTGCACAAGCGGTATATAGAACTATGTATATATGGAGTATATAGTCTATATGTGGTTGAATAATTTTAATTTGGTAGCAAGCAGTATATTTACTTATGTACGTGCATTCATATATTTACATGAGGTCGATAGTTATTCGGTAGACACTGTATTTGTTTTCATCATCTGTTAGTTAATGTCTAGCATACATATGGACATGCATACATAACGACATGGGTACATAAGCAGTTTCTGCTTTTAGTTATTTATTCCTTGACCCTGCGTTTATTGCAAAAAAAATACAACGTATTTTGTACGTATGTATGTTAATGTCATACAAGAGGGATGTTCGATGGACAATCGATGAGGAAAAAAAATGTAAGTGTGTATATTAATGTCATACACGAGCGATGTTCGATGGACAATCGATGAGAAAAAAAATGTATGACACCAAAAAAAACTTTAAGAGAGTTGGGATGGAATGCAGTAAACGAAGAGAACCAAAAATATGCAAAGGGCACGATCAAGGTTACAAATAACTTTCTGGATTTTTTTTTTTAAATGTTATTATAATGAAATGTCTAACGGGAATCAAATTCTTTGCCCGTTTGTATGTATGTACGTATGTAGTTTACTGTATGTATGTACAGCGACTACGTGACCAACGTGTATGGCAGCAATGTCATCTATGAAACGTGTACGTATGTATGTACGTTTTCGGTTAACAATCTACATACATATGTACATATGGACGTGCACAGGTGCCAATGATGTCACAGCGGTATTTTATTTAAAATATGAATCTTGGACTTACTTGATTAGTGATAGAGTTGTTGGGATAACTCCTGGGTAGGGGTGGATCCAACAGGGATATGGATCCGGTTCGAAGGACCAAAAATGATGGGGTCTGAAGCTGGTTCTGGGGAGGATCTCCGGCAATGATATGGTAGAACGAGTGATGACGTTTACACACACTGCACTTCCTTTTTCAAATATGTTTGTTGGGTTTACCTTTTTTTTTTCAATAGAAAAGTGGGTATCTTTTGACCTTTTAGATTTAAGAATAAAACCTTTATTTTTGTTGTTGGTAATTTTAATAATAATTTATTTGTGTTTATTTATTTCAGGTGTATTTCTTTCACAAGAGTTTTGTTCAATTCAACTTTAGTTTATATACATATGTTCATTTAATTTTAAAAACCACTTTCTATTTCAATCACTAAAAAACACTTCGCCCGCTGCGCTGCTACGATACACTCGACTAGATCACGTCTCAAAAAAAACTAAAAACTCTTTCAAGAAATATGTACAACGCAAGTTTAACTTGATTTATTTTATGCAAAATAAAAGGCAAAGAGCATGAAAGAACAAGGTAAAAAAGGGACACACTCAGATGCATTCACATAAGGTTTTGTGCATAAACATATATTAAGACTTTGAAAACTAGTTTCTGGTGATCACTTTCCGTTTTTTCTGAAATAAAATAGGAATAAATACATTTATTTAAGCAAAACTAAAATTTTTTCCATCTTTACGCTTACCTGTGAAAATTCGTTTTAATTTTATTGCGCTAGAAAATTAATATGTAAACAAACATGAAAATTTTGTATTTTCTTTTGGTCATATAGTTCGTATGAGGGAGATAGATATAGCTACATTATATCGGCCCTCTCGTGTCTCGTCTGGTAGTCTGTGACAATATCACGGAACAAGAGAATTTCCACTGCAATAATTTTGTTAAAATCTGTACAATAAATGATAAAATTTTACTTAAACGTGTAAAAAAAATTTAAGAGAATATGGTGAAAACTATTTTTGTATATTGTGCAAAACATAATTGTATCTAGTTTGTAGTAGTGAGCGATTTGGGTTCGCTGGTCGTCTTTTATTTATTTTTTTTTGGTGTATCTTGTTGACTGAGCGTACTCAAGAAGCAGCAGAGTTGGGCTGACTGGTTGGCCAAACCACTTCAAGAAAAATTGTAAGAGAACCAGCAGACGTTGACAATTTTCAGATATTAATTGTGGTCAACCAAGGAGAAACAAGCTTAGCTTGTTGGCCAAATTGTATTATAGGGAGACATAGAGTCTTCAAGCAACAAATATTAAGAGAAAAACGAAAATAATAAATAAGATATTGTAAGAAACTGCTATCTGGTCGTGCGTGAATATATCCTTCCGCAACAAAACTCCGTGTCATACGAGTGTTCGCGGTAGGAAACGGTGTGCGGAATTATTTGGTGACTGCGTTCGTTCCTACCCAACGTGGGGAACTCCCACTCCTGAGATTGTCTCATGAGGATCGTTTCAGCATCAAGCCGGGCTTTACTATATACCTTAGACGGCGTTTTTTTTATAGTGACTATACGTGCTCATCCTATCACGGCGTATATTCCAATGTCGGAAACCACATTCCCATTACTACAGAGCATATGCCGACTACTGAACTTTCTCGGGTAAGAAAATCATAGTGGCTACCCATAAAAAAAATCTCCATTAACATATTTTTTCGTGTAATTGGTTTTCCGTACCAATTGGGCACATAAAGTGCTATTAAATTAATATTCGAACACCTACAAAAACGAACCATTTTTGAAGCAAAAAGCAAAAAAAAATTTTCCGGATATCACTAACAGTGCTATTCTCGAATTCATAATAACTATCATTCAATTGTTTTTAGTAAAATTTTTCTTGTCACAGGTATTTTAAATACCTATTCTAGAAATGCTGTTTTAATATTAAAGTTATTTTGCTTTAACTATTATAGCATTATTACCAAGATTAAAAAATACAATTGGTAAAGCTTTTATGTTTGTTGAAAAAAATATAAAATTCCTATTTTTTTAATATGGCAAGAGCTTATATTTGATAACAGGTTTAACCTTTTTTTATAAGTTTCAATTTTAGTTCAATCTTAATTACAGGCAAAAAATTGGCATTATTAAATTAATTATGTATTGGCCAAGGTCGTTGGCAAATACTCGGTATTGTTTTCTTCTTTATACCTAAAAATTATCAAAGAATTGTTTATTAACTATTATACATTAATCGGCTGAAGAAACAAATACTTCGTTTATACGCAGTGTTTATTTGCTTATTTTCTGACATTAGCTTCTCTAGAATTAAGTAAAAGTCATATATTTTCTGTTAAAGAAAAATATTTTAAGGGTTTGTAATCGACTCAGTCGATTTTATGCTTTTTACTCTAGACATGAGATGCCTAAATTTAATATTTTGATTTTAGATACGGATATGTATTTGAGTTTTACATTTCTCTCCACCACAGATTAGAAAAAAAAATTTAAAACCATAGCAGATTAATAAAATCCATAAATCGTGTAATTCAAGAACGTGTACTTTCATTGAGGATGTCGAGCTCCACATATGAAAAAGAGATACATTTTTAGTAATAAATTTTTAATATGTGGAATTCAATATTTAAAATGCAGGGAGTTTCTACGACATCATTGATGCTTGTACAACATTATTTTAGTCTGGCTTATAATACAATTTTTTGAAACTTTTGATAAAGGGTTAAATTTAGTTTTTTCAAATATATTTTTTTATTGTTTGAAATTCCAATATGAATGAATATCATCTAATTTGTTACAATAAAACACAACGCATATGAATCATTTCTATAGGTTTATAAAAAAAATAAATTTTTTTGTTGATTTTTTCAATAAATTTTTATTGTCATGTGCTGTTGTGTACATAATAACTATCATTGGAAATTAATACAAAAAAAAAACTTTTATTTGAATTCCAGCATAGGTATTTGTTATTATTGTCACAAATGTTTTTACTATCACAAAAATTCTGTTATAACTGGCTCGAGAATAGCACTGTAAATATCCTTTGTCATTAATTAAATTACTTTATTTATCACAGATCTTTTAATTATTTTCGGGTAACGCCTCTATTTCCCCCCATGGATATGGCTGCTCTAGAGGCTTGGGACTAATCTCTAAAATTTTTATTAAAAATAATCGAGATTCTAGTGTCTCTTAATTGGAATATCTATGTGTCTTCGTTGGTGCAACCTTACGGGACGTATCTCTCATTCATCTGCTATATAAGTGATTACTTTGTTTGCCCTTTTTCACGTTTTTTTTCACCGTATATAAGGTACTGAGAATTCTTACTACAGTAGACAATTCTACGTTCTTGCCTCTAACCAAACCAAAACAAAAAGGACATCACACATACAAAAATATCACAGCCGTTTCAGCAGTTCTCCCTAATATTAATATTGCACAAGACCGGAAATTAAGATGTTTTTAACAGCCATACTTTAACGCTAGGATAGCAGGTAATAATTAAACTATATCACAGATTTTAATCACTCGTTGCTTAATTGGTTGAAAAATGTAGGACAGCACGACATGTATACTATTGTATAATTATAAAAATAAATTATCATCCTATCCTAATATTGCACCAGAGCTTCGAATTGAATTCGTTCTTAAATAAATTCGCTCGCTTTGCAAATTATACTTTAATGTCTTTAACGTGATATATGCCTACCGTTTTCCCGTCTAACGTCTCAAGTTCATACATATTATTACCTACAGGTCGGACCACTCTACATTTTAGGAACTTCCTGCAGAATTTAGCATTTAATTTTTTTCCAAAATTACTTTGTACCATGTTCCTCCGGTATACTTCCTGTCCAGGAATAAATTTTACAATTCGCGCTCTTTTGTTATATCTTTCTGAGCTTTTCCCGTAAGCTCTGACCATATTTTCTTTTATTTCATTTCTTATTACTTCCATTCTATCATTAGGCTGACTCAATATTCTGTGGTCTGAAATCGTTTGAAGCTTTCGGCCTAGTTTTTAATCTGCTCCAGTCAAGTACATGTGGTGTCCAAAAAAAGCAAAGAAAGGTGTGAAGCCAATGCTGCTGTGAAAAGAGTTGCGTAAACCACAGTCTATCTCAGACAAGTAGAGATCCCAGTCTCGATGATCTTCTTTGAGATAAGCTCTAATAGCTGATAAAATGCTTTGATTCACCCTTTCTGAGGCGTTACCGCTGGGTTGATATACCGGTGTTTTAATGTGTTGAATTTTATATGTGCTGAGCAGATCTTTAAAGCCTTTTGAAATGAATTGTGCTTCATTATCAGTGTGAATTATCTCCGGTACTCCGAATTTGTGAAAAACTTCATGCACCAAGAATTCAACTACATTTCCAGCTGTAGCTTCTTTCATCGCCTTCATGAACGTGTACTTGGTAAGGTGGTCCAGCACGAGGAAAATATAACAATTGCCACTCTTAGATCTCGGGTATTTACCCAAAAAATCTAAATATAATTTCTTGAATGGCCTTTCCCTAATCACTTGCTTTCCTATCTCTGGCCGAAGGTTCTTATTTGATGGCTTACATTCTTTACATGTTTGGCAATTTTTGATGTAAGTTTTTACTTGCGTAAATAGCTTGAGCCAATTGAAAAATCTTCTCAACCTTTCTACAGTTTTTGTAACTCCACCATGTGCTGAAATCAAATTGTTATGGGCTCTTTCGATTAAGGCTTGGGTGATATTAGGTGGGATCCACATTTTCCACTGGTTTTCCGTTTCCGCCCCACGATTGAACTCCATTCTTTTAAAAATATAGCCGTCATCAACTTTTAAATCTGGTAAAAGGTCTTGATTATCATTTATATGTTGAATTAATTCCAAGTATTGATCACTTTGGAAATCATTCGTCTCGAAATAAAAAATATCTTCTAGCTCAAGTTCAGCAACATTGCTCTCTTCTGCTTGTGTTCGAGAAAGCATATCCGCTACTACGTTTTCCCCGAGCCTTTTCTATGCTCAATTTCGAAATCGAAGGGTTGTAGCAGAAGAGACCAACGTTCAAGTCTTCCCGTCAAATCTTTTAAGGACATCAGCCATTTGAGGCTGGCGTGGTCGGTAATTATAGTGAACGGCATCATTTCAATGTACGGCCGAAACTTTGGCACCGCCATCACAGCCGTCAGACATTCCTTTTCTGTTACACTATAATTCCTTTGACAGTTGTTTAATTTTTGGCTGTAGAAGGCTATGGGATGTTCTTCATAGCTATCATTGAGCTGATATAGTACCGCACCTACACCGTAATCGCACGCATCGCATTGTATAAAAAAATCTTTTAGAAAAGTTTGCATGTTTTAATACTGGGGCGGATGTTAATGCCATTTTCAGGTTATCAAAACTCTCGATCGCTTCTGGCGTCATCTGAAACCTTTTAGCCTTATTTAGCGTATCGGTCATCGGTGCAGATATCGATGCAAAATCTTTGATGAGCCGCCGATAGCAGCCAGCTGTACCTAAAAAGCTTCGGACTTCACTCGGATTTTTTGGCACTCTGATTTCTTTAATTGCTCGGACCTTTTCGGGATCAGTTTTCAAACTTCCCCCACCTATTATAAATCCGAGATACTTTAGCTGCTGGAAACAGAATTGGGATTTATTAAGACCTATTGTTAGATTCGCTCTCCTTAAACATGCAGCAACCTCTTCTAAAAATTTTAAATGTTTTTCGAACGTATCGGATATTACCAAGAGGTCATCGAGATATATGAAAACGTTTTCTTTCAACTTTTGCGGTATAACCTTGTCCATGAGTCTGCAGAGACGCTGCGCCGCATTACAGAGCCCAAATGGCATCACGCGGAACTGGTAAAGTGGCCGACCTGCCATGTTAAATGCTGTATACGGCCTACACTCTTTCTCTAACTCGATCTGCCAGAAAGCAGACTTCAAATCGACGTTACTTATAAAATAAGTTTCGTCGATTCTGCTTAGAATTCTATCAATATTTTGTAATGGATAAGCATCTTTGATTGTAATTTTATTTAGCTTCCTGGCATCAAGACAGAATCTGTTCTTTTCAGGTTTTCTAACTACGGTGGTCCTGTTTGACCAGGGGCCTTCACTTTCTTCAATAACGTTAAATTCGAGCATTGTATCAATTTCTTTATAAACTATTTCTTGCATAGCTGGAGACAGAGGGTAGTGTCTGTCTTTAAATGGAACGGCACCTTCCACCAAAAATTTATGACATGCTTTTCCAGCGACGTACAGCCTAATCCCTCCTTTTCAAACGCCGGAAACATTTGAATAAGTTTTTCTAGTTTCTTTTGTTGTTCTTCAGTCAGGAGGTGAGGATCAGATTTATGACTGTCTACCTTAAAATCTTCTTGCACCTTTTCGATACTTAGTTCTTCGACTTCGAAAATTTCTGGTGCTAGATGAAAAGTTTGCCAATAGTCGACGCCTAAATATGCTTCTTGCTCTAAATCGGGACATAAATAGAAAACTATTTTCGCTATTTTATCTTTATATACCGTATTTAATTCTATTTTTCCTATCAGTCTGTACTTTTTACCAGCTGCAGTAGAAACGACGGAGTATATTGGCTTAAAACTCATTCTCATATTTTCCATTAACTCTCGACACCCTTTCCCTAATAAACTGATCGACGCACCTGTGTCCAATAACCCTTTAATATTCATTTCTCCTACACAAATATTCGCAATTCTTCTTCTCTCCCTAAATTTATTTCTTAACTTTCTTATCCTCTTTGAGATGCTGTTTTTAAAATGTATTTCTTCACAAAATATTCTGGCTCTTATTTTCTCATAATTCTGTTGCCGTTCCTCTAGAGTATATGTATGTCGAAGGCTAGGGATAAACTTATTAAAATCTTTCACCGTTTTTGATAAATTGTTATTTTTTTTCCTTAACGCATTATGGCTGGCGAGCTCTCCTTGGAACGATGGTTTCCCGCTACTCCATCGTTCTTTGCAAAGTTTTTTTCTCTACAGTCCAGGCAATTCGGAGATTTGATGTCGGGTTTACCACACCCGTAGCAGAATATCCCCCTTTCCGAGGAGGGACAAAAAATGAGCTGACCTCTGGATTTTTGCCCCTGGGATTTATTTTTATTTGCTAACAGCGATGCCATACGGCTCAGGAGAACTACAGGGGTTCTCAATCTGATCCTCGAAAATTTCATTTACCTGTCTGTTGTATCTATGTGTTGGTATGGGTGCAGACACGGATTTTATATCTCTTCGGCCAAAGACTTTCGCCGCCTCGACACATTCCTGACGTAGTTCTTCCACTGAATTGACGGCAATGGGGCAAACTCTAGACCGGATATCCTCTCTCAGATTTTTTTTATAGTTTTAACCATCTCTCTTTCAGGTATTGAAATTTCTAATCGGGATCTCATTTGACTAATTACGAAGAAAAAGTCATCAATTCTTTCGCCAGGTTGCTGTTTCCTCTCAACAATATCACTCATCAATTCGAAACTGGATCTAGTCGATTGATACTGTTTCAGAAATGCTTCTTTAAGGGTGATCCACTCTGACACGTAATTTGTTTTAATAAAAAGCCATTACCACTTCTCGGCTGCTCCCCTGAAGAAAAGATTAAAATTTTGAAGAACTTCCTTCCACGGCAAATGATATTGTTTTTGCAACCCGAAAGACGAAATCTTCAACTGCTAATTTATTAGCATTTCCAACGAATTCTAGTCCCCACTTATCAATACGCAAATTTGGTAGTTTTTAGGCTCAACTGCCTCATTATTCTCTAATGGGGCATTCAATGAATGTTGGGAGCTTCCTGGTGACGGTTCTGAGGGTTGCAAAATGCTGTTATTATTTTTCAAGATTTTCGGCATAATCTCTTCTCTTAGCCTCTTATTCTCCTCTTGAATAAATTGCAGCACAACACTCATTTTGCTGATGGTAGCTGTTAATTCAGCCATTCTCCTTTTTAATTCATTAAATTCAGACGGCGCTCCCTGTTCAACATTTACTCTAGCGGCCTCTTCACTAGCTCTTTCTATCTCTGGTTGCTGTAAGGTATCTGTTTCTTGTTCGTTCTTGGCACTACAGTCGGCTGCGCTAGTTGAAGGTTTTTTCGACATTATAGTCTGCGATTTGTCAATTATTTGTTGACTTGCCTGACCCGGTACCTGACTCATTTCTAAATTGGGATTTGTACTAGCAGGTGACCTATTCAAATCAAATTGTGTTTGCCTGGTTATTCTCCTATTTTTAGGGTCTAATGGGGAATTGGACATATGGTGTTTATAAAGCTAAATGAATTAAATGAAATATTGGCTTGGAAAATCGGATAAGGTTAAAAGTTTCTTGCTATGGAAAAATACTTTCTCTTTCGCCAAAATAAACTTTAAAATATGTATGTGGTATAAAAAAAATATAATGTTGATCGTAAATACTTGCAATAACTTATTTTATTGTTCTAAAATCTACTCTTTTGTTTTGACGCAAAATTTGTATATTAATTCTTGTGTTTGGTTTGGCATGAAGATGACCAACGGTTATCAAAGTGGTTATTTATCTAATGCTCAAAGTATCACTGTCCTCGATACAATGTACACAGTAATCTACAAAAATATAATACACTGGTAGTTATCAAAGCGACACGCCAAACCCGGTAATACTCTAACAAGGTAAACTAAAACTTTTAGAAAACAATTAAAACAAAAAGGAAACTGACAACAATACAATTAGATAATTTATAAAAAAAAATTTCTAAGCTAATGCTATCATCTCCCTCAGGAATTTATTGAACTCCTCTCCTCCTCGGTAAACAAAACCTATAGCTTCTCAGTACTACCTGTAATTAATCATATCTCTTTTTTTTAGAGGGCTACAGAACAGACTACAAATATTGCACCGAGTTGGCGATTCGTTCATTGGGCTATTTACCAAAAACCAGTGGACTATTGTTTCATGTTCAGATGGAATACATGTACTTTGCTTCACAAATTGGACGTCGTTTACGTCAATCTACTTTGTTATAGCAAATAAAAATCCTTAAAATCCATTGGGCGCCATACGTATTTTATTTAATAAACTTATTTCTAAAAAATTTTAAACATTTTTGACTATTTTATTAACACTATTTTTTTCTGTTTTTTTATATATGTGACAGCGCATAGAGAAAGGGAGCTAGGGGTAAAAAAATCTATTTTCACTTTTTTTTGATGTGGACAACATCTGAGCATGGAACTAGACCGATCCCATGCCCCAAAAGTGTTCCCTCCTAGAGATATGCGCGTTTTATGAAATTGAAGACGCGATAAAGTAAATCTACTTCTTCGAATTCGTCCACCGTTTCATCCTAAAACAGTCAGTAAGAATGTTATTAGTTTTAAATTATTTTCGCGAATAACATAATATGGTTATGTGAAAAAATTTCGTACTAACAGAGTGATATTCACGATTTAAAAGAATTATAAATGAGTATTTATTATAATTCACAATTAATAATTTAAGAAAATAAACCTGGATTCGAAAAAACGCGAGCAAAATTGATATCAAACTCATGGAATCAGCGCGCTAGATAGAAAACAGTAAAAACCAACTACACAAAACAAGAGGTAGGGACGACCTACGCGCGTTTTCAAGGTTGACTAACACGTTCCTCATGAGATGTGTCGCTTTCAAATGAGACCAATACCAACACGCTCAGTGATGGTACACCAAAGATACACGTATTTAAATCTTTAAAATGGCTCTCCTGAACAAAACCGGTTTTTACCCTAAATCCTAACGAAAAAAAAAATTTTTTAACCAATAAAATAAACTAATCTATATTACAAAACAATCAAATGTACAGCAAAAGGTTTTACTTTTTTGGGACTAATAATGTTTTGTATCACTAATTCCTACCGGCCTAAATTTTTGCTTTCTAACACCTCCCTGGGGAGTACCTCGCCTAACCGTTTTTTGAATAGTCGTTTGCCCCATCGTGGAGGAAATTACCCTATTTGTTAAGATTCCTCGTATGAAGCTAATTGTTGACCGAGCAATGTTCAGTCTTTCTAATTTCTAAAGGCACCCTATATATCAAGAAAGGTCACGAATGTATATTCTTTGTTTGCCAGGGATTTTTCAATGAATCCTACAAGCGAGTGAAGTGCCGTCTCAACTGATTTGCCCTACGTATAGGCATGTTGGGAGATTGATAGGAGGTTCGGAAAAATTGTTGATCTAAGGTGTAGATCAATTATCCGTTCCAGAGTTTTAAGGAGAAAAGATGATAGGCTGATGGGTCTAAAATCTTGCGGGCTTACGTGTGTAGTTTTACCCCCTTTGGGAATAAAGACCACAGAACATTTGGTCCATGCTATCGGAATATACGACCAAGTTAGACAGGCCGAGTTTATCCGAATGAGCCATGGAGTGATCACGTCTGCATTACGCTATAGGTCAGCTGGAATAATGCCATCGGGACCCGGTGATTTGAACGGGTCAAAGCTGTTGATGGCCCACATTATTTTTTCCCTATTTAGGGTAATCGTGGCCATGTTAGAATGTATTGATTGTATGGCTGCAATCTCTCCCGTGTAGGGAGTGCAACCGGGAAAGTGTGTGTTCATTAGAACCTCTAGGGTCTCCTGACTACTGGTGGTCCATCCGCCACCTGATTTGTTAATGAAACTGGGGACAGTTGGAAGAGTAGCCAAGATTTTGCGAAGGCGACTAGTCTCAGAGGCTCCCTCAACATTGCTGCAGAAGGACCTCCATGACGTTCGTTTCGCATCCCTGCCGAGGTTCTTGAACCTGTTTACAGAGGCTTTGTAGGCTGACCAGTTACCCAGTCTTTTTGCATCATTGAATAGTCTGCGACTCTCCTTACGAGCGTTCGCTATTTCAAGACTCCACCATGGTGGCTTTTTCTTCCCACGCAGTATACTAGGTCTGCATGATTCGGCCGTCGCTAAGTTGAAAGCATTTGTTAGATTGTCAATCGCGATGTCAATGTCGTGCCTATCGTTTACGATTGGCGATTGTGTACGAAAGTCAGAGAGAATAAGCTGTTGCTCTTCCCAATTTGTTTTCTTCCTATTTATTTTGGGCGTAGCCCGATCAGTCAGAATCCCTACAGTGAATTCAATATAGCGATGATCAGAGAAAGAACAGTCATTTGATACCTTCCATTCCCTAATCATATCAGTATGCGTAGAACTAACTAGCGTGATATCTAGAGCCTTCTTCCTATTTGATATGACGAAAGTGGGTTCTGACCTGACATTTGATATGTCTAAGTTGTTACAAAGAATAAAATCAAATAAAGACTCTCCCCTTGTATTAGTGTCAGAGCTTCCCCATACGACATGATGTGCATTTGCGTCTGCCCCGAGAAGAACTGGCAAGTTACGTTGGTTTGCCATTTTAATTGCGTCGCGAGCCTTTGCCGGCGGGGATTCGCATTCCTGCGCCATGTAGTTCGAGATGACTATTATCGTGCCCATAGTCGTCTCCTAGGCTGCTGTGGTGGTATATTCGTCACTGAAATCAGATACCAAAAAGATATTTAGGTTGCCCCTGGCTACTATGCATGCTCTGATCCTACCTGTCTCATTCGCATGCAATAGACTGAAGCCTTTCGTACCTAGTCCGCAAACCCTGCCTTTGTGAAGCCAGGGCTCTTGAACTAATGCGATCTCCTCCCCTCTTTCTATGAGCCGGAGGAGCATTGTGGCGGATGCTGTTTTAGAGTGGTGAAATTTCCCCTGAGTGACCCTCACCGCCATGGTGTAACGGCTTGATGGTGACGTTGATGTCCTCCTGGTCAGAGTCCAGAAGATCATCCTCGTCAACTGCCTCGGTTAGCTGGTCAAAGAATTCTCCAACCCTACCTGAGTTGGAGTTGGTGTCCTGCTGAGACGCTAGACTAGCAGTGTCATCGACCGACATTGCGTCTGGATTCGGTTGATCACCATCCTGAGCAACTTTGTCCCTTTTGTCGCCCTTGAAGATACTAAGGAAAATGGCCTCAAAACCATAGAACATCTTCCCTTGTTTCTGCTCGAGCGGCAAAATAGACTCGTTGTTCAGAAAGATGACAACCCGTCTGTATGCTCCTACAGGTTCTGAAACAGAGACAACCTTCCAATTTTTGCTCGGTATGTCACTGTTGCAGGCCTGCAGAAGCGCCAGTATCTCCTCTGGTTTCGATGGTTCATCGGAGATTCGAGCAGTGGCTCTAGGTCGACGTGGAACCTCATCTAGAGGGACCACATCGAGTCTAGCTCCTTCTCATAGACCTTCCAGAAGAGCAACCACCTGCTTGTATAGCAGAATCGATCGCTCATCCCAGAAGGACATGAGCTTTATTCGCTTCCCACGAGCCCATCCGGCATCTTCGGCTTTAGGGGTAGGCCCCGGATTGTCTTTAAGGACTTTCCGGAACACCCCCATCACCTTTTTTCGTAACATGTCCCACTTGGCATAAGTCATGGAGTAGTCTGCGTCACCCCTATCAATGACAGCTTGAACAAGGTGGCCTTTGGCCACCTCGCTGAAGGTTCTGTGCACCGTTCTGTGACGCTTTTCGATGGGCTGTTGGCCCTGCAAATGAGCCTCCTCATCTGAACGTTGCAGTTTAGGCACGCCCACAGACGCTGATGAGGGAGTTTTTTGCAGTTCAGCCAAGTGTCTTTTGGCCCAGGTGAGGGATGAAAGTTCATCCGCTGTGAGGGACTCAGCAGGCTTTTTGCCTAGCTTTCCCAGAACTCTTTAGGCGGAACGCCGTCTCGCGAAGGCCCTTATGGCTGGTGTTGTGTGCCTTTGGGTCGTTATGTTGCCTTAAGAGGCTGGAGTCACAGCTCGGAGACCCGACTTCGTGGTCGCAGTCTCCTTACTGGAAGGGGAACCCGACGTCGAGGTCGCAGTTCCCTTTTTCACAATAGGCACTGAGGTGACTGCCGCTTGTTTTTTGACAGCACCCAAACAGGGTTTTTTTAGCTACCGAGGTGGTAGCAAGGACCTTGGCAGTTTTTGGGGTGCTTGGTTTTGAATCCAGGGGCACCCCACTGCTGTTTGTTTTACATCCTTTGTCAAGACAAATCAATGGCTCGTGAAGACGCTAAGTAAAGCAATTTTCAAAATTTTTGTTTCATATTTCAAAAATACATAAATTTATTAGTTGTGGGTTCGTTCATCAACATGCCTGCATTTCGTTGGGTGCCAATGCCAACTCATCACCAGATTTTTGTTTCATCGTAACGAAGAAATTACACAGACCAACAAAATGAAATTTTTTCTGTAAGATCTAAAGTTTCGTAGTCAATTTGTATACACTTGGTACTATAAATTACGTTTTTTTAATTGACTCTGTATCTCGAGATTTTCCGTTATATAGAAAAAAGAGGATGCTGCATCACATAATTTGCATTTACTCGAGAACTAGTTCTTCGATTAAATTAAGAAAAAAACACAGAAGGATCGGAAAGAAAATAACCTTTAAATTAATGCACTATTAATTTTTTAAGAGTCTTATAGTTTCGGAGATATTCAGAAAGTTCTATCAAAAAATACATTTTTTTAAAAAATTCAAAATTATTTTTTTTATAAGACTCATTAAAATTTTAAACTAAAGACAATTTTCCATTTTATTCTTAATTGTGATAACTTCATATATTACAAATAAAATGAGCTGAAATTTATTAAAATCGTTTCATAACTTCTGAATTTATTCACAATTTAGTAGTACACATATTTTACAGATTTATTTTTAATTTTTATTTGTTTTAAACTTTCTATTATATTTTAGTTAGGTGCTACCATTGAATTGTGAATAAATTCAGAACTTATGAAATGATTTTAATAAATTTAAGTTCATTTTATTTGTAACATATGAAGTTATCACAATTAAGAATAAAATTTAAAATTTTCTTTAGGTTAAAATTTTAATGAGTCTTAAATTAACTCTGTGTTTTTCAGGCTCTAGGTCTAGGGTAACTTCAAATAAAAACTCGTTTCTGTTTTCTTAAAGGTACATATGTAAATCATTCTTTTATTTTTTCAATATTTCTAACACCTTCGGTGTTCTTCTTCAGGAAACTGAAAACAATTATATAAAAAAAAGATAAATATTATTTTATACATATTAACATTACTTTTAATAAAAACATAATAAATTTAATTTATTTAAAAACTCAATATGCTAAAACAAATTCCCTATTTTATTTTTGCCTTACTTCTGAGTAAAGCCGTCCACTTAAAAGGAGGGTGTACTGTTTATTAAAAAATCTTTTGTTTATATTTTGTTATGATATGTCTATACGTATGAGCGCAATTTTCGGTGTCTGTTTTGTAGTTCATACGTATGTCTGCAGGAGTGTTTATTATATGTAACATTTCGACTGTGTATCTTTTTTTGTAATTTTGTTCTTGTTGTAAAATCTGTGTATTATTTATGTCTGGAGAATGACCACTCGTTGTACAGTGGGCTGCTAGTGCTGTTTTTTGCTCAGTTGTTCCGTTTCGATTTTTATAATTTGATTTGTGTGCAGCCAATCTTGTTCTAAGTTTTGACTTGGTTGTACCTACGTATACTTTCTGACATCTATTTAACCCGTCGCCATTACAAGGTATTTTGTATATCACATTATACTTGTCTAATTTTTCTATTTTAGTTTTGGTGTTGGTAAATAGTGAGTTTAAAGTGTTCGTGGTTTTTAGCGCAATACTGACGTTTTCTTTATCATATATATTAGAAAAACCGGGAACATGTATCATTGACTTAAAAATTTTTTCCGACTTTGTCGTCTGTACATTATTGAGATTCTTTACTGCGTTTGTAATGATATGCGTTGCCATAGTGTAAGGTAAACTATTTCTTAGCAATATTTTCTTTATTCTTCTATAATTTTCTTTGTGAAATTTTTCATCACTTATTTGTAAAACTCTTCTTGCAAAATGTTGTGCTGTATTTATTTTTATATGTTTTGGATGGTTTGAATGAAAATTTATAATTCTTCCTGAGGCGATTGGTTTTTGATACCAGTCAAATGTTAATATATGTTACCCTAGACCTAGAGCTTGAAAAACACAGAGTTAATTTAAAACATAATAAGGTCGAATAAAAATACACTAAACTAATGAGTATATACGGAAGGCACGCCGTAAGCATCATCATGAAGCTATATTACATGAAAACTACAACAAAAATATAAATAAAAGTATTAGAAACTACTCAAAGGCTAATAAATTAAAAGCAAAGCTTAAAACATCATTAACATTCCTTATTATATGTAGAAAAAGTGGATTAATACCAAATTTCCTCACAAATGCAACAAAAAACGTTGAAAAGCTATTTATATTAAACAACAACTTACCAATTGACACAACAACAAAAATTAAAGCCCTGTTGGAAAATATATATGCAATTTCCATATAAAGATTTTAGACTTAATTATTAAACTCAAGCATGAGGAAATAATGGCAAACAACAAAGAATTAGAAAGACATGTAACATACATACAACAGAATCTTTCAGAAGAACATTACAACTTATTATGTAGAAGTGAAAATATAATTTTTCAAAGCATAGAAAACATGAGAGTCAAAACACAAATCAAAAAATTTAGTGCGTTGAAAAGTATCCAGGAGAAAAAGCCATTTATAAAATACAACGAAAATTGGTTCATAAATAAAACAAATTCGGAAATTCCTACCAACTCACAAAAATTGCTATCATTGGGCGTAAAATTTGCACTGCCAATTAAACAGCAACAATTTCCTATTTTCAAATGTATTGCCGACGGGGAAGACATTATACAAAGTAACAAAGATAAAGAAAAGCAAGAGATTGTCAGAACAAAACTTGTTATGACGATGGATAATTATCTAAATAAACGAACATTAACAACAAATGAAAAAGCGATAATCTGCATAGTGGAGCAAACACAAAAATTTTTTTGCAAAAATAAAAATATTATTATTTTGAGAGCGAATAAAGGAAACACCACCGTAGCTATAGAAAGAAACGAATATGAAACAAAAATGAGAAATATCGTGCAAGATATGTGCACTTCCAAACGTTTAAAAGCAGACCCAGCTACGAAACTACAAACACAAAATAACACACTAGTAGAAAAATTATTTAAATTAAACTTAATCGAAATAAAAGAGAAATACAAACTACTTACTACAGTAGCCAATGCACCAAGGTTATATGGACTCCCAAAAGTTCATAAAGAAGATATGCCACCGATACCGATTTGCCCATCGGTAAATTCACCATCATACGGGCTGTGCAGGTACTTAACCAACATTTTGAACAATTTAACAAAGGGATCAAAATATAATATGCGGTAGAGTTGAAAGGAAAATTGGCACAAATGTCTATTTCTGAGGATGAGGTCTTAGTTTCTTTTGACGTCATGTCATTGTTTCCAAGTATACCTTTAAACTTGGCAATTGATTTGATAAAGAAAAAATGGGAAAAGATTTCCACATTCACAAAAATACCTAAAGATTTTTTGAGATTTTGAGTTTTTGTATAAAAGAAAACAGGTATTTCAAATATAATGATAAAATTTATGAACAATTGAGAGGAGTGCCTATGGGTTCACCAGCTTCACCCATTATTGCGGATATAATTATGGAAGAACTCCTGGATACAACTATGGAGAACTTAGAACAAAAAGCGAGAGCTCTAAGCAAATATGTAGATGACTTGTTTTGCATCATTAACAATAATACTATAGATGAAGCACTTAAATGTTTGAATAGCTTCCATCGACAAATTCAGTTCACCAAGGAAATAGAGAAGGATGGAAAACTACCGTTTTTAGATGCGCTGATTACACGTGAACAACATATATTAACATTTGACTGGTATCAAAAACCGATCGCCTCAGGAAGAATTATAAATTTTCATTCAAACCATCCAAAACATATAAAAATAAATACAGCACAAAATTTTGCAAGAAGAGTTTTACAAATAAGTAATGAAAAATTTCACAAAGAAAATTATAGAAGAATAAAGAAAATATTGCTAAGAAATAGTTTTCCTTAGACTATGGCAATGCAGATCATTACAAACGCAGTAAAAAATCTCAATAAGGTACAGACGATAAAGTCGGAAAAAATTTTTAAGTCAATGATACATGTTCCCGGTTTTTCAGAGAGGATCTTACATTCTAATATATACGATAAAGAAAATATCAGTATTGCGCTAAAAACCACGAACACTTTAAACTCACTTTTTACCAACACCAAAACTAAAATAGAAAAATTAGACAAGTATAATGTGATACGCAAAATACCTTGTAATGGCGACGTGTTAAATAGATGTGAGAAAATATACGTAGGTTGATACAGCCGTAGTGACCAGTGAGGTTTCCGCCTAGCTCTTGTTAACGGTAAACATGTCCCAGAGGGTCCCACCCTTTCACTGGGTACGCTGGTCATAAAAAAATTTAACTAAAAAAAAATACACACTATACTTTACCAATTTAGCCGTACCACCTTAATGCTCTTTTTATCTTCTTTACTTTTTTCAGGCAGATGTTACGCCCTATGTTGCCCTCCCAACCATGTCACGAACTATACCAAAGGATGACTTTTACCGTGAATCCACTACTCCATCGACTTAAATTTCCGCTTTAGCTTACCTTCATGCCTTTAACCCCTTTAAATTTAGTACCAACACATCTTCATTTTGCTTCAAACGTTATAAATGAACATATTTTATTAAACAGATAAAAAAAACTACTAGAATAAAATACAAATTATTGAAAATTGAAATTTTACGCCCTAATATGTAATACACAAACAAAATTTAAATAAAACTAATCACTAGTGCATGAAAATGTAGAACAATTTGTATTTTTTTACCAATCCTTCTAACAACAAATTGATTTCTTTTACCTTGACTTGCTCATACAAATATTTTATTATTTTAGGGAAATTCTGCTATCGTTAATATCATAATTATTAAAAAAAACTTTGCTATACAAACAAATATCCTTTTTTTCTTCGTTGTACAATTTCCTAACAATCTGTAAACATGTATACAAAAATAACCCCTTTTCTTTTTGCTTTGAAATAGTCTAAATCAATCAAAATCTTTCTTTCTCTACTAAATCACTGTATTTACTCTATAAACCCTAACTCGAAGGAGCTCCCTAAAGCTAGTACTTTTTCCTGCACTTTTTCTTCAGGATCACGACTAAAAATTCAGCAATTGATTTAAACTATCGTTGTTTAGCTTTTTATTATGTTTTAATTTCCGGAATTAAAACAAATTTATCTAACAAAACACACTGCTCTCTACGGGGAGGTGGATAAACTATGAACGAAGAAATAAAGCTTATTATTTTTTTGTATGAAAAGTAAGTTTGCTTTTAGGCAAAAATCAAACAGCACTATGGAAAATTATTCTACAATTTTTCTTTTACGGATAAAAACTATTATAAAGACACTAACAATATAATAATAAATGAAACTGAATATAAGATGATATGAGATATATTTCTTGGATAATTGCCCTTTTTTCTGTCTCTATTTAAAATTTTTCTTTTTGACTTTTTTTATGAATTTTCTGTTTCGTTTTTCTTTAAATATTTACTCACATAACCATAAAGATTTTACTTTCTTTGCTTATTTTTTTAACTTATTTGTTCTAGGCAATATAATTAATTAATTGTTCCTTTTCTTTTTTAGCTATGTTTTTTTCTTCACGTTTCTGGATTTTTTCTTTCCACCGAATTTTAGGTTATGGTTTCTAGTAGCTTGGAAAGATTTTTATTTGGTTACCTGGCTATTTGCTTTGGTCATGGAAGCTACCTTTTTCCTCTTAGCCTTTCCTACCGCACCTCAAGACTCTTCCTTTCTATGCTCCTTGGGATCTCTTGTTTAAAATAAAGCTATAGCCAGCTGTAAATTTTTTAATACATCAAATTTAACCACAATCAGAAATTAAAATAAACTATAATTTCCTTACGTTTTCTTATTTTTTTGCACTTTTTAATTTTAATTCAAGCCCCTTGGGATCGGGATTATCCCATAAAAGGTTTCTTCAAAAAAAAATCACTCCTAAAATTAAATTTAAAACAAGGCACAATATAAATTCCAAAATCTTTAATTTCTCTACATCTACTAACTTTTTTTTCTTTATTTTTCCGATTTCTCTGTTATTACGTCGGTTTAAAATGACTCACGGTGTGCACACTTGAAAGGACTTTTTGCTTTTGATTAAATTAAATTTTTCTACCATCCTTTCAACTCGTCTCTATCCTACCCGACTTTCCAATTTTCCCATCGGTTTTCCGCCAAATCAGCCATCTTTACTGTGCAGGTTATATCTAGAATTTTCTTTATAATAATCTTTTTGGATTTGGACTTAATTTCCAAAAAAACTGGTTTTATCAATAATCTAACTGATCTTATTATTATCCTTTTCTCTACGTCTTAATTTCTTCACCTTCACCCCGCCGTTTCTACTCCTGCTCATGTTCTTTCCCATTTTCGTCCTTCTTTGACCTTTTCTGTCATTAGGTACTCATAAAACTAGCAAGAGTTTATTGTTTGCACATTTACAAAAAAATTTCACAAATACGAGTTTTAAAACTAACCGTTTCTATAGTATTTACGCACCCATGAATGGAAACTACATCCCTGTTTTTGTTTGTGTAATCATTTATTAGGTCTTGTGAGTTACAACCAAAACAAGCATTACAGACAACTTGCAGACATATATAATTTTTTTGACGGCTGCACATCAACTTTATTTTTCCGCAATTTTACATTCTTTTAATGAATTGTAAAAATTTACTTTAATAAATAAAACCCTAACTAAATAAAAATTAAAAAAAAAATAAACATACATAAATTCATCGTATTCAACGGTGATATAAGTGTTTTTTTCAATGATTTGTGATCTAGACCACAACAATAAAAAAAATTCTGACAAACTACCACCGCTTAATTTCTGCACATGCCTTGCAGACCGGTGGCAAACACAATGCAAAGGCATGATATGAAATGTCCCTATGCGGTACAAAAAAAAACAACAAATCTACATACAATCACTACAGGCCAAGCGAAATCTTGGTAGGTAGTTTTGACCAAAATCACCAACTTTTCTGATGGCAGATGTTGGTATATATGTATGTATATGCATATAATAAATACTCGTACAGTGGAGTTCAGGTATGGCAAACTTCATGCACATTGAAATTTCTAATGTTTCTGAGCTCGTGTATGTGACAGTTGGAGAGTCCAAAGGAAAAGTAGTGCATTTGCAGATAAACTAACCGCTGACTGGTATGTCATCCGCAACAATACTCCTGGTTCTACGCGTTACAAGTAGGAAACGGTGTGCGGATTCTTGCAGTTTTTTCTGAACCTCTACAAAAATACGTGGGGAACTCCCACACCCTGACGTCTCACTCAAAAGCCGGGCTTGTACTCTAGCTACCTGGTAGGTATACTTAAACATATCTGCCACTGTGCCCTATTATGTGTGTTATTTTGTGTTATCTATCGGTGTACTATTCAAAAGCGGAAACCTCATCCCATCAATTTGAGAGAAATAGCCTACTGTAGAACTTTCTTTTGGTAAGAAAACCCATAGTGGCAACCCCATATAAGTGAACGATTTTAATTATATTCTTGTAATTGGATTGGTTACCAATTGAGCACACAGTGCAATCATTATATATCAAATCGAACTAATCGAATTAATATTCTAACTAATTAATATTCTAACTAAATCGAATTAATATTCTTCTCTTTATACATTTATTCTAGGTCTTTCAATATGCGCGGGTATCACCTCTATTTATTTCTCCCAATGGAAAAGCAGCTCTCTGATATGGAATTATGTGTCTCCAAATTTCCTTCCTTTTACCAAAAAGGACGGACATTCGAAACACTATTGGTTCGAACTGTGATCAGTACACCCTTAATTGTGCTTTACGGGAAGTAAACTTGTTCCTCATGTAATATTAAGAGTTTACTTTGTTTACCCTTTCTACTTTTTTTCAGGTATTTTTGAACGACAATGCCGTTCTTATAGACTATTGTAAAATGGGACAACACAGCAACACTAACTATCACAGATGAATCACCGGTTTATTTTTCCTATGGGCGGAATGGTATGTAAAAAAAATTTTTATTCTATATTGGCAGTATAAGTATTTCTATTAGGTACTAGGTATTGTTATCTTATGTCAGGTACTAGGAATATTTATCACAGATTTAAAGGTAAAAAGGAAAAATTTATAAAACTCATAAAAGTGGGACATCACCGAACATTTACAGGTAGAAATAGATAAAATAATCACTTGACTTATGTCCTACTATTGCACCAGAAAAAATTTATTATTTTTTTAATTATTTTAAAGTTTTTTTTGTTTATCAATTTAGACTTTTATATCCTTTACGTGATAAATACCTATTGTTTTACCATCTAACGTTTCCAGTTCGTACATGTTGTTACCAACAGGTCGAACCACCCTACATTTCAGAAACTTTCGGCTAAACTTGGCATTCACATTATTTGCAAAATTACTTTGAACCATGTTTCTCCTATAAACCTCCTGACCGGGCAGGAATTTAACTATACGGGCTCTTTTGTTGTATCTTTCAGCACTTTTCTCATAGGCTTTGTTCATGTTTTCTTTTATTTGATCCCTTATCAACTCCATACGCTCATTTGGTTTTGTTATGATCCGGTGATCGGCAATTGACTGTAGTTTTCGGCCTAATTTGTAGTCAGATCCGCTTGAATAAATGTGAAATCCGAATAATGCAAAGAAAGGCGTAAAACCTATTGCACTATGAAAGGAGTTTCGCAATGCACAAGCTATCTCGGAAAGATAGAGATCCCAATCTCGATGATCATCTTTTAAATATGCTCTTATGGCCGATAAAATACTTTGATTGACTCGCTCGGAGGCGTTACTACACGGTTGATACACTGGTGTTTTGATGTGCTGTATTTTGTACGTGCTTATCATATTTTGAAAGGCTTTGGACACAAATTGTACGCCGTTGTCCGTATGGATAATTTCTGGCACACCAAATTTGTGAAACACTTCCTGTATCAGGAATTCAATCACATTTCCGGCCGTGGCTTCTTTCATGGCTTTTATAAAAGTATATTTGGTGAAGTGATCGAGGACTATAAAAACGTAGCAGTTTCCACTTTTGGATCTTGGATACTTGCCTAGGAAGTCTAAATACAATTTTTGAAAGGGTCGCTCAGTTTTGACTTGATTTCCTATTTCCGGCCGCAGGTTTTGGTTAGACGGTTTTATTTCCTTGCAAGTTTGACAGCCGCGGATATATTCTTTTACCTAAGTGGGCAGTTTAGGCCAATAGAAGAATCTTCTTAGGCATTCTAATGTTTTTGTAACCCCTCCGCGCGCTGATGTCAAACTTACATGGGCTTTTTCTATTATGGGCTGGGTAATATTTGGCGGAATCCACATCTTCCACTGACATTCAGTACCGTTGCCCCTGTCGAAATCCGTTCTTTTGTAGGCTATTCCATCCTCAACCTTTAAATCTGGTAAGCTATCTTTATTTTCATTTATGTGGCGAATTAAGTCCAGATATTCCTCGCTTTGGAATTCTGTAGTTTCGAAATCAAAAATATCTTCAAACTCTAATTCTTCTACGCACACATCATGATTTTCCAGCCGTGAAAGCATGTCAGCGACTACATTATCGGAGCCTTTCCTGTGCTCTGTTTCAAAATCGAACGATTGTAACTGGAGTGACCACCGTGCCAGTCTACCTGTTATGTCTTTCAGGGACATTAGCCACCTAAGGCTAGCGTGGTCAGTAACTATGGTGAAAGGCATCATCTCTATATATGGACGGAATTTCTTTACTGCCATTACAGCCGCCAAACACTCTTTTTCGGTAACGGTGTAATTCTTTTGGCACTTGTTTAGTTTTTGGCTGTAAAAAGCAATCGGATGTTCTTCCATTTTGTCACTCAGTTGATATAGGACCGCCCCGATTCCGTAGTCGCATGCATCACATTGTATCCATTGTATCCGTAGAACTGGTGCAGATGTTAAGGCTTTCTTTAAGTTTTCAAAAGACTCTATGGCTTCAGGTGTCATTTAAAATTTTGTTGATTTTTTTAGCCTATCGGTTAACGGCGCAGATATAGAGACAAAATCCTTTATAAATCTGCGGTACCAGCCTGCCGTTCCGAGAAAACTACGCACTTCGCGAGGCGATTTCGGTACCCTGATTTCTTTTATTGCCCGTACTTTTTCCGGATCTGTTTTAAGATTTCCGCCGCCTATGATGAAGCCGAGGTATTTCAATTGTTGAAAACAAAATTTAGATTTTTTAAGGCCTATAGTGAGGTTGGCTTTCTTCAAACATACTGCTACCTCCTCTAATATTTTCAAATGTTTTTCAAAACTATCCGAGATTACCAGGAGATCATCCAAATAGATAAAGACGTTTTCTTTAAGTTTCTGCGGAATGACTTTATCCATAAGTCTGCAAAAACGTTGCGCCGCGTTGCAAAGACCGAAAGGCATGACTCGAAATTGGTAGAGTGGACGACCTGGTACGGTGAACGCTGTGTACGGCCTACACTCTTCCTCTAGCTCTATCTGCCAGAAAGCAAACTTCAAGTCGACGCTACTTATATAATAAGTTTCGTTAATCCGACTCAAAATACCATCTATATTTTGAAGGGGATAGGCATCTTTAACTGTAATATTGTTTAGCTTTCTGGCGTCAAGGCAAAATCTGTTTTATCGGGCTTTCGAACAACTGTCGTTCTATTCGACCAAGGGCCTTCACTCTCTTCAATAACCTTCAACGCAAGCATAGTATCTATTTCCCTATACACAATTTCTTGTACGGCTGGCGATAGTGGGTAATGGCGGTCTTTGAAAGGAACTGCACCCTCTACTAATTTTATCGAGTGCTTCTCGAGAGGAGTGCAACCTAAGCCATCTTTCTCAAAGGTTAGAAACAAATCGACTATTTTCTGTAAGTCTTCCTGCTGTTCTGGGCTTAAGATATGAGGACAGGTTTTATGGTCTGCTACTTTAAAATCTTCCTGTAACTTCTCAACATTTAATTCGTTGATTTTAAAAACTTCAGGCGCTAGACCAAAAGATGTCCAAAAATCTACGCCCAGATAGGCTTCTTGCTCCAAATCTGGACACAAGTAAAATACAATTTTCTTTGTTTCCCCCTTGAAAATAATATCTAAGTCTACTTTACCCACCAATCTATGTTTCTTACCAGCCGCCGTTGAAACTAATGAATATATTGGTTTAAAACTAATCCCTAATCTTTCCACTAACTCTCTACAATTCTTACCTAATAGGCTGACTGAAGCGCCAGTATCTAATAAACCTTTTATATATGCATTGCCTATTTTAATTTCGGCGAACGCCCTCGGATCGCCTTCCCTACTGACTGTCTTTACCGCCTCTATTATTAATTTTCGAATTTTCCTCCTCTCTGCAAACTTTTTTCTTAATTTTAGTATCCTGTTTGAAGTTGTTTTCCCAACGACTATTGACTCATTAAAAATTCTGTTTCTAACTCTTTGATAGTTTTGTTCTCTATCTTCTATAGAATACGTGTGCCGCAATTTAGGATTAAATTCATTAAAATTCCTAACCGTTTTTACCAAATTAAATTTTGTATGTTTTTCCGTTATAGTGCTGATTGCGGGGTTTCTTTGGAACGATGGTTCTCCGCAGTTCCCTCGCTCCGACGAAAATATCGTGTCTTACAATTGGTACAATTTGGGGACTTGATCTGGCTTGCCACAGCTATAACAAAATATTGACCTTTCTTCTGAAGGACAATAATAAAATACGTGTCCCTTTTTGCGACAATTCCAGCATTCCAGGTGGTTGTGATGGCTGGATGTATCTGGCTTCTTTGCGACAGAATATTTTCTCCACTTCGATGCATTCCTGCCGCAGTTCTTCAACCGAATCAACAACAATGGGGTAAACTCTATTTCAAATTTCGTCACGTAAATTTTTCTTTATCATTTTGATCATTTCTTTTTCAGAAACTGTAATATTTAACCTGGAACGCATCTGAGTCATCATAAAGAAGAACGCGTCGATACCCTCGCCATGTTGTTGCTTCCGTTCGACAATGTCGCTCATAAGCTCGAAGCTAGACCTGGTGGACTGATACTGTTTCAACAATGCGTCTTTTAAGGTGGACCATTCCGTAACCAGGTTAGTTTGTAAGAACAACCAGTACCACTTTTCGGCCACTCCTTTTACTAATAAATGAAAATTGTCTAAAACTTCATCCCATGAAACTCCGTACTGCCTCTGTAGGCGTTCTACTCGAAATACAAAATCTTCCACAGCCAGTTTATTGACATTACCATCGAACTCGATGCCCCATTTGTCAATTCTCATTTTGTGGCAATTTTTTTGAGAGTTTGTGGCCTCATTATTATCTACTGAAGCTCTCGAAGAGTTAGCTGAGCTCGTCGACGGGGGAAGCGTACGGTTAAAACCTAATTCATCGTTCTTTTTTAAACTGGGCACTATTTCATCTATTTCGGTTTTCCTGCTGTGTATGCTGCAGAACTACACTTAACTTCCCTACTGTGGCGGTTAAATCAGCTATTTGTCTCTTCATTTCAACAATTTGTACTAAACTGTTTTGTTCCAAAACTATTGGCTGGTTTCTAGCGGGTTGAAGTGATCCAGCTGATCCCTGCCCTCTTGCCTCGATATTAGCGTCCGCACTAGTACTTGGTTTATCCGCCATTATCGTTTCCGATTTGTCGTGAATCTGAGGATTATTATTTTTGCCTGTAGGTGGATTCATTGTATTAATTCTGCTAGCACTAATTTTCTGACTAGGGGTGTTGGACTTATCAGTCTTGCCAAATTCAATCAGGGAAGACCGATTTAGATCAAATTGTGCCTCTCGCTCACGTTTTCGATCTCGGGTTTCGAGTGGACTTCGGAACATACCCTACTTAGAAATTATTTAAAATTTGCTCTACTTTCTGCACACAATTTGACGACCGGGAAAATTGGAAACTCTGCGGTTGGATGAAATTTGTCTTTTAATATTCGATTTCTAAATTCTTGCATAAAATGAACCCTCTATGAAACAGAACGATGCACCACACAAAATTAGCTATATTCTCTATAATATGGCTCTAAATTGCTATTTTTCTAATCGCTCAAGTTCCTCCTTTTTTTTCAAAGGAAGATTCTTCTAAACTAATACGTTTTTTTATTTTTTTTATTATTATTTTTTTTGCTAAAAAAATTAAATCCGGCAAGTATTGTTAACCTTTCCAGAAAACCCTATTTATTGTTTTATATTGTATTTTTCATACGGGTTTGGCATGAAGGTTAAAGCGGTTGTCGACTTAAATATAAAAAAAAGTAGATACAAAAAGTATTACTTGGTGGTACGTAAGACGATAAAAAAAACAAATGAATTGTATAGGCTCTCATATACTATCATAATCCTCCTCTTGCGAATAGTTATGAGTTATACAAGGTCCTATCGGCGACTCTCGGCACTTCAGACCCTGTGATACATAAAAATTTTTATCACAGGCGGCTACCGACGCTGTCTACCGTAATAGATATATATGCTGAAACTAATTTATATATGAAAAATATAAGAAAAATGATGGTAATACTATTAGAGGACCGAATTAGAGATTTCTAAGCTTAACTCTTTTTCTTACTGAATTTTTCGAGATTCACACTTTCCTGGTAGACAGAAATTATTGACATTTGGTACTAACTTTCGAAGCTCTTACTTCAAGGTGCTACCAAACGCCAATGAATCAAACCACCAGATTTGTGCTTCACTAGATGGGCTATTAAAAAAACTATTATTCTATATTTTTTTTCATGCCTAGTTGGAGCTACATGCAATTGAATTTGCGTTAGTTTGGCTTATTTATCGCCAAACTTGCTTTTATTGAAATTGGGCGCCATTTATGATACAGCCGTAGTGACCAGTGAGGTTTCCGCCTAGCTCTTGTTAACGGTAAACATGTCCCAGAGGGTCCCACCCTCTCACTGGTTACGCTGGTCATAAAAAATGTAACTAAAAAAAATACACACTATACTTTACCAATTTAGCCGTACCACCTTAATACTCTTTTTATCTTCTTTACTTTTTTCAGGCAGATGTTACGCCCTATGTTGCCCTCCCAACCATGTCACGAACTATACCAAAGGATGACTTTTACCGTGAACCCACTACTCCATCGACTTACATTTCCGCTTTAGCTTACCTTCATGCCTTTAACCCCTTTAAATTTAGTACCAACACATCTTCATTTTGCTTCAAACGTTATAAATGAACATATTTTATTAAACAGATAAAAAAAACTACTAGAATAAAATATAAATTATTGAAAATTGAAATTTTACGCCCTAATATTTAATACATAAAAAAATTTAAATAAAACTAACCACTAGTGCATGAAAATGTAGAACAATTTGTATTATTTTTACCAATCCTTCTAACAACAAATTGATTTCTTTTACCTTGACTTGCTCATACAAATATTTTATTATTTTAGGGAAATTCTGCTATCGTTAATATCATAATTATTAAAAAAAAACTTTGCTATACAAACAAATATCATTTTTTTCTTCGTTGTACAATTTCCTAACAATCTGTAAACATGTATACAAAAATAACCCCTTTTCTTTTTGCTTTGAAATAGTCTAAATCAATCAAAATCTTTCTTTCTCTACTAAATCACTGTATTTACTCTATAAACCCTAACTCGAAGGATCTCCCTAAAGCTAGTACTTTTTCCTGCACTTTTTCTTCAGGATCACGACTAATCTGCAACTGATTTAAACTATCGTTGTTTAGCTTTTTGTTATGTTGTAATTTCCGGAATTAAAACAAATTTATCTAACAAAACACACTGCCCTCTACGGGGAGGTGGATAAACTATGAACGAACAAATAAAGCTTATTATTTTTTTGTATGAAAAGTAAGTTTGCTTTTAGGCAAAAATCAAACTGCACTATGGAAAATTATTCTACAATTTTTCTTTTACGGATAAAAACTATTATAAAGACACTAAAAAAAAAATAGACAATAAATATAAATAAATATAATAATAAATAAAACTGAATATAAGATGATATGAGATATATTTCTTGGATAATTGCCCTTTTTTTCTGTCTCTATTTAAAATTTTTCTTTTTGACTTTTTTGACTTTTTTATGAATTTTCTGTTTCGTTTTTCTTTAAATATTTACTCACATAACAATAAAGATTTTACTTTCTTTGCTTTTTTTCGACGCTACTTATATAATAAGTTTCGTTAATCCGACTCAAAATACCATCTATATTTTGAAGGGGATAGGCATCTTTAACTGTAATATTGTTTAGCTTTCTGGCGTCAAGGCAAAATCTGTTTTATCGGGCTTTCGAAGAACTGTCGTTCTATTCGACCAAGAGCCTTCACTCTCTTCAATAACCTTCAACGCAAGCATAGTATCTATTTCTCTATACACAATTTCTTGTACGGCTGGCGATAGTGGGTAATGGCGGTCTTTGAAAGGAACTGCACCCTCTACTAATTTTATCGAGTGCTTCTCGAGAGGAGTGCAACCTAAGCCATCTTTCTCAAAGGTTAGAAACAAATCGACTATTTTCTGTAAGTCTTCCTGCTGTTCTGGGCTTAAGATATGAGGACAGGTTTTATGGTCTGCTACTTTAAAATCTTCCTGTAACTTCTCAACATTTAATTCGTTGATTTTAAAAACTTCAGGCGCTAGACCAAAAGATGTCCAAAAATCTACGCCCAGATAGGCTTCTTGCTCCAAATCTGGACACAAGTAAAATACAATTTTCTTTGTTTCCCCCTTGAAAATAATATCTAAGTCTACTTTACCCACCAATCTATGCTTCTTACCAGCCGCCGTTGAAACTAATGAATATATTGGTTTAAAACTAATCCCTAATCTTTCCACTAACTCTCTACAATTCTTACCTAATTGGCTGACTGAAGCGCCAGTATCTAATAAACCTTTTATATATGCATTGCCTATTTTAATTTCGGCGAACGCTCTCGGATCGCCTTCCCTACTGACTGTCTTTACCGCCTCTATTATTAATTTTCGAATTTTCCTCCTCTCTGCAAACTTTTTTCTTAATTTTAGTATCCTGTTTGAAGTTGTTTTCCCAACGACTATTGACTCATTAAAAATTCTGTTTCTAACTCTTTGATAGTTTTGTTCTCTATCTTCTATAGAATACGTGTGCCGCAATTTAGGATTAAATTCATTAAAATTCCTAACCGTTTTTACCAAATTAAATTTTGTATGTTTTTCCGTTATAGTGCTGATTGCGGGGTTTCTTTGGAACGATGGTTCTCCGGAGTTCCCTCGCTCCGACGAAAATATCGTGTCTTACAATTGGTACAATTTGGGGACTTGATCTGGCTTGCCACAGCTATAACAAAATATTGACCTTTCTTCTGAAGGACAATAATAAAATACGTGTCCCTTTTTGCGACAATTCCAGCATTCTAGGTGGTTGTGATGGCTGGATGTATCTGGCTTCTTTGCGACAGAATATTTTCTCCACTTCGATGCATTCCTGCCGCAGTTCTTCAACCGAATCAACAACAATGGGGTAAACTCTATTTTAAATTTCGTCACGTAAATTTTTCTTTATCATTTTGATCATTTCTTTTTCAGAAACTGTAATATTTAACCTGGAACGCATCTGAGTCATCATAAAGAAGAACGCGTCGATACCCTCGCCATGTTGTTGCTTCCGTTCGACCATGTCGCTCATAAGCTCGAAGCTAGACCTGGTGGACTGATACTGTTTCAACAATGCGTCTTTTAAGGTGGACCATTCCGTAACCAGGTTAGTTTGTAAGAACAACCAGTACCACTTTTCGGCCACTCCTTTTACTAATAAATGAAAATTGTCTAAAACTTCATCCCATGAAACTCCGTACTGCCTCTGTAGGCGTTCTACTCGAAATACAAAATCTTCCACAGCCAGTTTATTGACATTACCATCGAACTCGATGCCCCATTTGTCAATTCTCATTTTGTGGCAATTTTTTTGAGAGTTTGTGGCCTCATTATTATCTACTGAAGCTCTCGAAGAGTTAGCTGAACTCGTCGACGGGGGAAGCGTACGGTTAAAACCTAATTCATCGTTCTTTTTTAAACTGGGCACTATTTCATCTATTTCGGTTTTCCTGCTGTGTATGCTGCAGAACTACACTTAACTTCCCTACTGTGGCGGTTAAATCAGCTATTTGTCTCTTCATTTCAACAATTTGTACTAAACTGTTTTGTTCCAAAACTATTGGCTGGTTTCTAGCGGGTTGAAGTGATCCAGCTGATCCCTGCCCTCTTGCCTCGATATTAGCGTCCGCACTAGTACTTGGTTTATCCGCCATTATCGTTTCCGATTTGTCGTGAATCTGAGGATTATTATTTTTGCCTGTAGGTGGATTCATTGTATTAATTCTGCTAGCACTAATTTTCTGACTAGGGGTGTTGGACTTATCAGTCTTGCCAAATTCAATCAGGGAAGACCGATTTAGATCAAATTGTGCCTCTCGCTCACGTTTTCGATCTCGGGTTTCGAGTGGACTTCGGAACATACCCTACTTAGAAATTATTTAAAATTTGCTCTACTTTCTGCACACAATTTGACGACCGGGAAAATTGGAAACTCTGCGGTTGGATGAAATTTGTCTTTTAATATTCGATTTCTAAATTCTTGCATAAAATGAACCCTCTATGAAACAGAACGATGCACCACACAAAATTAGCTATATTCTCTATAATATGGCTCTAAATTGCTATTTTTCTAATCGCTCAAGTTCCTCCTTTTTTTTCAAAGGAAGATTCTTCTAAACTAATACGTTTTTTTATTTTTTTTACTATTATTTTTTTTGCTAAAAAAATTAAATCCGGCAAGTATTGTTAACCTTTCCAGAAAACCCTATTTATTGTTTTATATTGTATTTTTCATACGGGTTTGGCATGAAGGTTAAAGCGGTTGTCGACTTAAATATAAAAAAAAGTAGATACAAAAAGTATTACTTGGTGGTACGTAAGACGATAAAAAAAACAAATGAATTGTATAGGCTCTCATATACTATCATAATCCTCCTCTTGCGAATAGTTATGAGTTATACAAGGTCCTATCGGCGACTCTCGGCACTTCAGACCCTGTGATACATAAAAATTTTTATCACAGGCGGCTACCGACGCTGTCTACCGTAATAGATATATATGCTGAAACTAATTTATATATGAAAAATATAAGAAAAATGATGGTAATACTATTAGAGGACCGAATTAGAGATTTCTAAGCTTAACTCTTTTTCTTACTGAATTTTTCGAGATTCACACTTTCCTGGTAGACAGAAATTATTGACATTTGGTACTAACTTTCGAAGCTCTTACTTCAAGGTGCTACCAAACGCCAATGAATCAAACCACCAGATTTGTGCTTCACTAGATGGGCTATTAAAAAAACTATTATTCTATATTTTTTTTCATGCCTAGTTGGAGCTACATGCAATTGAATTTGCGTTAGTTTGGCTTATTTATCGCCAAACTTGCTTTTATTGAAATTGGGCGCCATTTATGATACAGCCGTAGTGACCAGTGAGGTTTCCGCCTAGCTCTTGTTAACGGTAAACATGTCCCAGAGGGTCCCACCCTCTCACTGGTTACGCTGGTCATAAAAAATGTAACTAAAAAAAATACACACTATACTTTACCAATTTAGCCGTACCACCTTAATACTCTTTTTATCTTCTTTACTTTTTTCAGGCAGATGTTACGCCCTATGTTGCCCTCCCAACCATGTCACGAACTATACCAAAGGATGACTTTTACCGTGAACCCACTACTCCATCGACTTACATTTCCGCTTTAGCTTACCTTCATGCCTTTAACCCCTTTAAATTTAGTACCAACACATCTTCATTTTGCTTCAAACGTTATAAATGAACATATTTTATTAAACAGATAAAAAAAACTACTAGAATAAAATATAAATTATTGAAAATTGAAATTTTACGCCCTAATATTTAATACATAAAAAAATTTAAATAAAACTAACCACTAGTGCATGAAAATGTAGAACAATTTGTATTATTTTTACCAATCCTTCTAACAACAAATTGATTTCTTTTACCTTGACTTGCTCATACAAATATTTTATTATTTTAGGGAAATTCTGCTATCGTTAATATCATAATTATTAAAAAAAAACTTTGCTATACAAACAAATATCATTTTTTTCTTCGTTGTACAATTTCCTAACAATCTGTAAACATGTATACAAAAATAACCCCTTTTCTTTTTGCTTTGAAATAGTCTAAATCAATCAAAATCTTTCTTTCTCTACTAAATCACTGTATTTACTCTATAAACCCTAACTCGAAGGAGCTCCCTAAAGCTAGTACTTTTTCCTGCACTTTTTCTTCAGGATCACGACTAATCTGCAACTGATTTAAACTATCGTTGTTTAGCTTTTTGTTATGTTGTAATTTCCGGAATTAAAACAAATTTATCTAACAAAACACACTGCCCTCTACGGGGAGGTGGATAAACTATGAACGAACAAATAAAGCTTATTATTTTTTTGTATGAAAAGTAAGTTTGCTTTTAGGCAAAAATCAAACTGCACTATGGAAAATTATTCTACAATTTTTCTTTTACGGATAAAAACTATTATAAAGACACTAAAAAAAAAATAGACAATAAATATAAATAAATATAATAATAAATAAAACTGAATATAAGATGATATGAGATATATTTCTTGGATAATTGCCCTTTT
Source organism: Panzeria rudis (assembly GCA_956483635.1). NCBI lineage: Eukaryota > Metazoa > Arthropoda > Insecta > Diptera > Tachinidae > Panzeria > Panzeria rudis. The sequence goes on from OY101450.1 coordinate 54,210,370, forward strand.
TTCTGTCTCTATTTAAAATTTTTCTTTTTGACTTTTTTGACTTTTTTATGAATTTTCTGTTTCGTTTTTCTTTAAATATTTACTCACATAACAATAAAGATTTTACTTTCTTTGCTTTTTTTTAAACTTATTTGTTCTAGGCAATATAATTAATTAATTGTTCCTTTTCTTTTTTAGCTATGTTTTTTTCTTCACGTTTCTGGATTTTTTCTTTCCACCGAATTTTAGGTTATGGTTTCTAGTAGCTTGGAAAGATTTTTATTTGGTTACCTGGCTATTTGCTTTGGTCATGGAAGCTACCTTTTTCCTCTTAGCCTTTCCTACCGCACCTCAAGACTCTTCCTTTCTATGCTCCTTGGGATCTCTTGTTTAAAATAAAGCTATAGCCAGCTGTAAATTTTTTAATACATCAAATTTAACCACAATCAGAAATTAAAATAAACTATAATTTCCTTACGTTTTCTTATTTTTTTGCACTTTTTAATTTTAATTCAAGCCCCTTGGGATCGGGATTATCCCATAAAAGGTTTCTTCAAAAAAAAAATCACTCCTAAAATTAAATTTAAAACAAGGCACAATATAAATTCCAAAATCTTTAATTTCTCTACATCTACTAACTTTTTTTTCTTTATTTTTCCGATTTCTCTGTTATTACGTCGGTTTAAAATGACTCACGGTGTGCACACTTGAAAGGACTTTTTGCTTTTGATTAAATTAAATTTTTCTACCATCCTTTCAACTCGTCTCTATCCTACCCGACTTTCCAATTTTCCCATCGGTTTTCCGCCAAATCAGCCATCTTTACTGTGCAGGTTATATCTAGAATTTTCTTTATAATAATCTTTTTGGATTTGGACTTAATTTCCAAAAAAACTGGTTTTATCAATAATCTAACTGATCTTATTATTATCCTTTTCTCTACGTCTTAATTTCTTCACCCCGCCGTTTCTACTCCTGCTCATGTTCTTTCCCATTTTCGTCCTTCTTTGACCTTTTCTGTCATTAGGTACTCATAAAACTAGCAAGAGTTTACTGTTTGCACATTTACAAAAAAATTTCACAAATACGAGTTTTAAAACTAACCGTTTCTATAGTATTTACGCACCCATGAATGGAAACTACATCTCTGTTTTTGTTTGTGTAATCATTTATTAGGTCTTGTGAGTTACAACCAAAACAAGCATTACAGACAACTTGCAGACATATATAATTTTTTTGATGGTTGCACATCAACTTTATTTTTCCGCAATTTTACATTCTTTTAATGAATTGTAAAAATTTACTTTAATAAATAAAACCCTAACTAAATAAAAATTAAAAAAAAATAATCATACATAAATTCATCGTATTCAACGGTGATATAAGTGTTTTTTTCAATGATTTGTGATCTAGACTGTGAACCACAACAATAAAAAAAATTCTGACAAACTACCACCGCTTAATTTCTGCACATGCCTTGCAGACCGGTGGCAAACACAATGCAAAGGCTTGATATGAAATGTCCCTATGCGGTACAAAAAAAAAACAACAAATCTACATACAATCGCTACAGGCCAAGCGAAATCTTGGTAGGTAGTTTTGACCAAAATCACCAACTTTTCTGTTGGCAGATGTTGGTATGTATGTATGTATATGCATATAATAAATACTCGTACAGTGGAGTTCAGGTATGGCAAACTTCATGCACATTGAAATTTCTAATGTTTCTGAGCTCGTGTATGTGACAGTTGGAAAGTTCAAAGGAAACGTAGTGCATTTGCAGATAAACTAACCGCTGACTGGTATGTCATCCGCAACAAGGTACATCGAAGTCAAAACTTAGAACAAGATTGGCTGCACACAAATCAAATTATAAAAATCGAATCGGAACAACTGAGCAAAAACAGCACTAGCAGCCCACTGTACAACGAGTGGTCATTCTCCAGACATAAATAATACACAGATTTTACAACAAGAACCAAATTACAAAAAAAGATACACAGTCGAAATGTTACATATAATAAACACTCCTGCAGACATACGTATGAACTACAAAACAGACACCGAAAATTGAGCGCATACGTATAGACATATCATAACAAAATATAAACAAAAGTTTTTTAGTAAACAGTACACCCTCATTTTAAGTGGACGGCTTTACTCAGAAGTACGGCAAAATAAAATAGTGAGTTTGTTTTAGCATATTGTGTTTTTTAATAAATTAAATTTATTATGTTTTTATAAAAAGTAATGTTAATATGTATAAAATAACATTTATCCTTTTTTTACATAACTGTTGTCAGTTTCCTGAAGAAGAACACCGAAGGTGTTAGAAATATTGAAAAAAATAAAAGAATAATTTACATATGTACCTTTAACAAAACAGAAACGAGTTTTTATTTGAAGTTACCCTAGACCTAGAGCCTGAAAAACACAGAGATAATTTAAAACATAATAAGGTCGAATATAAATACACTAAACTAATAAATTTTAATGAGTCCTTTGAAATTGTTTTTGCAATTTTTTTTTGAAAAAATTTATGTTTTTTGATAAAACTTTCTGAATATCTCCGAAACTGTATGACTGTTAAAACATTAATAAGGACGTAATTTAAAGGTTATTTTGTTTTTGAGCATTATGTGTTTTTTAAATTTAATCAAAGAACTAGTTCTCGAGTAAATGTAAATTATGTGATGCAGCATCCCCTTTTTTCTTTATAACGAATAATCTCGAGATACAGAGTCAATTAAAAAAATGTAATTTATAGTACCAAGTGTATACTCCAAGTGATGGAGCTGAGTATCATATGTACGCAAATTGACTAAGAAAATACCGACCTTATAAGTCGTGTTGACCTGTGTTATAAATGAGTTTTTAAAGAAAACTTCTGAAAATGCGTGTTTTTAAGTTTTTATGAACTTCCTATGTACATATCGTTAGCTGAAATGCAAAATCACGTATCTACTTTTATAAAATGTTATAGGAGAGAAAATTAAATATAATATGTATACATTAGAGATGAGCGATCCCGTGATTTTTAAAGAACATCGTGAACAGTGAACGTGATTTAAAAATCGCTGTTACTTAAAACTGTGACTGTGATCACTGTTTCCAGTTCTCTTATAGCAATGTAAGTGCCCTTTTACACACACAAAGTTTTCTTTGCAAAGTTTTAATGCAGCCGGTAGAAAGACAGAGAGAAATACTTCATCTCTCTGTCATTCTGCCGGCTGAATTAAAACTTTGGACAGTAAACTTTGTGTGTATAAAAGGGCACTAATTATCAAAACACACATGCATCTCTACAACAAAAACGTTGTTCTCTAATATACCAAGGCAGATTTAAGTACGCCTTAAAATATACTAAATAATTTTAATAATTTTAAAAAGAAATACTAATAATGAAGAAGAGAACACAAGAAATAACAACACTATTCGTTGATTGTTATTGTACGCAACAAAAACGTTATTACCCACACAAACAGTGAAATATCATAATTTCCTGTATGTAGCAAATAGAAAAGAACAGCTTCGCAAGTAGGAGTTACTTGACAAATTTTGTCACAACTGTGAATCGTGATTTTTCAGTAACAGTGATTAAATCACAGGTACTGAAATATCGCTCATCTCTAGTATACATACACTTCAAGTTCCTGAAGTTAACTGCCTGTCCCAGGATGTCATACATTTTCGTTCGCAGGCGTTTTAAACGACAAACAGCTGTCCCACTAAAAGCCTTCGACAAGTCGAAAGAAAATGAGTGCGAACGATAACGTAAGCATTTCAATACAAATTTGCGTCCCACTAACAAATTTTTCAGTCATTTGTACGAACACAAATGCTAAAAGTAGGCATAGAAGTTAATTGTCAAAATGTTTCTTTAGTTCAAGCAATAAAAAACAATTGTTGGAGCAATAATAATTTTTTAGACAATTTTACAATATGGCCAGAAAAGTGGGCAGTACCACGCCCATGAAATTAAATATTCATTTAAACTACTTCTATTTCACCGCTTCTTATGAAACTTCGCACAAAATTAGTTCTCGTGAAAGTACATCATTATGATAAAAATTATGGACAATGCCACGACCATTTTGTAGTCGGTATTTTTGCAAGAATTATTTTAAATTCCAGCAAGAAAACAAGAAAAACAATTATTTAATATATTTTGCTTTGGTCATTGGATTTGCTGCTACCCGGTCATCTGCCGGTCTTAATGATGTTCTCCCATACGTACAGACATACATATGTATGTACATATATATGTACAATACAATGTTAATATGTCCAATAGCAGCTTCATTGAGTAGTTGTCTGCATAGCTGTCCTTTGGCCAGACTTTCTCGTCTAGGTTTGTGAAAAAGAGGTTTCGCGGAATAACTCTAATTTGCCTGAGGCTGGTATTTATGATAGAGGAGAAAGTACTTAAGCCGACGAACAATCCTCCAAGTGTCTTTTTTATGTTTAGGCGTTTGTTCATTTAGGCGTTTGGATTGATTTTTCTTGAGTCTTTTTATGTGACAATTGTATGATTCTTAAAACAAATTTCGGTTTTTTTGGGCGGTCTTTGTTCATTAAATTGTACAACGCAAAAAATTACATAGTCTTAACGACTGACTCTGGTAGAAGCCGCCAAAAAACTATACATACGTGTATCAGTTTTGAAAGTTCACATCTGAAATTCATTTAAGGGGGAGTTAAATTAAAGATGTGTTTTTATGTAAAACACCAGTAGTGCAATTCACAAACTTATTTTAACGCTAAACAAGGCGTTTAAAGAAGTTAACACCAAAATTATTGATTTTACTATTCATTAAACTTTTAAGCACTACTAGCTGCGTTAACTAAACGGCAATAATTTTTGTGGTGTTATTGAATAGACATCAGTCAGCTGTTCACTTAAAGCACGTCGTCTTTGGCAAAACTCAAATAATTATTCGACAACAATATACACGCATACGAAATCTTTTATATATAAATAACAATATTTATATTATATAAACAATTAATTTAACTTCTATTTCTCAAAATTAAAGAAATTCATGAAAATATGTTCGTGTTCAAGCATAAATTCATTTCTTTTTTCTCTATTCCACTTTGTGCTTTTCGTCTATTTTAATAGTGTTGGAAAGTGATATAAAATTTTAACAAAGGCCTTAACACGAAGTTAACGAATGAAATAAGCGTTAATTCAAACAGTAATCATTGGAGACAAAATTACCTTTTATTTAAGCGTTAAAAGTTAGTTACAGGAGAAAGATTTTAGCGCTCCACCTATCGTGGTATGGGTACTTTTGCTCGTTTCTTAAACAAGCTGCGAAAACTCCCCTTCATCGGTAATATCGCAGGTTAAAATGTTCTACAAAAATACCCGCAATGAACTTTTACTATAGTTCTTCAAAGAGACATTGGATCCATACTCAACTTGAACACCAGAAATCATTCACATCTTAAAATCTGTTCGTACTTCTTCACAATTAGTACTCGGAACAGGAAATCTTGTAAGACTTGCATTTAAAATATAAGATGTGTTCAGCACTTGTAAAACACAACGACAAAGATTTTTGTGAAATATTTTAACCCTCTAACTCTTAGTTGTATGGGTATTTTTGTCTCTTTCTGAAGAAAGGGATATTTATATAGACCATTTAGCCCACTATATCGCCGATGAAGAGGAGTTTCTTGTCCTTAAATAAAATGTTCTACAAAAATGTTCCTAGCGGTGTTTTTCATAAGAGTGGTAAGACGTAAAGGCCATGTCAGATAAAACTTTTGCTTCGCGTTGCGTTACAGATTCGCTTTGACATCTAAGATGAAATGTACATACTTATACGAAACATGTCACATAAAGCACTTTTAACGCAGCGTGAAGCGAAAAGTTCGGCAACTCTCATCTTTTTGCTTGCTTTGACAATCAGCTGGAATAATTTTCTTTTATTATATTGCCAAACGAAACATATTGCGCGTTTGAATCTGTTTTAATAAGAGGTAAATATGTATGTGGCATTTATTTATTTATAATAAATCGTAAAATAACATAATTGACTTTTATTTTTATAAAAAATATATATATAAATAGCAAAATTATCAACTACTTTTTTGGTAAACGATCAATGCGCGAGTGTTGTCAAAGTTTTCATTGTGTCATACACCTTTTGCTTTACACTTTTCTATCAAAGTTAGAAACGTCACGCAAAGCGACAAAGTTTTATCTGACACGGCCTTTACATCTTCTAAAATGAATTCCAGATATGAACTTCTAAAACGCCGATATACGTACATATCAGGGATGATAAAGTTGGTACAATTGTACTTTTTTTGGTACTATTGAAAGCAAAAAAGTACGATGGTATCCCCGTGAATCATTTGGTACTATTTACAAATTTTCCCAACTTGTTGGGTGGAATCCATTGATTATTCAATAATTATCTCTACTTTGGCCCTTAACTAAATTCTCTCTTAAGTCTACTTAGGCATTTATTTCGTGAGTGTATTTGTGTACTTATATAAGGAGAATATTATAAATGATCTTAAGAGAACAGCTTATAATATTTGCTTGTTAGTGTTCATGCCAAATATCCACAGTAGCTTAATGTCAAACTCCATATTCTAAAAGCAAATCATTTGTTTTCTTGAATAAAGGCGTATGTCTTAAAACTGATCTTTTCAGTAAAGAAAAACAAAATATTTCTAAATTGTATCCACGGTGTAAACATCTTTGATTTTTTAACACTCGGCATATATTTTCCAAAATAACTTTGTGTAAAAATTTCAAACAAAAATAATGTAAGAACGAGATCCTAGCAAGGTTGCATAAAACCGTATATGTCGACATATATAACATTTACTAAGGAAATTTCAACAAAATATTTAAAAAGATTTCAAAATGTGGTTTAGATAGTAACATCGTATCTTGTGTGTTTAAATAATCCATCACACAGGAATACTTAAGTCGTTATTGCTGAAAATTTATGGAATAAATATAGAAGTCAGGTTGTTCTGCATGCAAAATATCGAGACTAATCCATGATATACCAAAAATTTTTACTCTCATAGAAAGAGTGCTAAAATAGAGCTATTTCGCATTAATAACTTAAAATCTACGTAAGTCGACTTACGCATTTATTCAAGAAAACCACAGAAATGTCTGATATCAAATTTTAATCGAAGAAATGGCTTGTTTATCCATTGTGAACGAATTTAGCAAACTTCAAGCTTATAAGAATAAAGAAATTAGTAAGTAGGTTCCTTGTCATATGGCAGAAGTGAAGTTTCATTGAGAATTGACATTTAAATTATTTGATTTTTGGCACCATTATTTTAAAAAGAATTTATCAAAAATATTTGTAGAAAACAAAGTCATATTTGGATCTTTGACACAATGAGCACATAAAACCAATGAAAATCGAGTGGTGTACTTGGTTACAAAAATTCAAAAAGATTTTAGTACTATGTGAGCAAAAAAAGTACTATTTTAGATGCTCATTGGTACGAAATGAATTTTTTCATTTATCATCCCTGGTACATATATAGTTTTTGGCCACTCTTTTCTAGAACCGGTCGTTATAACCTTGTAATTCTGGAAAATTTTGATTTTGAATAAAAATCCAAAAAAAATTTGGCTGTAGACGATTGTTTTTTGTTTTGTTGATTTCTTTTTAATTTAATTTTGGCTGTCACTTGAGGCAAGTTCAATTAGTACAGAGTTACCAAGGTGGATCAACACCAGGTAGTCGCAAGAGAATTCGCCGTGGAGAATTTACATTTGGGCTGTCAAAAAAGATGATACATTAACACTGCTGACAGACCAAATGTGTAAACATTTACGTAAACAGCTGGGCTCTTGCGGCCAAGGCGAATTCAGTACCAGGTAAACTCGTCATTAAAACAAGTACAACAATACAAAAACAACATGCAGTTCGGCCATTTTGCACAAACCTAATCTGTCAAAAACAGCAGGCCAAAACAGGGATGGGAAAGTTGGTACAGTTACCAATTTTTGGTACACTTCGAATCTAAGAAGTACAATGGTACACCAATGGCTTATTTAGTACAATTAATAATTTTCCTACTTTTTTTTAGCAAACATCATTATTGCAGTTTATTTATTGTGATAAAATATTTTATCCTTTTCGTCCGCTCGTACATATGCCACTATTATCTGAATTAAATTAAAATTTTGGCTTAAAAGTGCTCAAATAAGGCTAGCTCACAAAATGTCTCTATAATAGCTCCGTTTGTTTACTTTTACAGTAAAATGCAGTAAATGAGTAATTACTGAGTAAACTGAAAATTTTACTCTCAAAAATGCTATTGCCAAAAAAAGTACGCGAACGGAAAAATAGTAAAAATTCGTAAGATTAAGGAAATATATGATGGAAAATAAATATAGTGCTGAAAAACATTTACAGTTTTGACTACTGAACTTTCTTTCTTATTGGTAATCGATACAATACTACTTATAACACGCAAATTTCAAGAAAATATAAAAACTTAATTATATGTAATCTTTTCCATTTGTTTTTACATTTTATTTGATTTTTCTAATTTGTGTCTAGTTAAATTTATTCAAAAGTAAATGATCATTTGTTTTTGCTACTGAGTACCTTATAAACAAGTGCAGTAGTAAGTAGCCAAGTACTTAGCACTTTCACAACACTAATAATTTAAAGTAATACAAACAAAACAAAGCAAATGGTTTCTAAAAATTTGATTTCCTCAGCATGTATAGAAAGAATATTTTCTTCAAAAATATGATTAAAACCAATATAAGGAATCGCCTTCATGCAAATACCGTGTCATCTTTAATACAATCCATATATTTAATGAAATCTGATTCTATTAAATGTTATGATAATGAAGGAATTCACAAGGTAGTCCTAACTGTTCTAACTTTTGTAGCTACTAACGTTATACAATAGCTGTATGTTTGTTGTTGATATTCTAATTAAAAAAATATAATATTACACTACAACTTATTTAGATATGTTTTTATGGTGTGTTATGTGTTCAACTGAATAATTTTCGCATGAAACCGTTTATATATTCCAAAAAACAATTTTTGGCCCCCTTTGAAATCATCAATTTGGCCCAAAACAAAAAAGAGCAAAATGCATCACTGAAATGCAGTAAAGTTCATTAAAAAATTGGAAAACTTTTTGGGAACTCGACAGAGTGTGCAAACAAACAAAACTTTTCGCAAACGTTTCATCCGAAGACACAAACTTTCAAAATATTTTTAATCGTTTCGTACATGAGCAAAACCAAAACAAATACTTTTGCAATGACAAAGATTGCAAACAATACAATTGATTTTTCACTCATCTGCTTGCTTTAATATCCCGTTTCAAGCGTGCAACTGCAAACGAAACAAAAGCAGAAATGTATTTGTTGAATGGTTCATTGTATTTAGCATAAATAAACTAACACATTCCCTACTATGATGAACAAATCAATCGGGAAACGTTTGCAAATATATTTTCTTAAAACTATTCAATTTTGTTCTCATTCTTTATTTTTCTAGCTGCGTACATTTAAGTTAATGTACATTTAGTGTACACAAGCACAAACAATACAAAACTAAATGGGACTATTATCACGCAATTCATACGCTGATTTAAGAATCCTGTTTTATTTTTAATTCTCTTTAAAATTGCTTTCAAAAACCATTTGCATTCATACGATGATTTTTAGTAGCATGTCTTTTTTATAAATTACTCTCAAAATTTGCTTTATTTGCTCTTTCGCAACAACAAAAACCTAACACAATTACATAAGAGATAGACAATGAGAGAAAATGCAGATAGAACTAAAGAAATATACGAAAAAAATCACTAAAAACTGAAAATGTTATTTTTTTTTCTACCCCGTCTGCTTCTCTACCCCGTTTGCCATCATACTCCAAAAATCATGTTTTAAAAAACATGAAAAAAATCATCGTATGAATTGCGTGTATTATTCTCGGTGTTTTTGTTTTACACATTTAAAAAATACAAAACAAAACGAAAGCAAACGTTTCATTTAGTTTATTTTCTTATTCTGGTACTCGAACGGACGTAATGTGAGCTATTTTAGATTGGAAATTCGCCACAGATATATGTACAGAAAAGTGATGCATTTTCTGTATTAAACAATTTTTCTGATTTCAAATATATGTTTTGGTACAATTATGCCCAAAAAGTACGTTTTTAGAGAACAATTGGTAAAATTTAAAAATCTCATTTACCATCCCTGGACCAAAATACAAAGGAAAAAGATGGCGGTCAGTAAAATGTAAACAAACAATAGAAAAACAAATAGATTTTGACAGATTGGGTGTAAGCAGCCCAATTCGCCTACGAACAGCTGATGATCATATGCGCTGATGAGTTCACCTAGTAATAATTCGCCTTGCTTGCGGCCACCTAGTATGAATTCGCCTTGCATTTGGCGATGAATTCATGAAATTGTTCAAGGCGAATTCAGTACCAGGTAGCCTTATCATCACAAATAATCATCAGCTGATTACACCCAATCAGTCAAACTCTATATAAGAAAAGAGAAAAACTTTAACCCGAACTGTCAAAGCACAAATAAAAATAGTCCTACACCTACTTTGTATGTGTGTTATTTTGATGATAAGGCCATTTGATATTAATTCGCTTTGAAATTGTTGATGTGGCAATATAGAAATTTTACAATAAATATATGACTTACGTCATAAACGTAAAAGCAGGTGAACGACAAGTCGAAAGATAGTGGGACGCTTCTTCGAGTTAAAGTGAGCGACTGTTAATCGTTCGATTGAGTTTTCATTCCATGTCCTGGGACAGGCAGTAAGTTTCTTTTTTCGTTTTTAATTTGGTTCATTTTTATGATAAAGGTTTGAAAATTTGAACACACATGCGCCTCGATGTAATACGCAGTAATTATATAACAATGCGATTTTGAATTATTTACGTGGCTTTGCATTTCAAGTAACGATATGGAACTGTATATTTGCATATATTTAAAAGAAATCATGTGTGTACCAGAGAATGACATAATTATCGTTTAAAGTACTCTTTGAGTATTGGCTGCCAAACAACTATAAATGCGCGGCGGCGCGATAGGCAAAAAAACCAATCGGCGGCGGCGCGCCGTCGGCTCCAAATCGACTGGCTTGTTTCTCTGTACAAACAACCAACGATTATGTGCATACAGATTATTTAAATTACGCAGCACAAACGACTATAAGTAAAATTATACTCTGTATCAGCTACAATCATACACACAGGTATAAAAATACTCTCAAGTATTTATCCGGATACACATAGGTATTTACAGGAGTATTTTATTTGCTGTTCAACAGATTGCATGACAGGGATGGCAAGTGCGATTTAATAATGCTTGACTGCTAAAAACATTTGTAACTACATATAAGTTAGCACAACTCAGAATTTCAATACGGATGTTGAAATACATAAAAGTCAACAACCATCTGCGTCAGCTGTTTATTCTACAATTGCAAAAGAATGATAAGAAACTTAAAAACAAAGAAAACACTAGACGCAAACTCAGCGTTTTTTGGATACAATGTTGGTTGAAATGAATTGTGGTTTTTTGAAGCCAAAGCAGATCATATTTGGAAGTAAAAGAATAAACTTCATTTTTATAATTTCATTTTAATTTCCTTTATATTTTAATAAAAACTTTACAAAAAACTAAGACCCTGTTTTTTGTTAACTGGCGCCCAACGAGTGTTGAAACTAGAGGAACCCATCGATTGAATATAAAGGAGTGCTAAATCTCATATAAAAACACAATAGCTAAACTACAACAAAATAGAAGAAGCAGCTATCTATCAACAGTTGAGGAAACCACATCAATTGGACTAAAATTAAAAGCAACTGCAACCAACAAAGGAATCAACTATCTATATTGAAGAAAACTCATCAATAAATTAAGTTTTTTCGTTTCAATGTAAGTAGAGTGCTTATGAAATATTTAAGAGTGAAATAAATATTGAATTGCGATTGAAATTCTGTTTTTGAAAAAAAGTGAAGCATACTCTCGTATGAATGAAGATATTGAGTCATTATTAAAGAAATTTAAAAGCTTAGAACTTATAGAAGACTTAGAAATGGCAATTACTCCAGATCAGTTAAAAACTATTGTGGAGAGTGCAGTTAGCAGTGCTCTCGTAGTACAAGAGAGACAATTTGAAGAAAAATTAAAGGAATTAGGAAAAAGGGTGACCGAGTTGTCTGTAAATGTACCGGAAGTAGAAAGATATGAAGAAGCTACTATTGGAGATAACGTGTTGTGCAGGGAAACTTTAGATATAGCAAAATCTTTACCAGAGTTTGAAGGAAAGCATGAAACTTATGTTTCATGGAGAAAGGCAGCACACACCGCTTATAGAGTTTATGAAAAATATAATGGGAGTTCCACCCACTTTCAGGCTTTGGGAATCATTAGAAATAAAATTAGGGGTACAGCCGATATGATTTTGGCTTCTTTTGACACCCCTCTAAATTTTAAGGCCATTATTAATAGACTCGATTTCACCTATGCGGACAAGAGACCTATTTATTTAATAGAACAAGAAATGTCTACCCTTCGACAGGGAAATCTAACTCTTTTAGAGTATTATGATGAAGTGGAGCGGAAGCTCACACTTCTAACAAATAAAACAATAATGAATTATGATGGTGATCTGGCTGCATTATTAAATGAAAAATATCGAATGGATGCATTACGAGTCTTTATTTCAGGCGCAAAAAAATCTTTAAGTGACATTCTTTTTTCGGCAAAGCCAAAGGATCTTCCATCAGCGCTGGCATTGGCTCAAGAGGTTGAATCAAACCATGTGCGCTATAATTTTGCTAGCATTTATGCTAAAAGTATGGAGGAAAAAACACAACAGAAATTTTTTACGAAAAACGCTAGGTTTGTTAATAATAATACCACACAAGGAAAAAATCCTTATTATGACAGACGACAGGATAGCTCAAAAGAACAAAAGCAGGAGGTGGAACCGATGGATATCGATTCATCATCAAGGTTCAAACAGCCCCAAAAAATTAATAATCAATGGCGAGTCCAACCGAACATAAACGTGAGCCCGGCAATAAAAAGACCAAATAGTGGTGCCACCAGGTTCACAGGCTTGAAGCAACAGCGTGTCAATCATATGGCGCATGAAGGAAATGATCATGTAGATCAAAATTACCAGTATGAAGCTGATGCGGAAGTGTCTAATATAGAAAATGAAATTTCGGAATATGACCAAATTAATTTTTTAGTCATGACTCCCTGCTCCCCTACATAGAAAGGATGATAGCAGGGAGGAAAATTAAATTATTAATAGATACAGGCGCATCAAAAAACTATATAAAACCATTACCAGAATTAAAACATGTAAGGAATGTTGATGAGACATTTATGGTGAGGTCACTTCATGGCTTCAATTCCATAAAACATAAATGCACTATTAATCTTTTCAATATAAATACTACCTTTTTCATTCTTCCAAACCTGACGTCGTTTGACGGAATTATAGGACTTGATTTATTAAAAATCGCAGATTCTAAGCTCGATTTAAAAAATAAAAAACTGGAATATAAGACTGGATCAGAGCCCATTCAGTTTTTTGAATGTATGAGTGTAAATTTTACAAGTGTGGAAAAAATTGAGGTACCTCAAGAGGTATCCGAGAGAGTGTCTTCGCTGAACCTGATGAAGCGTTACCCTTTAACACAAATATTATTGCGACTATTCGCACTGAGGATGAGAATCCAATATATTCAAAGTTATACCCATATCCAATGGGAGTAGCAGATTTTGTAAACACAGAAGTTCGTAACCTTTTAAAGGATGGCATCATCCGCCCATCCAGATCACCCTACAATAACCCTGTTTGGGTGGTAGATAAAAAAGGGACTGATGAATATGGAAACATTAAAAAACGACTTGTTATGGATTTCAGAAAACTGAATTCGAAAACAGTGTCTGATAGGTATCCCATTCCGAATGTAAGTGTTATATTATCAAATTTGGGTGAGGCTAGATATTTTACTACTCTAGACCTTAAATCGGGATTTCATCAAATATTATTGGCAGAAAAGGACCGTGAAAAAACTGCCTTTTCAGTGGGAAACGGGAAATATGAATTTTGTAGACTACCGTTTGGGCTTAAAAATGCACCGAGCATTTTTCAGAGAGCTATCGACGATGTTCTTAGGGAACAAATAGGAAAGTCGTGCCACGTTTACGTTGACGACGTTATAATTTTTTCAAAAGATATGGAAACCCATGTCGACCACATCGCTTGGGTCTTGGATAAGCTCTGTGATGCCAATATGAGAGTTTCTCGCGAGAAATCGAACTTCTTCAAGGAAAGGGTTGAGTTTTTGGGATTCGTGGTATCGCGAGGTGGTATCACAACGAGCCCTAGTAAGATAGATGCAATAAAAAATTATAAACAACCCAGTACGGTTTTTGATTTAAGATCCTTCTTGGGACTGGCAAGTTATTATAGATGCTTCATTAGGAACTTTGCATCGATTGCAGGGCCTTTGACCGATATACTGAAAGGTGAAAATGGCAAGGTTAGTGCCACTCAGTCTAAAAAAATAGTTGTGAATTTTGACGAAAGGCAACTTCAGGCTTTTAATACACTTAAAGAGGTCTTAGCATCCGAGGATGTTATGTTACTTTACCCGGATTACGGAAAACCGTTTGACCTAACGACTGACGCTTCGGCCTATGGACTTGGTGCGGTTTTGTCTCAAAATGGCAAACCAATAGCCATGATTTCAAGAACTCTGAAGGGTGGGGAGTTAAATTTTGCCACCAATGAACGGGAGTTACTGGCGATTGTATGGGCTTTGAAAAGCATTAGAAATTATTTATATGGCGTTAGGAATCTGAATATCTTTACAGACCACCAACCGCTTACTTTTGCGGTTTCGGATCGTAACCCTAACTCGAAAATAAAAAGGTGGAAAGCATTCATCGATGAGCACAACGCTCCAATTTATTATAAACCGGGAAAGGAAAATTACGTCGCCGACGCTTTATCGCGACAAAACCTTCTTGCTTTACAGGGTGTTCATACCCTACAAAATAATAACACTTTTGGTAAGAGTTCAAGCTCTGATATTGCAACAATATATAGCGAAGTCTCTTTATCTTATACTATTGAATCAACTGATAAACCGATTAATTGTTTTAGAAATCAGATAGTGATTGAGGAGGGTACAGAGCTACCAACAAGAACATTTGTTTTGTTTGGAACAAAAACGAGACACATAATAAACTTTTCAGATAGAGCACTTTTGATGGCTAAAATTTGTGATACTGTAAAGGAAGATGTGGTAAATGCAATTCATTGCGAGCTACCAATTTTGGCTTTAATACAACATAGACTAATTGAGACATTTCCCTCAACAACATTTCGTTATGCAAAAAATTTAGTTGTGGATATCACAAATAAAGACGAACAAAGAGAAATTGTCGTAACTAAACATAACAGAGCTCATAGAGCAGCTCAAGAAAATACCAAACAAATTTTGGAAGACTATTTCTTTCCAAAAATGACACAGTTGGCAAATGAGGTTGTCATAAATTGTAAAGTTTGCAAAAAAGCGAAATACGATCGCCACCCGCAAAAACAAGTCATTGGTGCGACACCAATTCCATCATATGTGGGGGAAATTTTACATATTGATATATTCTCAACAGATAAAAAATATTTTTTAACTTGTGCAGACAAACTCTCCAAGTTTGCAATAGTTCAACCTATAGACTCGAGAACTATAATAGATGTAGAATCACCTATTCTACAGCTGATGAATTTCTTCCCTCGTACGAAAGTAATATTTTGTGACACTGAACCGTCATTGAATTCTGAAACAATAAAGTCAATGCTGAGCAACAATTTTGGTGTGGAAATTGTCAATGCACCACCGCTTCATAGTACTTCGAATGGACAGGTCGAGAGATTACATAGTACTATTTTAGAAATTGCTGGATGCCTTAAACTAGAAAAATCCATTTGTGATACAGTACAGTTAATATTACTAGCAACCATAGAATATAATAGAACGATTCATACGGTCACAAACAAAAGGCCTATTGATGTAATTCATTCTGATTCATTGGAGCTTGAGGTTGATGTGAGAAACAGAGTACAGAAAGCCCAAGAGTCTCAGATGAGACGATTAAATGAAACAAGACAGAATCGAACATTTGAAGTGGGTGAAAGGGTTCTTGTTAAAACAAATAGAAGATTAGGCAATAAGCTTACACCATTATATGTTGAGGAAACTGTAGAAGCCGATTTGGGGACAACCGTTCTCATTAAAGGGAGGGTGGTCCATAAGGACAATTTGAGATAAGTCAAATTTTATTGATTGCTTTTTAACCGTAGGATTCTTGTGGTGGTCCTTCTTGTCGCGGTGGTGACCGCAAAACTAACAGACTATTCCAATTCAAACTACATCCCTGTATCAGATGGTTACGTGACAATTTGGCAGGATTTTGAGTATTTGCGGCATACAACGAACCTTACATTGTATTCTGAAGTGGCTGATGATACAGAGAGACTAAAAGAACATTTTCCCCAATCACACATGAAAAAAATATTAGACTCGGACATAGGACATGTAAGAACATTAATAACAACAATAGATGTTCATCGTAGGCATACAAGAAGTATAAAATTTTTGGGCACGGCACTTAAGGTGGTTGCTGGGACACCTGACTACGATGACTTCGAGGATGTGAAATTTAATCAAAGGGAATTGATTCAGGCAGAAAATAGACAGATTCTCATAAATACAAGAACACAGGAGAAAATCAATAGTTTGACAGATACAGTCAATATTATAATAAAAAATACCAAGGCTAAAATGGTGGATACAGAACATTTGTACGAGACCTTGCTTGCTAGAAACAGAATTGTTGTCGCGGAGCTTGAAAGCTTGATGTTGTCAATAACTCTTTCAAAAATCGGTATAGTAAATCCACAGATTTTGGATTCTAACGATTTGCTTGGTATAAATAGTAAGCACTCTACAAATGTAACTATACAGGATTTAATGGAAGTTGCTAGTATAAGAGTCCTATTAGATGATAAGTTTTTACATTTTTTAATTAAGTATCCAAGACCAGATATGGTTTGCAAGAAAGTAACATTGTACCCTGTTCAACACAACTACACAATTCTTAATTTTAATGGCGAAAACAGCGTGGCAGATTGTGAAAATCAAACGTTACCGATTGGAAACTGTAATGCAACCCTAACAACATCATTCTGCAGGAAGCTGGTACATTCAGCATGCGCACAGCAACTCCATTCGGGTGGTCATGCATATTGCACTTCTCGGCCTTCCCATCTTGAGTCGGTGACAATAGTTGATGAGGGAGTTGTAATTGTAAATGATGACACCTTTACTGTAAAAACAAATGATGACGTAGAAACCACCATCACGGGCACATTTCTACTGACTTTCAGTGGAGAAGCAAAAATTAATGAAACCCTATACAGAAATCACAGAAGTATAATAACAAAATTACCGGAGTCACCGATAATTGTCCTACTTAATGTTACAAGTCATGAAAACATACTGAGTCTACCATACCTTCAGAGATTAAGTGCTGAAAACTTGCGACATATAGAGGGCCTAAAAAACCAAGTGATTTCTGGTCCTTTGTTGTCTGCTGCTACTCTTCTTGTATTGCTGGCTTTGGCATTCTGTTGCTTCAGGTTTCACTATAGGCTTAGAAAACACCGTCAGCAACGTGCTCTGGAATCTGCGGTTGAGGGATTGAAGAAGTCCGGGGACGTCCTTCATTTAGGCGAGGGAGGAGTTAGCACAACTCAGAATTTCAATACGGATGTTGAAATACATAAAAGTCAACAACCATCTGCGTCAGCTGTTTATTCTACAATTGCAAAAGAATGATAAGAAACTTAAAAACAAAGAAAACACTAGACGCAAACTCAGCGTTTTTTGGGTACAATGTTGGTTGAAATAAATTGTGGTTCGTTGAAGCCAAAGCAGATCGTATTTGGAAGTAAAAGAATAAAGTTCATTTTTATAATTTCATTTTAATTTCATTTATATTTTAATAAAAACTTTACAAAAAACTAAGACCCTGTTTTTTGTTAACTTATACATATACTTACTCGAAATATTTTATCACTTTACAGATTACAAAATATTAGTTATCTAGTAACTATAATTACGCAAATTAATATTGCTGGAGTTCGCGCAACATTCGGTAACTCTTTACTCGTCAAATTGGTAAAATTTTCGATATATTTTATTGCCATAAAATTTATTTAAAAAATGTTTGACAGCAAAATATATGGAAATTTTACCAATTTAACGAGTAAACAGTTACCGAATGTTGCGTGAACTCCTCCATTGAATTTTTGCATTAAATATTCTAACAAAAGTAGTTTTAAGGATTCTTATTAAGTCACACTGAAACTGATCTATTTAGCACCAAAGCTTGAAATACATTGATCACAACATTAATATTTTTTTTCTTTTAATTTCAAACACACTAATTGCGGAAAAATCCATCGCGTCATATTCATTAATCCTTTTGTCCAGCAAGTATGCATGTTTTATTTCGTTTTTGTAAATGGAATTTATTTTTTCCCATTTTTTGTGCAAAGCAGGTCAAAACAAAGTCACAAACAGCTGCATAGAAATTATAAGGTGATGGTCTTAATATTTGTCAATAATTTGTTTGCTAATTTCACAACAACAAAATCATTTAATGCAGGTCCTACCTGCTGAAAAGGGTGATTTTCAGTAAAGTACGCACAAAAAATTTTAAGAGTGTTATTGTTGCTTGGGTATGTTTTTGCGTTTCGCTATTACCAGGATATATGCATTTGTTGTTTAATTTTTATAGTAACCATTTTTTTGGAATGTTTGTTTTGAAATGAAAACCAAATCGTATAAGAAGTGCAAATGCAAACAGTGTTCCTTTATGTATTTTGTTGGAAGTTTATCATTGGCAAGAGCAATTTTATTGTGGTTTTATTTTTGTTTATACCTATTTTTGTACAGATCAAGTCATTGAGCATTTTTTACAAGAACAAACGGGTGAAAACTTAATTGTTTTATTGCCGTTCTGTGTATGTATGAATTTAACATTATTACTCTTATACTATATTCACACTGCTATAGTTTAACGTGTTTCGGCAAATATTTTATTTAAACAAAGTTGTTTAGACTACAATTATATAAACTTTCTGTTTACAGCATCACGAATTCATAAAAGGTGGTAGCAAACCGGCAGCTAAAAATTTTTTTCGTGTCCTTAATATTAATAATTTTGCAAAGTTATTAATTAGAATTTTACATGTGTATGTACATTTTTCCATTTGAATTGAAAACTTGAACCAAAAACTAGGTTTTTAATACTTTTAAGCCAACACAAATCATAATTTTCCGAATACGCTGCTTGTTGTTATAGAAATGCTACAACCTTTTTGAAATTCGATTTTGTTTACATATTTTGTCGCCATTACAAACCGTGTTCAATAAGCACTAAAATAAAAAAAATCGACTGAACATACATCAAGAAGTACTTGGAACCCTGCCTTTTACTGGTTTTTGAATGAGTTTAATTTTGAAACACGTAAATTTTTGGACAATTGAGTATATGGGAAAACATGTAAAAATTAACGTGTTTTGCTCGTAAACACTTAAAATTGCCATAAACACGCTAGTGTGAATTGCCTATTAGAAGTACTTATTTTTACTTCATTTTCTTTTGTTGTAATTTTTGTAAAAATAATCTTAGAATGAGTTACCAATAATTTTTTGGGGAATTTTAGCTTCCAACAAGAAAAAGCGCTTTAGTTAATGGAAAACAAATATATAATTCTAATATTTCCGTATTGCCTAAAAATATTTAAATTGAAATACTCTTTTTAAATGGTTTTATTGATGTATAAATTTGTAATTTAAATATAAGTTATTTTAATTGGAAATGAAGAAATAGTCCCATACCTGATTAATGTTTTCAAACAGCCAAATCATGGGCTACATCCATTTCATACACACAAACGCACACGGGGGCGTATGTTGAATAAATACTATCAAGTATTTGAATAAATACTATCAAGTATTTGAATAAATACTATCAAGTATAAATACACATACTCTAAGTATAATTATGGCAGATACTTAATACTTCCAATACTCATGTGCGTTTCTATTTATAGTTGTTGAGTATTTAAGTTCTTCGGATAAATGAAGTACAGATGCGTTTGTGTGATGTAATCGGACATAATTATACTTGTTTGAAAGCAAATATATGTGCGTACGGATTATTTGTGCAACAATTATGACTATACGCAGTTAATAAAATTAAGAGTAAATACTTAAGTATATTATTTTTTGAGTACTTGTCAGAATCTGGTGTGTACTCGTATTATCATAGAAATGGAGTGTTTTTACATCAACCCGCATTCCACAAGAAATTTTATAAAATCCGGCTTTTTGGTCGTATTTTTCTTCAGAATACCGCTTTCAATCTTTCTTCTCCCGCTTTTTGGAAAAACCTTCTGATTACGTTATATATACCCTATGCCTAGTACGCAGATCTGCCTGAATTTCAGGCTGCCATAAGAAGTATGTGTAAAAAACAAACTAAAACAAAAATAATTGTTCAGACCAAGGCGAATTCATACTAGGTGGCCGCAAGAGCCCAGCTGTTTACGTAAATGTTTACACATTTGGGCTGTCAGCAGTGTTAATGTATCAGCTTTTTTGGCAGCCCAAATGTAAATTCACCACGGCGAATTCTCTTGCGACTACCTGAGGCCCATTTCTAAAAAAGTACAAGTTACAAATCTACAAGTAAAATACACACAAAACAACAATAAAATTTGTAAGTGTTGTTGTTTTGTGTGTATTTTACTTGTAGATTTGTAACTTGTAGATTTGAGAAACGGGCCCCTGGTGTTGATCTACCTTGGCTCAATTGTTTGCACAAGAAATTTTCGATATTTTGTGTTTATGTTGTCTTTGAAATAATTTTTCATATATTATACGTTGTAATTTATAAAAATAACTGAATTTACGTGAATAAAAACAATTTGTCTACACAACAATTATTCCGTGTACAAATAAATTTCAAGCCTGAAATTCAGGCGGATCGCATACTAGGCTTTAGTCAGCAAATTTTGTTCGGTTAATTTAACAGAAAATTGTTCGTTAAATGGTGCCAATTAAACATTAATCGTACATTGTGAAATGCAATTAAACCTACTTATCTTCCGGTTAACCCTTTCGGTACAAGTTTTCCAATTCAGGCATTAAAAATCCAATTTTGTTACTATTCGGGCATAAATATTTTTAATAAATTTAAATTTTTTTATTTTTTCCAAAAAGTTGACTCCAAAGTGGTTTTTTAGAATGATGCCATATGGATACATTTGCACTCAATGGAGTATAAAAAACACATGGGCGAACAAAACTAAATGGAATTGGAGGATGAGGTGGTCCTATATTTTTATCTATGGTGGGCTTAATTAACGGTCTGAGTTGAAACGAGCCATTTTCCAACTTTCCAAGTTGATCAAAAGAGGAATTCTCTGAGGGATGAGTCCATTATTTTATGGAACGACCCAAGAAGGGGGAAATACGAGGAATTGCATTTTTTAAACAGGGCGATCTCTTACTATTATCTATAGTTATATTTTATTTGGAACTAGTAACCCCAAAATTTTCAAATTGTGGGAAATTTTGCCTCTTTGAAAGATAGTCCATTTTTTAGAAAAGTGAAAACGCACTTAGGGTGAAAATTTTGTAGAACAAATTACTGATTATTGTTTCTAGGGCCAATTGACAGTTTTATTTCCAAATATGAATCGGTAAAGCATGAAAATTAAAATGACTTTGATCTAGTGGTGTATACAGAGTTACAATAAAAACTTTACCACATCATAGGTTTGTATCCATATGGATACATGCATAATTAAAAAAATCGTCGGTGCTTTTTTAATTGTTTAAACAAAAAAATTGTTATGCAGAATATTAAATTAGTCTTTTTAACTTATTTCAGTTAATTTTATTAAAAAAAAAGTCAATATGTTTGTTTTATAAGTAAAATAAAAAACTCTGTTTTGACCAAAAATAAAATATTTAAAACATGCTTTTTTAAATACGTATTTTTTTAAGAAAATAAAACCAAAACATTTTCCAAAAGTGACTTAAATTAAGAAATAAGACCTGGAAATTCTATAATCCGTTAGCAATCCAAAGGTAAAATTAATGCGGTTCTTGTTAGACGCTTATCAATTTACGTGTATCCATATGGATACAATATAGCGAAAGGGTTAAAGTCCATGGTATCGTTGAATCATACATTGTGAAAAGGGTCGTAAAAATTAATTAGCCATAATTCATTGTTGGGATTGCTGGAACACAAACTCTTCATACTTACAAATTATTTTCTAGTTTTTAGTTCAGTTTGCTATTTTAAGCTTGTTTTTAATAGCCTTATTCTGTAATTTTTTCGTTCGTTATTTCAGAGAACGAAAACGTTAACATAAATTTTGTTATTCTAGAGCGCTTGTGACAAATAACATTTTATGTAATGCAAGAGACTGGTTTGTGAATCAGATTATGAAATAAAAATTACCATATCTAGTGTAGACCATAAAACTCTAGGAGTGGATATTAGGAGCACCACTTTCTGTACGACGGTATAGGTCGCTTGTCAATTGCTGACTGAAGCTTTTATTCTTGGGATACCCTGGCAAGTTGCGTACTGCTCTGCAATCTTTTATTTTAAAAATAAATTAAAAATGACGTGTAAATGACGATTCGCAAAAAATCAACACATGCTCACATTTTTATTGTAAACAAATGATTTTGGTTTATCTATATTATCTTAAAGCTAATGGAAAGAGAAAAGTGATCAGACCCAACTAACTTATTTGGTATTTTGCCATTTTTCCAACATTCGTATACAGATGGCAAGTGGTAAATACTGTCGACTTGTATTGAATTTTGTTGGCTTTGTGATTTTAATATATAATCTACTGTTATCCAGTGACTTTGATATGTAGATGCAGCATTATTCCCAAAATCAATTGGTTCTAACTGGAAAGAGTCATCAGCATATTGAACGTCTCGACTTCTTTTTGAACGTAATGAGGTTAATACATCAAATGCGGTTGTATCAGGAGTGAAATTAAAATCACCTGTCAGAATGACTGGCAAGCGCTTGTTTCCTTCAAATACCTGATTATCATTTGAAAACTCAATAACTGCTTGAATCAATTTTTTGACTTGAGATATTCGAACATCTTCACGTCTAGGATTGTACAACAAGTGCGTTGTGGCAACTACAAATGTTGAATTTCTAGTGTCTACTGGCTGAAGTTTTACCATCAAAGCAATATTTTCACGATTCATTGTTGGCACTCCAACAGTGTAATATTCCACGTTTTGTTCTGAAATTAATTTGAACTTATTTTTATCATAAATAATAACACAACCATCACTTCGCAATCCAGTTTTTTTCTTAAAAACATATTCCAACTTCCTACTTTGTTTAGAAATATTAAATTGTTTCACAAGTTGTTTCAAATGGTCGTATTGCATTTCTTGCAAGCATAATATATCTGGATCAATATTGGAAATTTCATCTTTTATTTTATTCATACGACTTTCCCAACGTAAAATTGCACTGCCAATATCGTAATAAAGGTGAAGATGCTCAACTAATAAGTCTTGGGCAAGAATGTTGTAAGACAAAAGCTTATAACTCTGCACGGATTTACAATTGACGTAATATTTTGACAAACTTGGTATCCACTTGCGTTGCATTGTGAAGAATTTTTTCTTCTAAATTTATATCCTCCAATGATACGTAGTGATAAAAATCATATAATTTGGAGTTTTGTATATTTTTAAAGTGATCTGTTTTGTGCGAATCTTTTAGCAATGCAGAGCAGAGTTCCAAGCTGAGGCCGTTTCATCGGCGGCGGCGGCGTTTACAACAATGACTCGGCGGCGGCTTAAATGTCGGCTTGAACGAAAATATACTGAAAAAATTTTTTTGAATAAAAAAATTGGGAAAAAAAATTATTTTCTAGCTAAAAAATTGTAATATTTAATGAAAAATATATGTTTTGTATAGCAAAATGTCAATCGGCGGCGGCGTGGCTTCGAGAAAAAGGACCGGCGGCGTCTAGCCGCTGATTAAAAGCCGATCGTCTTGTTACTCTGATGCATTGCAGCCAAACAAACGTAAGTGAATAAAACAAACTCCATTTATTTGTAACAGCTGATTGTGTTTACATTTTTCCATTGTTTTCTTTTAATTGATGTGGTGAGTTTTAAAAACAAAACAAAATCATACAAAGAGTTAAGAAACGTACAGTACAATTGTACAGTAAAGCTCGGCTTTAATAAACACGCCGATTTTTAATATTTACTTGTTATTGATTGATTTCGTTATAATCAAAGTATATAAAATAATGACTGTGCACAAAACAAAGAAATACCAGTATACAGCTAAACTCCTTACAAAACGAACTACGTTACACCCAAAAAGTATTTTTGCTGTAAAATCTAAAATAATTCTTGTGCAAGATTGAAACAAAAGCCAAAAAAACCTTAGACTAATAGAAAACAAACTACATATAGCTTTTTGGGTAAAAAAAAAACTATGGGGTGATAATCACCAACAAACTTTTCCATTCCGCAAAAAATGCTCAAAAACACCCAAAAAGTATTTTTGCTGTAAAATCTAAAATAATTCTTGTGCAAGATTAAATCAAAAGCCAAACTCAAGCCTAGGCCAATAGAAAACAAACTGCGTACAGTTTTTTGGGTAAAAAATAAAACTATGGGGTGATAATCACCAACAAACTTTTACATTCCGAAAAAATGCTCAAAAACACCCAAAAAGTATTTTTGCTTTAAAATCTAAAATATTTCTTGTGCAACATTAAATCAAAAGCCAAGATCAAGCTTAGACTAATAGAAAACAAACTGCGTACAGCTTTTTGGGTAAAAAATAAAACTATAGGGTGATAATCACCAACAAACTTTTCCATTCCGCAAAAAATGCTCAAAAACACCCAAAAAGTATTTTTGCTGGAAAATCTAAAATAATTCTTGTGCAAGATTGAAACGGAAGTTTAAATTAAGCTTAGACCAATAGAAAACACACTGCATACAGTCTTTTGGGTAAAAAATAAAACTATGGGGTGATAATCACCAACAAACTTTTCAATTCGGCAAAAAATGCTCAAAAACACCTAAAAAGTATTTTTGCTGTAAAATCTAAAATAATTCTTGTGCAAGATTAATACAAAAACCCAATTTGAAGCTTAGACCAATAGAAAACAAACTGCGTACAGTGTTTTGGGTAAAACATAAAACTATGGGGTGATAATCACCAACAAACTTTTACATTCCGCAAAAAATGCTCAAAAACACCCAAAAAGTATTTTTGCTATAAAATATAAAATAATTCTTGTACAAGATTGAAACAAAAGCCAAAATTATGCTTAGACTAATAGAAAAAAACTGCGTACAGTTTTATGGAAAAAAATAAAACTATGGGGTGATAATTACCAACAAACCTTTCCATTCCGCAAAAAATGCTCAAAACACCCAAAAAGAATTTTTGCTGTAAAATCTAAAATAATTCTTCTCCAACGATAAATTATAAGCCAAAATTAAGCTTAGACTAATAGAAAACAAACTGCGTACAGCTTTTTGGGTAAAAAATAAAACTATGGAGTGATAATCACCAACAAACTTTTCCATTCCGCAAAAAATGCTAAAAAACACCCAAAAAGTATTTTTGCTGTAAAATCTAAAAAATTCTTGTGCAAGATTAAATCAAAAGTTTAAATTAAGCTTAGACCAATAGAAAACAAACTGCGTACAGTTTTTTGGTAAAAAACAAAACTATGGGGTGATAATCACCAACAAACTTTTACATTCCGCAAAAAATGCTCAAAAACACAAAAAAAGTATTTTTGCTGTAAAATCTAAAATAATTCTTGTGCTAGATTGAAACAAAAGCCAAAAAAAAGCGTAGACTAATAGAAAACAAACTGCATACAGCTTTTTGGGTAAAAAATAAAACTATGGGGTAATAATCACCAACAAACTTTTCCATTCCGCAAAAAATGCTCAAAAACACCCAAAAAGTATTTTTGCTGTAAAATCTAAAATAATTCTTCTGCAAGATTAAAACAATAGCCATATTAAAGCTTAGACCAATAGAAAACAAACTGCGTACAGCTTTTTGGGTAAAAAATAAAACTATGGGGTGATAATCACCAACAAACTTTTCCATTCCGCAAAAAATGCTCAAAAACACCCAAAAAGTATTTTTGCTGTAAAATCTAAAATTATTCCTGTGCAAGATTAAATCAAAAGACAAAAACAAGCTTAGACTAATAGAAAACAAACTGCGTACAGCTTTTTGGGTAAAAAATAAAACTATGGGGTGATAATCACCAACAAACTTTTCCATTCCGCAAAATATGCTCAAAAACACCCAAAAAGTATTTTTGCTGTAAAATCTAAAATAATTATTGTGCAACATTAAAACAAAACCCAAAATTAACCTTGGACTAATAAAAAAGAAACAGCTTACAGCAACAAACTTTTCCATTCCGCAAAAAATGCTCAAAAACACCCAAAAAGTATTTTTGCTGGAAAATCTAAAATAATTCTTGTGCAAGATTGAAACACAAGTTTAAATTAAGCTTAGACCAATAGCAAACAAACTGCGTACATTTTTTTGGGTAAAAAGTAAAACTATGGGGTGATAATCACCAACAAACTTTTACATTCCGAAAAAATGCTTAAAAACACCCAAAAAGTATTTTTGCTTTAAAATCTAAAATAATTCTTGTGCAAGATTAAATCAAAAGCCAAAATCAAGCTTAGACTAATAGAAAACAAACTGCGTACAGTTTTTTGGGTAAAAAATAAAACTATAGGGTGATAATCATCAACAAACTTTTCCATTCCGCAAAAAATGCTCAAAACCACCCAAAAAGTTATTTTGCTGGTAAATCTAAAATAATTCTTGTGCAAGATTGAAACACAAGTTTAAATTAATCTTAGACCAATAGAAAACACACTGCGTACAGGTTTTTGGGTAAAAAATAAAACTATGGGGTGATAATCACCAACAAACTTTTCCATTCCGCAAAAAATGCTCAAAAACACCCAAAAAGTATTTTTGCTGTAAAATCTAAACTAATTCTTGTGCAAGATTAAATCAAAAGCTAAATTGAAGCTTAGACCAATAGAAAACAAACTGCGTACAGCTTTTTGGGTAAAACATAAAACTATAGGGTGATAATCACCAACAAACTTTTCCATTCCGCAAAAAATGCTCAAAAACACCCAAAAAGTATTTTTTCTATAAAATATAAAATAATTCTTGTGCAAGATTAAAACAAAAGCCAAAATTAAGCTTAGACCAATAGAAAACAAACTGCGTACAATTTTATGGGTAAAAAATAAAACTATGGGGTGATAATCACTAACAAACTTTTCCATTCCGCAAAAAATGCTCAAAACACCCAAAAAGTATTTTTGCTATAAAATCTAAAATAATTCTTGTGCAACATTAAATCAAAAGCCAAAATGAAGCTTAGACCAATAGAAAACAAACTGCGTACAGTTTTATGGGCAAAAAATAAAACTATGGGGTGATAATCACCAACAAACTTTTCCATTCCGCAAAAAATGCTCAAAACACCCAAAAAGTATTTTTGCTATAAAATCTAAAATAATTCTTGTGCAAGATTGAATTAAAAGCCAAAATTAAGCTTAGGCCAACAGAAAACAAACTTCGTACAGTTTTATGGGAAAAAATAAAATTATGGGGTGATAATCACCAACAAACTTGTCCCGTGTAGGGGCGGTGAGTGTGGTGTGTGACGTGTACTGCGATAGTGTAAGAACCACACGTAGGCAACTCTAAAAACGAGTAAGTGCATGAGGTTGCCGGACGGTGTATTTTGGGTAAACAGCGCTGATGCTCGGTGGGCAATTACAATTTAAATCGACTGTGTGCAAAATGATGGATGACAGCCAACTGTCATGAAAAGGCAAGAACTTAACTTCCAGCTTGTTCGTTTCTGATTGCCGTAGTGGATGGATGCCCAAAATTTTGCTGCCGAAAACATCAAGTGCCCGACGATAAGGAAAAATTGCAGACACCGGAAAACAAGTCGAGTGCATCATAGTTCCGTATAGACAGTGGCCCAATATTCCCAAAGGAACAGGTTGGCCGCAGCCCTGCTATAATTGTGGTTATAGTGGAAGAGAGCACTGGGAATCAGCGTGGTCGCAGTCTGAAAACGGCAACAGGAAATCTAGCCAGGAAACTAGGCTATTGATTCCGCACCATCCACCACACCGTACACAAGCAATCCGATTGGTGCACGTGCGTGCCAACTAAAGGCCGTAAGGGAAAAGGCACAAGCAGAGAAGAAAACTAGACGCGTGCATCAAGGAGAAAAACAACTGGCAAACAACGTAAGAGAGCACAGCAACATCACCCCAGTAGGATCGTATTGGCCGCCTGGTCTACCTGCCAGAAAGTGGCAGCTCAAAAGGGGGTAAACCGAAGGCGTAGGCCATTTAGTGGATCCGCAGCCCATATACCGACACTGGGGCTTGCCTCTACCGCAACCGGCATATAAGTTGGGCCGGCTACACCAGTAAGCAGCAAACACACCTCAAGAAAACTGACATAGCAACACCACCAAAGCTAGGTTGGGTCATTAGACCTGTTAGCCAGCAACAACTAGGTTGTTTGTGGTGTCGGATTAAGTCTGACAGGCCAACCCAAGACATACGCAGCGCCAGAGGGAAAAGCACAACGACGGCTGTTGAATCTGCGACGCGAATTTTCTACAGCACCACGAACTTCACGCTCCAATAGAAACGGAGAGAAACTACATTTTAGAAATCGGGAAAAATCCAACAAACCAACTAGGATGAATAGAAATCGTCGCCCACCGTCGTCCATAGTGTCCTGAAGGTAACATTTAGCCAGTCCGAGTCCTCGTAGCGTCAAATTCCATCCCACCCTTCATCAGATCCTACAGTCATCGGAGTAACCATCAACAGTCAACCAACTTTCAGTAAGTCGTTTTATTTTATTTAGTATCAATATATCGTAGAGTTGTAGTTTAGAGTGCGTATAAGTCTTCGTGTTTCGAGCGCGTGCGATCGTTGGTCGTTGAACCCTAATCACGGCCGTTTATCGTTTTTTTAACAGTTTTTTGCCGAAAAAGAAATTTGAAATTTTAAATAAATATCTACAGTAAATATATAGGTATCGCCATACATATACATATAGCTGTAAAAATATATGTATATATATAGATTTCCTATATATAAATTCTTATAGAAAAATTTGCTTTTACCATGGCCGTTTTGGGCGGTCGCCAGAGATGTGAATGTTTGGAGGCGGTCGGCCTAGGCGCAGGCCCTCAATAAACCCTGACGCCTAGAGTCTACCCATCCTCCACTCGGACTGCTCTGGCACAAAAAAAAATTGTGAAGCCGTGAGCTTCGCTCGATTTGGAGCATACAATAGCCCGGTTCGCTACAAATTTAGGTTCTCAGTTTCGGATTTTTTTTTTAAATTTTACTATTTCATTTCGTTTAGCCGTAAATAAATTCAAAAGCTATTCAGTTCGCGTTACCCCTCGTGCTTACGTCGTTTTATAGTTGTTACGGTTCATATTTGCATTTTTAATCAACGCCATCTAGGCAAATCCTTTTTATCGTGCAGTATTTTTCAAAATTTAGCTACGGTTCGATTACTTTTCGGCTTTGTTTCAAAATTTTAGCTCGGCATTGCTTGCGTCGAGATAGTCGATACGTCACCTTAGGTCTGTTCACTCAGTTTTGAGCCGCCTAAAAATTCCACATAAATTTTTCGGTTTTTGTTTGAGAATTATTCAAAAGTAAATAAAATTCTTTAGCCTTTACGGCACCCTTTGGTTTTTCACGTTAATATTAAAATTCTAAAAAATTTCAGCCGCTTTCTCGGCCCAATTTCAAAATTCCCCGCGTTTTCTTTTGTCTGGCCTGCCAAAATACTTTTGTCCGTCCGTTTTAATTTAGATTGGCCGTCGATTTTCGAAACTTAACGCCAGTTTTCAAGTTACCCGGTTCATTTTGATCAACCCCTACCATTGGGCTGTGAAGATTTTATATAGTCTTTTTTTAAATTCAATGATATTTTTGTTCGAAAAGCGAATCGAAACAAACCTTCGGAATCTGAAGAATGCAATCAGAATTCAAATAAAGGCGACCAAAATTAGGAAAGAAACAGAAAATTATAAAAGAACGATAGAAGCTTAAATTCTGAATAAGAAAAATTTGAAATTATTTTATAACCTTAAGTATACTAACCTTTTTGTGAATTTATGGAAATTATCAAACATAGCTGAAAGAATCAGCCAGTACAAATAGGAAATAAGCAAACACAACACATTCTAATTTTGAAATAATATTTTTTTTAAATTAAGATTTTTTTTATATTTTTTTTTATTGTAAAGTTCGAACTTAGGGACTTGTTTATTTTTAGCCACAAGTGGCTTAAGGTCTATAAATTTAAATAAATATAATTGAGATTGTTATTTTGAATTCAGAATTTAACTTGCAGTAATGATTAATTAGATTCGGTTCTATGTGGTGAGTATGGGTGGGTTCAATTTTTAGGGATGATTTCCGATTTTCAGCATACGCGAACACCACGGTTACGGGTCAATAAGTTTTGTGACGCGCGGGAGGGTGCTGGTGGTCAACCAACATCACGACTACCACATGTTTATTTCAGTATTCTGCTTCCACCATTCAGGCCCTTTTATTTTATTCAGTGGCACTGGCACAAATTGAAAACAGATCCCGCCAACTGGCCAGATCCTGCAAGAACACCCCCACACGCCGACGAGCCATAGCCGCGCACATAATCACAAAGTTGCCAGTGTAGCAGGATTGGTTGGTGCCAACTTCAAGGTTGGTATGGGACAGTTTTTGGCGCCCAACGTGAGGGGCTCGATCAGGGAGATTAGAATTCTACTGAAGAGTTGAGATTTAGTTAGCAGATTGGGAGATTCGGTCAGGGGAAAAGTCCTAGATTATTTTTTTAAGTTTTATTACATACCGAAGGGAGGTTAGTCACGGGCTTAGGCATAATGTCTGTCCGTTAGCAACCGACTGGTAGGTAGAAACGTTTCGTAACTGTCGAGGAGATGCGTAAGTCTTATTGGCTCACGAAGTGAGCACAATAATTGCGACGGATCGCCTAGATTGGTTTGGTGTAGGCTGTTTGTAAGTCCAGAGGTATGCCTGGGTATAGGCAACCCTGTTTGCGACAAACAGTTCTGCCAAGGTAGGAACGACTCCGGGATTAATACCGTTGACTGTATGCTGAACTTCTGACCAAAATTTCAACTCATTTTTGCATTTTTACTCACTCACCTAACACTCACCAAGAACAATTAATTGACTTATAGATTTTTTTTTTGGATTCTTGAAATTTTGAAACTCAACTGTTTTCGGAATTAAAATTTGAATTCCTTGTGCGTGAGATTGCAACGATATCTCAGCTCAAGTTTATTGCTTTACATATTTGATTAAATTTACCATTGCTAACACATATATGAAATTTAACAAATATATTTACAATTACATTGCTTTTACTATATGAAATTTTTTCACAGCTTAGAAATTTTCGGGTAGGCGTAGCCAAAATATTTCTTCGCATTAGAAGAAAAGTGTCCGAACTCGAACATTCTAGTAGCCACCTAGTAGAAGACTAGTAGGTGTCTACGTAGGATATTGGAGATCCGTAGTCATCGCGTCGTGAAATATTATCAACGCATCGAAACCTATTTTCCGAGAATTTTTCGTTATCGGGTATAGCAACAATTTTTGAAATGACGTTTAATCTTCGATTATATTTAAACATTTTCTTGAATTCACCGAGTTTTGAAACAACAACCTTCTACACGGTCATCGTCGGACCGTTAAGTCGTTTACTGTTCGACTTTTAGATTTTCTTAGTGGGGAGGGACTTCGTCTACGTACGTTTGCAATAGATAGGCTCGTGTTGTTTTGACCCAGTCGCATTAGTGGAGACGGAGTAGGTTACCATATGGGAATGGGGGTTGAAACGCGATCAGGCAGCAGAACGGATGAAGCAACCACGACCGCCACGACGACAACAGGTACAGCAACAATGACCACTGCAACCGCAACTACGACGACAGCTACAACAACCACCACAACGTTTACCGTGGCTACCACTTCTACATCAGCCACTATCGCGAGTTAATTTCGAATTCCCGGATTTTACCCAACCACCCCCACCAGTGCGAAATGAAGGAGCAATGCCGCCACCGTTTCACCAATGGCCTGACCCACCCTATAACAATTTTAACCACAATTTCAATGACGTAAGGAATAGTCTACCAGCCGCACCATATAACTGTAAACAAAACTTTAACGATGGCAGGAACAGTATGCCAGCCGCATCCCACAACTTCAATAGCAGAGCCAATGCTTGCAATTTAGCTAGAGACAGTATGAACCCACCCATCAATGGAGATCATCCTGACATAGCGTTCCGCCCAGGTAGTCCGTATACGGGACAATTTCCTGAAGCTCGAAGCCACCAGATGCACGACTCGAGTGTCCGGATCGATAAGTGGGGAATCACCTTTGATGGGACAAATAAGACGACTAGCATAGAGGACTTCGTGTTTCGTGTAGAAGCTCTACAAGCAGATTACGGTTGCGATTGGAGGGATGTGATTAGGTGTTACATGCCCTGTGTAGCACTTAAGTGTTTCTCCGCGGTTAGCTCAGATCCGGAGATTTCGGGACGTGAGATCTCAACCTACACTTAAGCCCTTGGACAAGCAGCAATTAATTCGTACAACAACAAAATTCTCTACTCTACACCAAAACAAAACGCACTCTATTATTAGGGAAGTTCGCTGTTTCTTCCAGCCGCCCATATCCCAACCGTGGTCATTTCCGTTTCCGTTAAATTTTTTTTATGACCCCACTGAACGCACCAACACAAACTCACTTACCTCAGACCATCTCTAACCGCAGTCTTCAAAATCTCAAATTCCACTCCTCTTTTCTGTCTTCAGAACTGCCTTTTATACCTTGCAGATTTCTTTCCATTTTCTCCCCTTTTTTCCAATGTATCTGCACAATTCATATCGGTATCTATTTATTTTATTTCTATATAGTGCCAATAGCGGTAGACATATACAGAATAATCTAGAACTGGTTCCCGCTTTATACGCCATATTTTATTAAAAATACTGCCAATTCCCTCCTAAAACTACATGTATTTGCCTAACCATTCTTTCCTCCTGAACCTCTGTTTCTTTGCCCTACTGCTTCAGAATCGACTGGTTTTATTTCATTTGTATCCTATGATGTAACAGGGTCTTAAAATTGAACAGCAACATACCCATAGCCTATCAGACAAAAACAATCATCATTAAAAGTAACAGACAAAAACAAATATCCCCGCCAATTAATAACGTAGTTTTGTTATTTGTTATTGTACGGCATACTCTACAACCTGTTTACTTTAATCTTGTCGCGTTGCCAATCTTACGGGATCCCTCGTACTTTTCATTGACTAAACTTACTAAACAAAGTTACACCAACACATTGAATTATGTGTAAACCGCCCACGAGCATGGTGGATCAATTCTACAGGTGGCAGTGTACGTCAGCTCATTATTTTATTTTTTTTTTGTGGTTTTGTGCCTACCGTATGTCGAATCCGTGTATGTGTTTGACAACCATTATCTAGCTTATTGTTGTATATTATTCTTTGTTGTACTTACGCGGCCACCGTACCTGTTCATTACGCCCTGACCACAAGAAAATAAATTTCATTGTCAATAAAACTAAACGAGGTAACAGGTTATGTATTTAATTATGAGTTTTATGTTTGTTTTAATGTATTTTCTATGCTTTTTCTTTTCAGCTTCTGAGGACATTCATTGGTATCAGGTAAAGTATCGTTCCGCTGCATTTTAATCATTAAATTAATATCTTCTTACTTTTTTTTTTAGATTGTTGAAGTCATGAGCTTAATGACCTGCGGTCTTGCTCAGCCGCCAACTTGGTCGCAACGTGGTACCACTACGGAGGCCATCCGTATACGCAAGGTGGTCCACCACAATAAAAATTGAACCGGGATTTGGGTCGGAGGTGGTTCCTCCGACCCAAATCCCGGTTGGTGATAATCACCAACAAACTTTTCCATTCCGCAAAAAATGCTCAAAAACACCCAAAAAGTATTTTTTCTATAAAATATAAAATAATTCTTGTGCAAGATTAAAACAAAAGCCAAAATTAAGCTTAGACCAATAGAAAACAAACTGCGTACAATTTTATGGGTAAAAAATAAAACTATGGGGTGATAATCACTAACAAACTTTTCCATTCCGCAAAAAATGCTCAAAACACCCAAAAAGTTTTTTTGCTATAAAATCTAAAATAATTCTTGTGCAACATTAAATCAAAAGCCAAAATCAAGCTTAGACTAATAGAAAACAAACTGCGTACAGCTTTTTGGGTAAAACATAAAACTATAGGGTGATAATCACCAACAAACTTTTCCGTTCCGCAAAAAATGCTCAAAAACACCCAAAAAGTATTTTTGCTGGAAAATCTAAAATAATTCTTGTGCAAGATTGAAACACAAGTTTTAATTAAGCTTAGATCAATAGAAAACAAACTGCGTACAGTTTTTTGGGTAAAAAGTAAAACTATGGGGTGATAATCACCAACAAATTTTTACATTCCGAAAAAATGCTCAAAAACACCCAAAAAGTATTTTGGCTTTAAAATCTAAAATAATTCTTGTGCAAGATTAAATCAAAAGCCAAAATCAAGCTTAGACTAATAGAAAACAAACTGCGTACAGTTTTTTGGGCAAAAAATAAAACTATAGGGTGATACTCATCAACAAACTTTTCCATTCCGCAAAAAATGCTCAAAAACACCCAAAAAGTTATTTTGCTGGAAAATCTAAAATAATTCTTGTGCAAGATTGAAACACAAGTTTAAATAAATCTTAGACCAATAGAAAACACACTGCGTATAGGTTTTTGGGAAAAAAATAAAACTATGGGGTGATAATCACCAACAAACTTTTCCATTCCGCAAAAAATGCTCAAAAACACCCAAAAAGTATTTTTGCTGTAAAATCTAAAATAATTCTTGTGCAAGATTAAAACAAAAGCCAAATTGAACCTTAGACCAATAGAAAACAAACTGCGTACAGTGTTTTGGGTAAAAAATAAAACTATGGGGTGATAATCACCAACAAACTTTTACATTCCGCAAAAAATGCTGAAAAACACCCAAAAAGTATTTTTTCTATAAAATATAAAATAATTCTTGTGCAAGATTAAAACAAAAGCCAAAATGAAGCTTAGACCAATAGAAAACAAACTGCGTACAGTTTTATGGGTAAAAAATAAAACTATGGGGTGATAATCACCAACAAACTTTTCCATTCCGCAAAAAATGCTCAAAACACCCAAAAAGTATTTTTGCTATAAAATCTAAAATAATTCTTGTGCAAGATTGAATTAAAAGCCAAAATTAAGCTTAGGCCAACAGAAAACAAACTTCGTACAGTTTTATGGGAAAAAATAAAATTATGGGGTGATAATCACCAACAAACTTGTCCCGTGTAGGGGCGGTGAGTGTGGTGTGTGACGTGTACTGCGATAGTGTAAGAACCACACGTAGGCAACTCTAAAAACGAGTAAGTGCATGAGGTTGCCGGACGGTGTATTTTGGGTAAACAGCGCTGATGCTCGGTGGGCAATTACAATTTAAATCGACTGTGTGCAAAATGATGGATGACAGCCAACTGTCATGAAAAGGCAAGAACTTAACTTCCAGCTTGTTCGTTTCTGATTGCCGTAGTGGATGGATGCCCAAAATTTTGCTGCCGAAAACATCAAGTGCCCGACGATAAGGAAAAATTGCAGACACCGGAAAACAAGTCGAGTGCATCATAGTTCCGTATAGACAGTGGCCCAATATTCCCAAAGGAACAGGTTGGCCGCAGCCCTGCTATAATTGTGGTTATAGTGGAAGAGAGCACTGGGAATCAGCGTGGTCGCAGTCTGAAAACGGCAACAGGAAATCTAGCCAGGAAACTAGGCTATTGATTCCGCACCATCCACCACACCGTACACAAGCAATCCGATTGGTGCACGTGCGTGCCAACTAAAGGCCGTAAGGGAAAAGGCACAAGCAGAGAAGAAAACTAGACGCGTGCATCAAGGAGAAAAACAACTGGCAAACAACGTAAGAGAGCACAGCAACATCACCCCAGTAGGATCGTATTGGCCGCCTGGTCTACCTGCCAGAAAGTGGCAGCTCAAAAGGGGGTAAACCGAAGGCGTAGGCCATTTAGTGGATCCGCAGCCCATATACCGACACTGGGGCTTGCCTCTACCGCAACCGGCATATAAGTTGGGCCGGCTACACCAGTAAGCAGCAAACACACCTCAAGAAAACTGACATAGCAACACCACCAAAGCTAGGTTGGGTCATTAGACCTGTTAGCCAGCAACAACTAGGTTGTTTGTGGTGTCGGATTAAGTCTGACAGGCCAACCCAAGACATACGCAGCGCCAGAGGGAAAAGCACAACGACGGCTGTTGAATCTGCGACGCGAATTTTCTACAGCACCACGAACTTCACGCTCCAATAGAAACGGAGAGAAACTACATTTTAGAAATCGGGAAAAATCCAACAAACCAACTAGGATGAATAGAAATCGTCGCCCACCGTCGTCCATAGTGTCCTGAAGGTAACATTTAGCCAGTCCGAGTCCTCGTAGCGTCAAATTCCATCCCACCCTTCATCAGATCCTACAGTCATCGGAGTAACCATCAACAGTCAACCAACTTTCAGTAAGTCGTTTTATTTTATTTAGTATCAATATATCGTAGAGTTGTAGTTTAGAGTGCGTATAAGTCTTCGTGTTTCGAGCGCGTGCGATCGTTGGTCGTTGAACCCTAATCACGGCCGTTTATCGTTTTTTTTAACAGTTTTTTGCCGAAAAAGAAATTTGAAATTTTAAATAAATATCTACAGTAAATATATAGGTATCGCCATACATATACATATAGCTGTAAAAATATATGTATATATATAGATTTCCTATATATAAATTCTTATAGAAAAATTTGCTTTTACCATGGCCGTTTTGGGCGGTCGCCAGAGATGTGAATGTTTGGAGGCGGTCGGCCTAGGCGCAGGCCCTCAATAAACCCTGACGCCTAGAGTCTACCCATCCTCCACTCGGACTGCTCTGGCACAAAAAAAAATTGTGAAGCCGTGAGCTTCGCTCGATTTGGAGCATACAATAGCCCGGTTCGCTACAAATTTAGGTTCTCAGTTTCGGATTTTTTTTTTAAATTTTACTATTTCATTTCGTTTAGCCGTAAATAAATTCAAAAGCTATTCAGTTCGCGTTACCCCTCGTGCTTACGTCGTTTTATAGTTGTTACGGTTCATATTTGCATTTTTAATCAACGCCATCTAGGCAAATCCTTTTTATCGTGCAGTATTTTTCAAAATTTAGCTACGGTTCGATTACTTTTCGGCTTTGTTTCAAAATTTTAGCTCGGCATTGCTTGCGTCGAGATAGTCGATACGTCTGTTCACTCAGTTTTGAGCCGCCTAAAAATTCCACATAAATTTTTCGGTTTTTGTTTGAGAATTATTCAAAAGTAAATAAAATTCTTTAGCCTTTACGGCACCCTTTGGTTTTTCACGTTAATATTAAAATTCTAAAAAATTTCAGCCGCTTTCTCGGCCCAATTTCAAAATTCCCCGCGTTTTCTTTTGTCTGGCCTGCCAAAATACTTTTGTCCGTCCGTTTTAATTTAGATTGGCCGTCGATTTTCGAAACTTAACGCCAGTTTTCAAGTTACCCGGTTCATTTTGATCAACCCCTACCATTGGGCTGTGAAGATTTTATATAGTCTTTTTTTAAATTCAATGATATTTTTGTTCGAAAAGCGAATCGAAACAAACCTTCGGAATCTGAAGAATGCAATCAGAATTCAAATAAAGGCGACCAAAATTAGGAAAGAAACAGAAAATTATAAAAGAACGATAGAAGCTTAAATTCTGAATAAGAAAAATTTGAAATTATTTTATAACCTTAAGTATACAAACCTTTTTGTGAATTTATGGAAATTATCAAACATAGCTGAAAGAATCAGCCAGTACAAATAGGAAATAAGCAAACACAACACATTCTAATTTTGAAATAATATTTTTTTTAAATTAAGATTTTTTTTATATTTTTTTTTATTGTAAAGTTCGAACTTAGGGACTTGTTTATTTTTAGCCACAAGTGGCTTAAGGTCTATAAATTTAAATAAATATAATTGAGATTGTTATTTTGAGTTCAGAATTTAACTTGCAGTAATGATTAATTAGATTCGGTTCTATGTGGTGAGTATGGGTGGGTTCAATTTTTAGGGATGATTTCCGATTTTCAGCATACGCGAACACCACGGTTACGGGTCAATAAGTTTTGTGACGCGCGGGAGGGTGCTGGTGGTCAACCAACATCACGACTACCACATGTTTATTTCAGTATTCTGCTTCCACCATTCAGGCCCTTTTATTTTATTCAGTGGCACTGGCACAAATTGAAAACAGATCCCGCCAACTGGCCAGATCCTGCAAGAACACCCCCACACGCCGACGAGCCATAGCCGCGCACATAATCACAAAGTTGCCAGTGTAGCAGGATTGGTTGGTGCCAACTTCAAGGTTGGTATGGGACAGTTTTTGGCGCCCAACGTGAGGGGCTCGATCAGGGAGATTAGAATTCTACTGAAGAGTTGAGATTTAGTTAGCAGATTGGGAGATTAGGTCAGGGGAAAAGTCCTAGATTATTTTTTTAAGTTTTATTACATACCGAAGGGAGGTTAGTCACGGGCTTAGGCATAATGTCTGTCCGTTAGCAACCGACTGGTAGGTAGAAACGTTTCGTAACTGTCGAGGAGATGCGTAAGTCTTATTGGCTCACGAAGTGAGCACAATAATTGCGACGGGTCGCCTAGATTGGTTTGGTGTAGGCTGTTTGTAAGTCCAGAGGTATGCCTGGGTATAGGCAACCCTGTTTGCGACAAACAGTTCTGCCAAGGCAGGAACGACTCCGGGATTAATACCGTTGACTGTATGCTGAACTTCTGACCAAAATTTCAACTCATTTTTGCATTTTTACTCACTCACCTAACACTCACCAAGAACAATTAATTGACTTATAGATTTTTTTTTTGGATTCTTGAAATTTTGAAACTCAACTGTTTTCGGAATTAAAATTTGAATTCCTTGTGCGTGAGATTGCAACGATATCTCAGCTCAAGTTTATTGCTTTACATATTTGATTAAATTTACCATTGCTAACACATATATGAAATTTAACAAATATATTTACAATTACATTGCTTTTACTATATGAAATTTTTTCACAGCTTAGAAATTTTCGGGTAGGCGTAGCCAAAATATTTCTTCGCATTAGAAGAAAAGTGTCCGAACTCGAACATTCTAGTAGCCACCTAGTAGAAGACTAGTAGGTGTCTACGTAGGATATTGGAGATCCGTAGTCATCGCGTCGTGAAATATTATCAACGCATCGAAACCTATTTTCCGAGAATTTTTCGTTATCGGGTATAGCAACAATTTTTGAAATGACGTTTAATCTTCGATTATATTTAAACATTTTCTTGAATTCACCGAGTTTTGAAACAACAACCTTCTACACGGTCATCGTCGGACCGTTAAGTCGTTTACTGTTCGACTTTTAGATTTTCTTAGTGGGGAGGGACTTCGTCTACGTACGTTTGCAATAGATAGGCTCGTGTTGTTTTGACCCAGTCGCATTAGTGGAGACGGAGTAGGTTACCATATGGGAATGGGGGTTGAAACGCGATCAGGCAGCAGAACGGATGAAGCAACCACGACCGCCACGACGACAACAGGTACAGCAACAATGACCACTGCAACCGCAACTACGACGACAGCTACAACAACCACCACAACGTTTACCGTGGCTACCACTTCTACATCAGCCACTATCGCGAGTTAATTTCGAATTCCCGGATTTTACCCAACCACCCCCACCAGTGCGAAATGAAGGAGCAATGCCGCCACCGTTTCACCAATGGCCTGACCCACCCTATAACAATTTTAACCACAATTTCAATGACGTAAGGAATAGTCTACCAGCCGCACCATATAACTGTAAACAAAACTTTAACGATGGCAGGAACAGTATGCCAGCCGCATCCCACAACTTCAATAGCAGAGCCAATGCTTGCAATTTAGCTAGAGACAGTATGAACCCACCCATCAATGGAGATCATCCTGACATAGCGTTCCGCCCAGGTAGTCCGTATACGGGACAATTTCCTGAAGCTCGAAGCCACCAGATGCACGACTCGAGTGTCCGGATCGATAAGTGGGGAATCACCTTTGATGGGACAAATAAGACGACTAGCATAGAGGACTTCGTGTTTCGTGTAGAAGCTCTACAAGCAGATTACGGTTGCGATTGGAGGGATGTGATTAGGTGTTACATGCCCTGTGTAGCACTTAAGTGTTTCTCCGCGGTTAGCTCAGATCCGGAGATTTCGGGACGTGAGATCTCAACCTACACTTAAGCCCTTGGACAAGCAGCAATTAATTCGTACAACAACAAAATTCTCTACTCTACACCAAAACAAAACGCACTCTATTATTAGGGAAGTTCGCTGTTTCTTCCAGCCGCCCATATCCCAACCGTGGTCATTTCCGTTTCCGTTAAATTTTTTTTTATGACCCCACTGAACGCACCAACACAAACTCACTTACCTCAGACCATCTCTAACCCCTTTCAAATAATTTAGCAGATCATATTTTCGTTTTTTCTAACCTCAATATAACAATACATTTTATTTGCTATAAATCTAACAGAATTATTAAAACTAAATGAATAACAGTTTATGCCTAAAATTACAATTACATAAAGAAATATAACATAGATTGTCTCCCAAAAGAATTTTAAAACG
Organism: Panzeria rudis; assembly: GCA_956483635.1. Taxonomy (NCBI): domain Eukaryota; kingdom Metazoa; phylum Arthropoda; class Insecta; order Diptera; family Tachinidae; genus Panzeria; species Panzeria rudis. The sequence continues at coordinate 54,251,495 of OY101450.1, forward strand.
TATAAAAAAAGAATTTTAAGTTATAAAGGCCTTACTGTTTAATTCCCTTCCTCACTAATTTGAGAACTGTACTACTTCTGCAATTTACTAGAAAATCTACTCATCTTCCTGAAGGAGCTCCCTAAGGTGATATCTGATCTGCCAATTTGCAGCCTTCAAACTAAATAAAAGCAATTTCCTTAAATTTTCATGAGGATGAGCTTCAACAGTTGCTAAACACGATTCTAATATTTGATATTTTCTATAAAAAAAAATTTTATTTTTTTATTTTTTTTATTTCAGGAGACTACCTGTACATAAGTTGGGTTTTACTAAGCTAAGTACAAAATTACTAAAAAAAAATCTCTAACACTGTAAAAATTTAAGCTCACAAATCGTTGAACTAACACCTAAAATATGGTCTAACCATCACACTAAACAAAATACACTTATATATTCTAATAACTAATAAATATCATTTATAACAACTTATCTCTTTTCCTTTTAAATTTTTATAGGACGTCCTGGTACACTTCCAGCTATCAGCTTCTCCAGATCTTGCCTTCACTCCAGTAATCTCATCACCGCTCGGTTACTCATGGATCTGTCTTGTTGACTCACTTTCTTCGCTTTCAGTAGTTGATTTTTAAATTTTTATAATTGGTGTATTTAGTTTATTTTATTTGTGGATTTTCGTTTTAGAATTTTAGTTTCTGTATTATGTCTTTAAATATTGTTGCATATTTCATATATCTGTGCTTATTAAATCTTATTAAGTTTGTAGGTATATAATCTTTAGATTTCGTACACGAGCATATTTTAGCTCTTTAAATTTTTATTAATTCTTTTTTTTTATAGGTTGCGTATATGCACCTCAGTTTTCAAGAAAACAAAGTTTTATTTTATATTTATTATTTTTGCCACAAAACTATAAAAAAATAAACTTTAACACACAACTGAACTAGTCTTTTTCTTTACAAACATAAAAATATTTTCTAGTTTAAATTTTTGATCCACCAACTTCTGCGCGTGCCACGACCGCAGTCTTCAAAATCTCAAATTCCACTCCTCTTTTCTGTCTTCAGAACTGCCTTTTATACCTTGCAGATTTCTTTCCATTTTCTCCCCTTTTTTCCAATGTATCTGCACAATTCATATCGGTATCTATTTATTTTATTTCTATATAGTGCCAATAGCGGTAGACATATACAGAATAATCTAGAACTGGTTCCCGCTTTATACGCCATATTTTATTAAAAATACTGCCAATTCCCTCCTAAAACTACATGTATTTGCCTAACCATTCTTTCCTCCTGAACCTCTGTTTCTTTGCCCTACTGCTTCAGAATCGACTGGTTTTATTTCATTTGTATCCTATGATGTAACAGGGTCTTAAAATTGAACAGCAACATACCCATAGCCTATCAGACAAAAACAATCATCATTAAAAGTAACAGACAAAAACAAATATCCCCGCCAATTAATAACGTAGTTTTGTTATTTGTTATTGTACGGCATACTCTACAACCTGTTTACTTTAATCTTGTCGCGTTGCCAATCTTACGGGATCCCTCGTACTTTTCATTGACTAAACTTACTAAACAAAGTTACACCAACACATTGAATTATGTGTAAACCGCCCACGAGCATGGTGGATCAATTCTACAGGTGGCAGTGTACGTCAGCTCATTATTTTATTTTTTTTTTGTGGTTTTGTGCCTACCGTATGTCGAATCCGTGTATGTGTTTGACAACCATTATCTAGCTTATTGTTGTATATTATTCTTTGTTGTACTTACGCGGCCACCGTACCTGTTCATTACGCCCTGACCACAAGAAAATAAATTTCATTGTCAATAAAACTAAACGAGGTAACAGGTTATGTATTTAATTATGAGTTTTATGTTTGTTTTAATGTATTTTCTATGCTTTTTCTTTTCAGCTTCTGAGGACATTCATTGGTAACAGGTAAAGTATCGTTCCGCTGCATTTTAATCATTAAATTAATATCTTCTTACTTTTTTTTTTAGATTGTTGAAGTCATGAGCTTAATGACCTGCGGTCTTGCTCAGCCGCCAACTTGGTCGCAACGTGGTACCACTACGGAGGCCATCCGTATACGCAAGGTGGTCCACCACAATAAAAATTGAACCGGGATTTGGGTCGGAGGTGGTTCCTCCAACTTGCATGTGGCCCCTCCCAATTACTATTAGAAAAAAAAAAGGACTCGAGGTTCTAGGTATTCGACCTCCTCCCGATGTGTTTTCCTAAGGGGAACCCACGCCCAAAAAATTTTCCCCCATTGACTGATGCTGGCTATGCCACCGCAACAATACACCAGTACTGCAGTCGATAGGCAGAAGGAATGGTGTGCGTGGCTCCTTGTTATCGATATTGGTATGCTGCACGTGGGGAACTCCCACACCCTGAGATACCGCCGGGCATTATTAACTATTATATTTCTTCCGGTTGTTTCTACGAATGAGCGATACTTTCTTTGCTTGCGAATTGCTGCTTGGACTTCTCGATTACCTGGCTCACCAGTCGCCTTCCGGGACGCCTTGATTGTGGAATTGGGTTTCTATACCCGATCACCCAGGGTGAGTGATAACCTTTTGTAGAAAAAAAAATAAAGTTTTGTGTCCTTTTACAATTTATCCGCCCTGCTATAAAATACTTGTCTGGACTATTTTGTATTATGTTCGAGTGACATGCTTCCATAGTATCAGTGTGCATCAAAAACACTCTGTCTTGCCAACATCTGTTTACAGTGCTGGATCAAGAAATGTTTATCTGATCAAATTCAGGTTTGTAGTACATTGCTAGGGCTAAACAAACAAAGACCCCACAACAAAACCGAGCTTTCTTGTTTGCTACTATTTCTACTTGCGCCTCTAGGTATGTTTAGATTTTCCATACAACTACTTAGCTTAATACTGTACACTACCAGATAATATCAACGATAAAAAAATATTTATCGCACTTTACCACGGATGGAAAATATAACGTTTTCTATTGCACTTGGATTAATGTAGCTACTTATCTTATACTTTTATGTCTTTCGCGTGGAAGATACCTATTGCCTTGCCTTGTAAGTCTTCCAGCTCATACATGTTATTCCCTATGGGCCTCAAAATTCTACATTTTAAAAATTTTCTGCAAAATTTTGCGTTTCTGTTTTTCTCAAAATCGCTCAAAACCATATTTCGTCTGTAGACTTCCTGACCAGGCACTAACTTTATATTTCTTGCCCTCTTGTTATAACGTTCTGCTGACCTAATATAAGCTTCGTGCATGTTCTTACGAATTTTCTCTCTTATCGAACTTAGTCTGTCATTGTTAAGCATGCTATTAATTTCATGGTCGGATATTGACAGCAATTTCCTCGCTATTTTATAATCGTTCCCGCTAGTAAACATATGATAGCCGAATAAAGCAAAAAATGGGGTGACTCCCGTTGCAGTGTGTACCGAATTCCTCAGAGCGCACTCAATTTCAGAAAGATATAGGTCCCAATCACGATGGTCCTCATCCAGATAAGCTCTAATCGCCGCTAATACCGACTGATTGACCCTTTCTGACGCGTTGGACTGCGGAGAATACACAGCAGTTCTTATGTGTTTTATCTTGTACGTTTCTAACATTTTTGCAAAAAGTTTTGAAATGAATTGTGAACCATTATCACTATGAATTATTTCTAGGACGCCAAACTTATGAAAAATTTCATGTACTAAAAAGTTTATCACATTGTTAGTAGTTGCATCTCGCATTGCTTTCAAAAATGTAAATTTGGAAAAGTGATCGACTACTATAAAAATAAAACTATTTCCGCTTTTTGATCGCGGATATTTCCCCAAAAAATCGATGTAAAGTTTTTGGAACGGTCTTTCCGTTATTACTTCCTGACCGATCCCAGGCCTTAAGTTTTGATTGGATGGTTTAGTTTCTTTGCAAACCTCACAAGCTTTAACGTATTCTCTGATTTGCACTGTCATCCGCGGCCAGTAATAAAAACGCTTCACCTTTTCTATGGTCTTGGCCGTACCACAATGTGCAGAGGTATTGGTAGAATGAGCTTTTTCTATTACTTTCGTAGCCAAGTTCGATGGAATCCATAATTTCCATTTTACCGGTACGTCCACGTCTTGTTCGAAGCTTAATTTTTTGAAAATAAGACCATCTTCAACTTTCAAATCCGGTAGCTGTGACTGATATTCAACAATTTGGTTCTTTAATTCTTGATATTCCGTATTTTCGAATTCTTCGGGTTCGATATCAAGCAGTTGTTCCAAATTCACTTCACAAGCAGAAATTGGACACCTAGACAGCATATCGGCTACTACATTTTCGGTACCTTTTCTGTGTTCGATATTGAAATTAAATGCTTGCAGTTGCAATGACCATCGAGCTAGCCTGCCGCTAAGGTCTTTCAAATTCATTAGCCATTTAAGGCTGGCATGGTCGGTTACGACCGTAAATGGCATTAGCTCGACATATGGTCTAAACTTCTTAATGGCCATTACAGCTGCATAGCATTCCTTTTCCGTGACACTGTAATTCCTTTGACACGAATTCAATTTTTGCGAAAAAAAAGCTATCGGGTTCTCTTGTTGTTGATCGTTATACTGGAATAAAACTGCTCCAATACCATAATCGGAAGCATCGCACTGAATATAAAAATGTTTCGAAAAATCCGCATGTTTTAGGACTGGTGAGGAAGTAAGCGCTACCTTGAGATTTTCGAATGCCTGGGTGGCTTCTGGAGTCATTAAAAACTTAGCGGACTTTTTTAAGGTATCCGTTAGTGGTGCTGATATTGTGACAAAGTCTTTAATGAAGCGCCTATACCACCCAGCGGTTCCTAGGAAACTTCGCACTTCTCGTGTAGTCTTAGGTGCTTTTATTTCTCGAATAGCTTGAATTTTTTCCGGATCAGTTTTTAATACTCCGCCTCCGATTATAAAACCTAAGTATTTTAACTCTTGAGAACAGAATTGGGATTTTTTTAAGCCTATTGTCAAATTTGCCTCTTTCAAACATTGAGCTACTTCCCGCAATAATTTCAGATGCTCGTCAAATCCATTCGATATAACCAGAAGGTCATCTAAATAAACAAACACATTTTCTTTCAGCCTACTGGGGATGACCTTATCCATGAGCCTGCATAGTCTCTGTGCCGCGTTGCACAATCCGAATGGCATCACACGGAATTGATACAACGGGCGGCCGGCGACTGTAAATGCAGTGTATCTTTTACTCTCCTCATCCATCTCGACTTGCCAAAAGGCGTATTTTAAATCCACGCTGCTGATATAATGCGTATCGTCTATTCGACTTAATATACCATTTATATTTTGGAGCGGGTATGCATCCTTTACTGTTAACGCGTTTAATTTGCGGGCATCGAGGCAAAATCGGTTTTTCCCCGGTTTTCGAACTAATGTTGTGCGGTTGCTCCACGGGCTATCGCTTTCCTCGATCACACCCAGTTTAAGCATGTTGTCTATCTCAGCATATGTAATTTGCTGTACGGCTGGGGAAATGGGATAATATTTGTCCTTAACTGGTACAGCACCCTCTACCAATTTAATTGAGTGTTTTTCTAGCTGAGTTCGGCCTAGGCCCTTTTCTTGAAATGAATCAAAACATTTGATTACGTTTTCTAACTGCTTTTGCTGGCAAGCATCTAATATGTGCGGTTTGACTCTGTGCTCTTTAGTATTACTGGCGAAATCCTGCTGAATTTTTTCTATATTTATTTCAGCTAAATCTAAGACTTGAGGCGCTAATTCAAAACTTTTTACGAAATCTACTCCCAAATAGAGACTTTGTTCCAGATCAGGACATAAATATAAAGTTACTTGTTGTTTTTGCCCTTTAAATTCAACATCGACATTTATTCTTCCTAAAATTCTATGTTGTTGGCCACCAGCCGTTCTTACATTAGTAAGCATAGGCGTGATTTTCAGGTCTGTGTCGAGAATAAATTCTCTGCAATCTTTCCCCAGAATGCTAACCGTTGCTCCTGTGTCTAACAAGCCTGTTATTTTCTTGCCACCTATTTCGACTTCTATAAAAATTCTCGGATCATCTTTAATATTCTTTGCTCTGCTGACTGATTCTACAATTAACCTTTTTCTTTTACGCCGTTCGGCAAAATTTTGCCTTATTCGTACAATGCGTTTAGGTAAGACCCCAGACGGATTATCTTTTGTGAAAATATTTGCCTTTATCTCCTCATATTTTTGTTTTCTTACTTCATATGGTAAATAATGTCTAAGCTGTGGTAGAAAGTTGGTGAAATTATTTGTTTTCATCACGGTGTTTATCACCGTTTGTTTATTGTTTAAACTTTGTTGGGTGTTATTTAGTTTTTGGGGTTCTGATAGTGACGTGAGCCCCCCGCAGAACTCACGCCTCTCCGCCAGTTTTCCTGCTTACAATCAGGGCACTTTGGAGCGACTACATTTGCTTTTCCACACCGGTAACAGAATAGATTTCTCTCTAGTGATTCGCAATCTCTGAAGCCATGTCCTTCTAACTGACAATTCCAACAGATTATTTGTGATTTTTGTGGAACATCTCTTATGGCTGCGATTTCTTCGTAAGACGGTTCGCCAACATCAATTTCATGACTATCTTCTTCCAGACATACTTCATGAACTGCTCTTATAGGCCGTTGCATATGCGTAGCATTTCTAAATTCTTTTCTCGGAAAATTCCGTTCCGCCTCTATACATTCTAGACGAAGTTGCTCTACAGAATAAACCGAGATCGGATAAACGATTCTAGCAATGCTCTCTTTAATGTTTCTCTTCATGATTTTTATCATATCAACTTCTGTTATTGGCTGTACTAATCTTGACCGTAGTTTATTCATGTCGTAAAAGAAATTATCCAAAGACTCATTTATCTGTTGTTTTCTTTCTACTAGATCGCGCATAATCTCGAAGTTGGAAGTATTTGATCTAAACTGGTTTAGAAGCTCACCCCGAAGAGTCGGCCAATTCATCACCCCGTGCGTCCGTATACGTAGCCAGTACCAATCTTTAGCCGGGCCTGTTACCAACAGATGAAAATCTCTGAGGATTTCTTCCCAAAGGACATCATAATGAGCCTGTAAGTGCTCTAACCGAAAGATAAAATCTTCCACGGTCATGTGAGTATTGTTTGCATTAAATGTTATACCCCATTTATCAACCCTGATCGTAATTTTCTCTGAATTTCGCCCATTGCCGTTTAACTGACTCCCTCTATGGCTTCCTACCTCGTATGTGTCTACACTGTATGCTATGGGAGTGCCAGAATTGCTCACTGTGGGTCCTGTCGAACTACGTGATGTATGACTAAAACCGTGATTTGGTAAGCTGTTATTTGCACTATTATTTCCTAAACGCTCTGTAGCTCGGGCGGATGTACTGGGACCAGCTAGACTAGTACCCCCGGTGCGATTTTCCTCCAAAATACCTCCTCGATTCATAGGTTGTTGATGACTGTTGTTGTTCGACCCCGCAGCGTTTGGACGAGTGCCTGCTAATTCAGTGTTCGCATTTCTTTCTTTCGCTAGTTCGCGTACGACTGTAGTCAAATCCCCTACAATTTTCCTCAACTCGGCCGTTTCTCTATGAATAATTCCCCTCACTTTATCATCTAAAGCCCTCTGAGTATTTCGGTTTTCTTCTACCCCCAAATTTTTGACCGCCTGCTCGGTTCTCGAGGTGTCACCCGAAGTAGTATGTTCTATTCTTTGAGACAAACCTGTAGCACCTCCGGAAGCAGTTTTAGAAGTAGCTGCCTGTTGTGTTCGCGTTGTAATTGTTTCGGACATGTCTATTACGTTTGAATTTTGATTATTCGCCATTTCTACCTCAGTAAATTTTCTTTGTTTAGTTTCTATTTGGTACGAATTATTTAAATCAGAATCTAAGCGTCTTTTTCTCTTGTTCACACTAGTCTCTATACTCATACCTCGCAACCTTAAAAAGATCTAAACGTTCAGACTCGATCAATCCCAATTCTAGAACTAACTAAAAAAAAATGTTCAATCTATTGGCACAAAAGTACGATTTATTTAGGCACGTAGTACAATTTGTTAATACGCATAAGAAAGGTCAATCAAAAATAATTTGAAGAAATCAATAAAAAAAATATGCAAGATAATGATAAAATATAGTTTATAATAATATTAAAAGAAATATATAAAAAATACGAAAAAAATTAATGGGTATAAGTACTTAATCTGTGATAATTAAAAGTTTCTAATGGTAAAATTAAGCTACAAACAAAAACAAAAATAAAACAAAGTATAGTTTAATAAATATCGTCAGCCCTTGTGACACAATATTACACAAAATATTCTTTTAAACTTTTCAATCTTACTTTACGGGGTTCTGATGCTGAGGCGTGTGTGCATGCGTTACGAATCAGTATACTAATGACTCTCTACTGATAGAGCTAATAATAATGTGTTCAAACAATGATCTCTAAACTATGGCGGTTAGGAAATTCGTTTGTGCCCTAATCTTCCATTTGCGATTTATGGTCTAACTAGAGGCCAATCCGTAGCTTGTTCCGATGATCTCTGACACTGGTGCTAAGCCAATGCGGCTATCAGTTAAGCATACTATTGCTCCACAAACGAACTCTCCTTTTAAAAATTTACTTTACCTATACTGTACATGTAGAGTGTCAGGGCGTACAATTAGGTGAATCTATATAATTTGCCTAAGAACTTTCCCTTAACCTCCTTTGCATTGGTAGTATCCTATCTATTTCCCCACAATTTTGTGTATTCGCTCACACGACTGACTTTCAGACTAACAGCTAAAACGGCTATGAACGACATGCAGCAAATTTGCAAAGATTATGGACAGGTATACTTAGGTCTATTGTTCAATAACTATTGGGCTATGGTTTTGTGTTTCGCTTTTCTACACAATCTTAAATCTTCTCATATTTCATTTTAAATTTTGGGCGCCATATTGTTACATGCCCTGTGTAGCACTTAAGTGTTTCTCCGCGGTTAGCTCAGATCCGGAGATTTCGGGACGTGAGATCTCAACCTACACTTAAGCCCTTGGACAAGCAGCAATTAATTCGTACAACAACAAAATTCTCTACTCTACACCAAAACAAAACGCACTCTATTATTAGGGAAGTTCGCTGTTTCTTCCAGCCGCCCATATCCCAACCGTGGTCATTTCCGTTTCCGTTAAATTTTTTTTTATGACCCCACTGAACGCACCAACACAAACTCACTTACCTCAGACCATCTCTAACCCCTTTCAAATAATTTAGCAGATCATATTTTCGTTTTTTCTAACCTCAATATAACAATACATTTTATTTGCTATAAATCTAACAGAATTATTAAAACTAAATGAATAACAGTTTATGCCTAAAATTACAATTACATAAAGAAATATAACATAGATTGTCTCCCAAAAGAATTTTAAAACGTATAAAAAAAGAATTTTAAGTTATAAAGGCCTTACTGTTTAATTCCCTTCCTCACTAATTTGAGAACTGTACTACTTCTGCAATTTACTAGAAAATCTACTCATCTTCCTGAAGGAGCTCCCTAAGGTGATATCTGATCTGCCAATTTGCAGCCTTCAAACTAAATAAAAGCAATTTCCTTAAATTTTCATGAGGATGAGCTTCAACAGTTGCTAAACACGATTCTAATATTTGATATTTTCTATAAAAAAAAATTTTATTTTTTTATTTTTTTTATTTCAGGAGACTACCTGTACATAAGTTGGGTTTTACTAAGCTAAGTACAAAACTACTAAAAAAAAATCTCTAACACTGTAAAAATTTAAGCTCACAAATCGTTGAACTAACACCTAAAATATGGTCTAACCATCACACTAAACAAAATACACTTATATATTCTAATAACTAATAAATATCATTTATAACAACTTATCTCTTTTCCTTTTAAATTTTTATAGGACGTCCTGGTACACTTCCAGCTATCAGCTTCTCCAGATCTTGCCTTCACTCCAGTAATCTCATCACCGCTCGGTTACTCATGGATCTGTCTTGTTGACTCACTTTCTTCGCTTTCAGTAGTTGATTTTTAAATTTTTATAATTGGTGTATTTAGTTTATTTTATTTGTGGATTTTCGTTTTAGAATTTTAGTTTCTGTATTATGTCTTTAAATATTGTTGCATATTTCATATATCTGTGCTTATTAAATCTTATTAAGTTTGTAGGTATATAATCTTTAGATTTCGTACACGAGCATATTTTAGCTCTTTAAATTTTTATTAATTCTTTTTTTTTATAGGTTGCGTATATGCACCTCAGTTTTCAAGAAAACAAAGTTTTATTTTATATTTATTATTTTTGCCACAAAACTATAAAAAAATAAACTTTAACACACAACTGAACTAGTCTTTTTCTTTACAAACATAAAAATATTTTCTAGTTTAAATTTTTGATCCACCAACTTCTGCGCGTGCCACGACCGCAGTCTTCAAAATCTCAAATTCCACTCCTCTTTTCTGTCTTCAGAACTGCCTTTTATACCTTGCAGATTTCTTTCCATTTTCTCCCCTTTTTTCCAATGTATCTGCACAATTCATATCGGTATCTATTTATTTTATTTCTATATAGTGCCAATAGCGGTAGACATATACAGAATAATCTAGAACTGGTTCCCGCTTTATACGCCATATTTTATTAAAAATACTGCCAATTCCCTCCTAAAACTACATGTATTTGCCTAACCATTCTTTCCTCCTGAACCTCTGTTTCTTTGCCCTACTGCTTCAGAATCGACTGGTTTTATTTCATTTGTATCCTATGATGTAACAGGGTCTTAAAATTGAACAGCAACATACCCATAGCCTATCAGACAAAAACAATCATCATTAAAAGTAACAGACAAAAACAAATATCCCCGCCAATTAATAACGTAGTTTTGTTATTTGTTATTGTACGGCATACTCTACAACCTGTTTACTTTAATCTTGTCGCGTTGCCAATCTTACGGGATCCCTCGTACTTTTCATTGACTAAACTTACTAAACAAAGTTACACCAACACATTGAATTATGTGTAAACCGCCCACGAGCATGGTGGATCAATTCTACAGGTGGCAGTGTACGTCAGCTCATTATTTTATTTTTTTTTTGTGGTTTTGTGCCTACCGTATGTCGAATCCGTGTATGTGTTTGACAACCATTATCTAGCTTATTGTTGTATATTATTCTTTGTTGTACTTACGCGGCCACCGTACCTGTTCATTACGCCCTGACCACAAGAAAATAAATTTCATTGTCAATAAAACTAAACGAGGTAACAGGTTATGTATTTAATTATGAGTTTTATGTTTGTTTTAATGTATTTTCTATGCTTTTTCTTTTCAGCTTCTGAGAACATTCATTGGTAACAGGTAAAGTATCGTTCCGCTGCATTTTAATCATTAAATTAATATCTTCTTACTTTTTTTTTAGATTGTTGAAGTCATGAGCTTAATGACCTGCGGTCTTGCTCAGCCGCCAACTTGGTCGCAACGTGGTACCACTACGGAGGCCATCCGTATACGCAAGGTGGTCCACCACAATAAAAATTGAACCGGGATTTGGGTCGGAGGTGGTTCCTCCAACTTGCATGTGGCCCCTCCCAATTACTATTAGAAAAAAAAAGGACTCGAGGTTCTAGGTATTCGACCTCCTCCCGATGTGTTTTCCTAAGGGGAACCCACGCCCAAAAAATTTTCCCCCATTGACTGATGCTGGCTATGCCACCGCAACATAGGTCGTTTCATCACTTGTTGAGTGGACCTGCTAAGGAATGGTTCTGGGACCATCGAAGATTTAACAACGTTGCGCGCTGGAGGGACCTGAAGGCAGCCTTGATCAGTCAATTTCACCGGTATGATAGTGACTTCGACATTCAAAGGAAAATTTTAGATCGGCGACAGCAAAATATGGAAACATTCGACGATTTTTACAACTCTGTTTTAAAACTTCGAAATCAATTACGTAACCCAATCGGTGAAAGAGACCTGGTGAGCATCATGAGAGGGAATCTGAAACCACAAATGGCGCAGCTTCTGTTTTCGGTTTCAGCACATAGTTTATCTCAATTCGTACGGGAATGCCGCAGGGCCGAAAACCTGATAAATAGCCAGCGACACCTCAGTAGTCGAATGCCACCTAGGGCAATACACGAGTTAGAGTACTCGCAGGAAATGATACAGGACATACGGGAAATTGACGCGGTGACAGCAGCCAAGAAACTAATTTGCTGGAACTGTAAAACAGAAGGGCACACGTTTTTCGATTGCCTAGAGGAGCAAAGGAGGCTATTTTGCTACAAGTGTGGAAAAGAAGATACTGTAATGCCGCGCTGCCCAACATGTCAGGGAAACCGGAACCCGAACGTGTCTCGCACAGGGATGGAGGCACGTTCGTCAGCCCAACCTCCCAGGAATCAACAGTAATAACAGCTGTCAAAGCTACCGAAAACACCAGCCCAGTCGTAAATGAAATAAAGGATTCGGAACCGGAACAATTAACACCAACTGTAATTTTGAAAAATAACCAGCCGCGTAGCAAGGCAAATGCTAGTAACAACGTCAAGACATATCAAGATCGAAGAGAGGAATACCAAGCTGCACGCGATAGAATATTTGGACCCTCGCAGAGAATTCGTAAAACTCGAGAGAGATACCAGGCTAGGAAACAATTTAGGTACGACATTTCGGCCGCTAGCATATACGAAGGACCGGACACGCGCATTTACTCAAACATCGATATTAATGGTTGCCAAGTGGAAGGCTTGCTAGATAGTGGAGCTACTGTAACGTGCTTAGGCACAGATTGCTTAGAGTTGATCGATAAGGCACAATTAGTCATATACCCGGTACATTCGAAAATCAGAACTGCTGACGGTAGACTGAATGAAATCATTGGTCGAGTCCGTGCAGATATAAATTTTAATAAGATCACAAAATCCGTCGATTTCTTTTTGGTACCTACCCTTAAACTTCCACTTTTTCTGGGGCTTGATTTTATGCGAAAATTCAATTTACTTAGGTTTGAAATAAATGCACTTTCTACTCAGGGTGTGAATATAGACGAAGAATCTAATCCTTCCTTTCCGCAGTTTCACAATTTGAATAGTCATCAACAACGTCGCTTAGAAGAGGTAATAGATACTTTTCCATGCTTTACTAAAAGGGGCTTAGGCAAGACTCATCTAGAGACCCACCAGATTGATACGGGAGATGCAGTCCCTATAAAAGAGAGACACTACCCTGTTTCCCCAGCGGTACAGAAGCTGATGTATGGGGAGCTGGATAGGATGTTGTCCTTGGGGGTCATTGAGCCTAGCGAAAGCCCGTGGAATAACCGAGTGACGTTCGTGCAGAAAGGTGACAAAGTCCGAATATGTTTGGACGCGCGTAGGCTCAATGACCTAACCGTAAAAGATGCCTACCCGCTTCCCCATATTGAAGGCCTTCTGAGCCGTCTGGGGGACACCCATTATATTTCAAGTGTAGACCTGAAAGACGCATTTTGGCAGATACCACTGGCAGAGACTAGCCGAGAAAAAACCGCCTTTACCGTGCCTGGGAGACCCTTGTACCATTTCACGGTCATGCCTTTGGGGTTGTGCAACGCAGCCCAAAGGTTATGCCGTCTAATGGACAAGGTGATCCCAGCTCGATTAAGGGAGAGGGTATTTGTTTACTAGGACGATCTACTGGTGGTATCGTCAGAATTCGGGGAGCATCTGGAGGTCTTAGCTGAGGTAGCGCGTTGTCTGACGAAAGCAAATCTAACAATCAATGTGGGAAAATCAAAATTTTGCTGTAAGGAACTCAAGTACTTAGGATATATTGTCGGCGAAGGGAAGTTGAAACCAGATCCAGAGAAAATACGGGCCATCGTAGAGCTGAAGTACCCCACTACCCCGAAACAAGTCAGAAGCTTTATGGGAACCACCGGGTGGTACAGACGCTTTATTTTGGATTACGCCACTATTACAGCACCGATCACAGAGACTTTAAAGAAGAGTAAGGTGTTTATTTTCACTGATGCTGCGAAAGTAGGGTTTGACGAGTTGAAGCTAAGGCTAACAGCTAGCCCTGTGCTCAGACATCCGGATTTCAACAAAATATTTTTCATCCAATGTGATGCATCTGACGTAGGAATGGGGGCGGTATTGTACCAAGAGGCTGAAGAAGGCGAGCACCCGATCGCGTATTTTTCAAAGAAATTTACAACGGCACATATGTAGAATTGACCCAATTTGTGATTATAACGGATCACTCGAGCTTGAAGTGGCTCATGTCACAGCGGGACTTGAGCGGACGTTTGGCGAGGTGGAGCCTGCAACTGCAGACTTTTTCATTTACTATTCGACAAAGGAAAGGATCACAGAACATAGTGCCAGATACCCTATCGCGATATCCACTGGACGAGTTGGAAGTAATGCCAGAACTGATAGTAGATCTTGAGGCTCCAGAGTTTCAGGATGAAGTCTACGGTAAATTGCGCGAGCAAGTGAAAGAGAACGCAAGCAGTCTACCGGACATTAAGATCGTTGAGGATAGGGTTTACAAAAAAACGCGTTTTTATGACGGAAACCTTGCAAAAGAAGAGCACACATGGAAGCTCTGGATACCGGCGGGACTCACTCAGCGAATAATTAAGCAAGCACACGAGTCACCCACGGCCGCACACGGAGGTGTAGGGAAGACGATCCGAAAAATCCGCGAATGGTATTATTGGCCACATATGAACGCCCAGATTAATGACTATGTCAGCCAGTGTGATAGTTGCAAGGAATGCAAACCCGCAAACAATGTTTTAAGACCACCTATGGGAAATGAGCCAGACGTAGGTAGGCCGTTCCAGAGGATTTACATAGATTTCTTGGGACCATATGTAAGGTCGAAAAAGGGAAATAGCTTTATTTTTATCGTCCTTGATCACTTTTCAAAATACGTGTTGCTGAAGGCCATGTCTAAGGCCAATTCAAAGAACGTCATTAGCTTTCTTATTCAAAAGGTGTTCTACAAGTTCGGTTGTCCGGAAACAATTGTCTCAGACAACGGCCAGCAGTTTGCTAGCAAGGATTTCGCGGAAATGGTAACAAGTTTTGGCATCAACCACATGCGAACAGCGAATTACGCCCCGCAAGCGAACGCATCAGAGCGGGTAAACCAGTCAGTTTTGGCGGCCATACGGGCATACCTGCAGGATAATCAGCAGGAATGGGACCTTCACCTCTGTGAGATAGAGTGCGCATTAAGGTCGGCAGTACATACGGCAACAGGAGTAACACCTTATTTCCTACTATTTGGCACAAACATGATCACGCACGCCGCGGCGTATAAACTGGCACGTCGGTTAGACTTGCTTGAAGACACCGAAAATCAAATAGAAAATAGACATGAGTTTCTGGAATTAGTTCGAGCGAAAGTAAAGAAAAGCCTACACCGGAGCTATGAAGCTAACGCCAAAAGGTACAATTATAGATGCCAGATAATAAGATTTAAGGCAGGACAAGAAGTTTTTCGACGCAACTTTCAGTTGTCAGATTTTTCGAAGCAGGTGTCAGCCAAACTATGCAAGAGGTTCATCAAGTGTCGAATAGTGAAACCGGTCGGCAACAGTTTATATGAATTGGAAACGCTACAAGGGAAACCAATCGGGATATTCCACGCTACAGATCTAAAAGCGTGATGAGCCTGTACTTGGCCCGAGTTTTATCGCCTCAGCAAGGTGACATTGCTGATACGACAAACACTTCTCAGCTGGGAAAGGGGGTGTGTCCCGTGTAGGGGCGGTGAGTGTGCTGTGTGACGTGTACTGCGATAGTGTAAGAACCACACGTAGGCAACTCTAAAAACGAGTAAGTGCATGAGGTTGCCGGACGGTGTATTTTGGGAAAACAGCGCTGATGCTCGGTGGGCAATTACAATTTAAATCGACTGTGTGCAAAATGATGGATGACAGCCAACTGTCATGAAAAGGCAAGAACTTAACTTCCAGCTTGTTCGTTTCTGATTGCCGTAGTGGATGGATGCCCAAAATTTTGCTGCCGAAAACATCAAGTGCCCGACGATAAGGAAAAATTGCAGACACCGGAAAACAAGTCGAGTGCATCATAGTTCCGTATAGACTGTGGCCCAATATTCCCAAAGGAACAGGTTAGCCGCAGCCGTGTTATAATTGTGGTTATAGTGGAAGAGAGCACTGGGAATCAGCGTGGTCGCAGTCTGAAAACGGCAACAGGAAATCTAGCCAGGAAACTAGGCTATTGATTCCGCACCATCCACCACACCGTACACAAGCAATCCGATTGGTGCACGTGCGTGCCAACTAAAGGCCGTAAGGGAAAAGGCACAAGCAGAGAAGAAAACTAGACGCGTGCATCAAGGAGAAAAACAACTGGCAAACAACGTAAGAGAGCACAGCAACATCACCCCAGTAGGATCGTATTGGCCGCCTGGTTTACCTGCCAGAAAGTGGCAGCTCAAAAGGGGGTAAACCGAAGGCGTAGGCCATTTAGTGGATCCGCAGCCCATATACCGACACTGGGGCTTGCCTCTACCGCAACCGGCATATAAGTTGGGCCGGCTACACCAGTAAGCAGCAAACACACCTCAAGAAAACTGACATAGCAACACCACCAAAGCTAGGTTGGGTCATTAGACCTGTTAGCCAGCAACAACTAGGTTGTTTGTGGTGTCGGATTAAGTCTGACAGGCCAACCCAAGACATACGCAGCGCCAGAGGGAAAAGCACAACGACGGCTGTTGAATCTGCGACGCGAATTTTCTACAGCACCACGAAACTTCACGCTCCAATAGAAACGGAGAGAAACTACATTTTAGAAATCGGGAAAAATCCAACAAACCAACTAGGATGAATAGAAATCGTCGCCCTCCGTCGTCCATAGTGTCCTGAAGGTAACATTTAGCCAGTCCGAGTCCTCGTAGCGTCAAATTCCATCCCACCCTTCATCAGATCCTACAGTCATCGGAGTAACCATCAACAGTCAACCAACTTTCAGTAAGTCGTTTTATTTTATTTAGTATCAATATATCGTAGAGTTGTAGTTTAGAGTGCGTATAAGTCTTCGTGTTTCGAGCGCGTGCGATCGTTGGTCGTTGAACCCTAATCACGGCCGTTTATCGTTTTTTTTAAACAGTTTTTTGCCGAAAAAGAAATTTGAAATTTTAAATAAATATCTACAGTAAATATATAGGTATACATATAGCTGTAAAAATATATGTATATATATCAGAGCTGTAAAAAGCTGCAATCAATTGACATTGAAATCAAAGTAATTTCAACCAAACTGATTTCATTCTTTGATTTCTAAATGATTTCAGATTTCAAAATGAAATCTTGTCAAAATTGCAATATTTTTTGATTGCAATCATTTTGAAATCATTTATTTTAGAAATCATTGAATGCAATTAATTTAATTGCAATCAATTCGATTGCAATCAAATTTTTGTTGAAATCATGTGATTTCAACAAGGTCCCTTGAAATCATGTGATTTCAATAAATTCCCTTGAAATCATGTGATTTCAATAAATTCCCTTGAAATCATGTGATTTCAATAAATTCCCTTAAAATCACAACTATAGTAAAAGTCCAATGAAATAATTTACATTTGGAATCTAGCGGTTTCTACTAGAATCTGGTGGAAACCTCCAAATTTTTGGTGGAAACCACTAGATTTTAGTAAAAATCACTAAAGTTTTGGTGAAAACCAACAGATTCTATTGCAAACCTCCACTTATATTTGACCAGAAAAATAAAAGTCAAAAACAAAAAAAAATTTAATTTTGTGAATTTATTAAAAAAAAGTCATGACAAACATAACATGAACAAAACAATATGAAAAATATTTCAGATTTCATTACTTTGAGCATTTTTTACATTAGAAAGCTCTCTATTGGCTTTTAGTAAAAGTAACTTTTCAAAGTTGCTATCTGAAAGCGATCCACGACGCGGAGAATTTAGCAAGGTTGCAAATGAAAATAACCTTTCTACTGCAGCTGATGATGGTAATGGTCCGTTGAATCTCATAAATGTGGATTTCAAAGTCGGCTACCGATCAAGCATTTCAAAAGATGTGTCCGTATCTGTAAGATACGAATGAAAGCTTGTATGAGTGGGATTCTGTTGTGTTTCCGATAAATTAACAGGATTATCTAAAAGAAAAAATATTATATTATTTTTTTAATAGATTATTTTGATATAATTGTATTATACCTTCAAGGCAAAAATCGAAGTATTTGTTAGATGCATTTAAATTCACTTCGGGCGATGGCAATGGAATAGGGAAGAGCATTTTTGACTAAAGCAATTACTTCGTGGATTTTTACTTGAGTAAATGACGAATTTAAAGCTGTTAGCCATTGCAACTTAATTTGTGGACAAAGTACGGAAGCTATGATAGCGTCATTGACTTCTTGTGTCAAATCAAAATAGTTTTGGAACCGAGCTTCCACTGCTTTTAAAACTAAACCGGACAAGAGCGATATATATTCGTTGTTGTGACTATTTGATATTTTAATGTATTGGACTCGAATTGTGGCCAAAGTTGGCAAAAGATATCCGTAGATCATTCCTTTGCTTCCCTGCAAAAAATCGATGGCTTCAGCTATTGGCTTTAATAACATCAAATAATCTTCAATGTAAATAAAATCGCTTTCTGAAAAACTTGGTTCCTTGAACATTCTGCACAACTCGTTGAGTTTACTCTTGCTCTTTATAACATCTTTCAGCGAGTCGTACATAGAGTTCCATCTTGTCGCCACGGAATATTTCAGTTGGCATCCTAATACTGTCCTTATATCTTCAGAAGTTTTTGGCTTATTCACTCTTCTCCAAAGATGTGAACATTTTTGCATTATCTGGACGTGAACGATTGAAACTTTAATCAAAGCTTCAGGATTTTTTATCAAAAGAATACTTACTGATTGGTGCTTTTCAAAATATTTTATGTTTTGTTTCAATATACGTAAAAGATCAGTTGTCGCCACCAGATTCAAGGTATGGGTTGCACAACGTATATGTCTTGGCAACCAAGAATTGAAAATATTGCTTGGAATTTCCGTAGGCTCTCCAAATAGATTTTCCTGATCATCATCGTCACCATCATTATCATCATCATCATCATCATTTATTTCTGCACCGATCTTTACACTATCAACTCCAAATTCTTTGAACGCTTTCACGAAGTTCGAACCATTGTCTGTAATTGTCGCCGTTACATTAGAGATACTTACATCAAACTGCGCATGTATCTCTACCATCAAATCTCGGATACGGTCATGTGTATGTCGACCAGAAAAGCGTCTGCAAGCTAAAGCTACCGACTTTCTATTGAAATTTTCATCTATCCAATGACATGTATAGCCTAGAAAGCTACGGTGCTTAGTTGACCACACGTCGGCTGTTGTGCATACAAATTTGTTTAATTTAATTTGTTCTTTAAGTTTATCAATCATTGAAGTATACATGTTGTCAATAGTTTTCACAGCTGTTGGTCTACTAATCAAGTTCAATTTTGGATTAGTAAACTTGGCAAACTCTTTAAAGGATTGAGATTCAACTATTGAGATTGGTAACATGTTACCTATTATAACGCGACACGTCACTTCATTAAAGCGTTCCTTTGAATTGTTTTTGGCGACGTAATTCTTTTTCTGTTGATTGTATGCATTATATTCTTCCGTATGGCGTTGTCTTAAATGTCGAATAAAATTGGACGTTATTTGCGTTGATCCTTGTAAATATACATTGCATATTCTGCACTTAGCCTGAATGCCACTTTGGTTACGGCTGTAAGCACCATCTATCTGCATAATTGTATGATATTAGAAATAAATTTCGAAAACAACAAAATTTTGATACACACCTTTTTTACAATTTTAAAAAACTTTGTAAACAAAATTGACGTTTCTGGTAAATTCGAATTATCAGAGTCTGCTTCATTTCTACAAGAAGCAGTTTCATTCAAAGAGCGCGAAGTCTTTAACTCAATCTTTTTTCTTTTACTTGTTGTTGGTTTTTCGTCTGAAAAATTTTCACATTCATAACTTGGATCTTTTTCATAATCATCAGACGAAAAATCATCAAAAATTTCTGACATTCTGATCACAATTTCTTTTTTTCCTTTTTTTCAGTTTTAACAATGAACAGTTTAATATGAACTATTAATTTATTAGCAATTTGAAACCAAAATTTTAATAATATAGAAAACACGTATTTAATGAACAAATCAATAGCACAAATGACGATTTATGCACTATGAAAATATGTCTGAACATTTCAGTAAATAATAAAAAAAACACAACAACTGTATTTATAAAAAAAAAACAAAAGCAACAATTTATTTTGTTCCAGCCTACGTCGACTTCTAAGTAAATAATAAAAAAACAACAACTATTTAAAAAAAAAACAACAAAAGCAACAAATTATTTTATTCCATCTTACTTCGACTTCTTAGAAAATAATAAAAAAAATAACTGTATTTATAAAAAAAACAACAAAAGCAACAAATTATTTGAATGCGTTGAAAAGAGAATTCTTTGCAATTTTGCAAAGTAGAGGATATTAGATAATAACAACTAAAACTTATCGGCTCCAAAATGACATGAAAAACGTAGGTTTGTTAGTCATTTCTTGCATTTTTTTTCTACGGAAGAACTGATTGCAATTAGAAATAATGTTTACCAATTTTACAAAACTTTGTAAATAAAAATTGCCATTTTTCATTTGAAAAGAACGAAGATTTTGATTCTGATTTAACTTTGATTGCAATTACTGGATTTGATTGCAATTAAAGTAATTGCAATCAAATCGATTGCAATCAAATTTGATTGCAATCAATTTATATATAAATAGATTTCAAAAAATTGATTCAATCGTTTTTATCATATTGATTTCATGATTTCAAATTGAAATCATGAAATCAATTTACGATTTTGAATGCAATCAAAAAATTAGCAATCATTAAAGCGAAATCATGTGATTGCAATTAAATCGATTGCAATCATTTACAGCTCTGATATATATATAGATTTCTATATATAAATTCTTATATAAAAATTTGCTTTTACCATGGCCGTTTTGGGCGGTCGCCAGAGATGTGAATGTTTGGAGGCGGTCGGCCTAGGCGCAGGCCCTCAATAAACCCGGACGCCTAGAGTCTACCCATCCTCCACTCGGACTGCTCTGGCACAAAAAAAATAGTGAAGCCGTGAGCTTCGCTCGATTTGGAGCATACAATAGCCCGGTTCGCTACAAATTTAGGTTCTCAGTTTCGGATTTTTTTTTAAATTTTACTATTTCATTTCGTTTAGCCGTAAATAAATTCAAAAGCTATTCAGTTCGCGTTACCCCTCGTGCTTACGTCGTTTTATAGTTGTTACGGTTCATATTTGCATTTTTAATCAACGCCATCTAGGCAAATCCTTTTTATCGTGCAGTATTTTTCAAAATTTAGCTACGGTTCGATTACTTTTCGGCTTTGTTTCAAAATTTTAGCTCGGCATTGCTTGCGTCGAGATAGTCGATACGTCACCTTAGGTCTGTTCACTCAGTTTTGAGCCGCCTAAAAATTCCACATAAATTTTTCGGTTTTTGTTTGAGAATTATTCAAAAGTAAATAAAATTCTTTAGCCTTTACGGCACCCTTTGGTTTTTCACGTTAATATTAAAATTCTAAAAAATTTCAGCCGCTTTCTCGGCCCAATTTCAAAATTCCCCGCGTTTTCTTTTGTCTGGCCTGCCAAAATACTTTTGTCCGTCCGTTTTAATTTAGATTGGCCGTCGATTTTCGAAACTTAACGCCAGTTTTCAAGTTACCCGGTTCATTTTGATCAACCCCTACCATTGGGCTGTAAAGATTTTATATAGTCTTTTTTTAAATTCAATGATATTTTTGTTCGAAAAGCGAATCGAAACAAACCTTCGGAATCTGAAGAATGCAATCAGAATTCAAATAAAGGCGACCAAAATTAGGAAAGAAACAGAAAATTATAAAAGAACGATAGAAGCTTAAATTCTGAATAAGAAAAATTTGAAATTATTTTATAACCTTAAGTATACTAACCTTTTTGTGAATTTATGGAAATTATCAAGCATAGCTGAAAGAATCAGCCAGTACAAATAGGAAATAAGCAAACACAACACATTCTAATTTTGAAATAATATTTTTTTTAAATTAAGATTTTTTTTTATATTTTTTTTATTGTAAAGTTCGAACTTAGGGACTTGTTTATTTTTAGCCACAAGTGGCTTAAGGTCTATAAATTTAAATAAATATAATTGAGATTGTTATTTTGAATTCAGAATTTAACTTGCAGTAATGATTAATTAGATTCGGTTCTATGTGGTGAGTATGGGTGGGTTCAATTTTTAGGGGTGATTTTCGATTTTCAGCATACGCGAACACCACGGTTACGGGTCAATAAGTTTTGTGACGCGCGGGAGGGTGCTGGTGGTCAACCAACATCACGACTACCACATGTTTATTTCAGTATTCTGCTTCCACCATTCAGGCCCTTTTATTTTATTCAGTGGCACTGGCACAAATTGAAAACAGATCCCGCCAACTGGCCAGATCCTGCAAGAACACCCCCCACACGCCGACGAGCCATAGCCGCGCACATAATCACAAAGTTGCCAGTGTAGCAGGATTGGTTGGTGCCAACTTCAAGGTTGGTATGGGACAGTTTTTGGCGCCCAACGTGAGGGGCTCGATCAGGGAGATTAGAATTCTACTGAAGAGTTGAGATTTAGTTAGCAGATTGGGAGATTAGGTCAGGGGAAAAGTCCTAGATTATTTTTTTAAGTTTTATTACATACCGAAGGGAGGTTAGTCACGGGCTTAGGCATAATGTCTGTCCGTTAGCAACCGACTGGTAGGTAGAAACGTTTCGTAACTGTCGAGGAGATGCGTAAGTCTTATTGGCTCACGAAGTGAGCACAATAATTGCGACGGGTCGCCTAGATTGGTTTGGTGTAGGCTGTTTGTAAGTCCAGAGGTATGCCTGGGTATAGGCAACCCTGTTTGCGACAAACAGTTCTGCCAAGGTAGGAACGACTCCGGGATTAATACCGTTGACTGTATGCTGAACTTCTGACCAAAATTTTAACTCATTTTTGCATTTTTACTCACTCACCTAACACTCACCAAGAACAATTAATTGACTTATAGATTTTTTTTTTTGGATTCTTGAAATTTTGAAACTCAACTGTTTTCGGAATTAAAATTTGAATTCCTTGTGCGTGAGATTGCAACGATATCTCAGCTCAAGTTTATTGCTTTACATATTTGATTAAATTTACCATTGCTAACACATATATGAAATTTAACAAATATATTTACAATTACATTGCTTTTACTATATGAAATTTTTTCACAGCTTAGAAATTTTCGGGTAGGCGTAGCCAAAATATTTCTTCGCATTAGAAGAAAAGTGTCCGAACTCGAACATTCTAGTAGCCACCTAGTAGAAGACTAGTAGGTGTCTACGTAGGATATTGGAGATCCGTAGTCATCGCGTCGTGAAATATTATCAACGCATCGAAACCTATTTTCCGAGAATTTTTCGTTATCGGGTATAGCAACAATTTTTGAATTGACGTTTAATCTTCGATTATATTTAAACATTTTCTTGAATTCACCGAGTTTTGAAACAACAACCTTCTACACGGTCATCGTCGGACCGTTAAGTCGTTTACTGTTCGACTTTTAGATTTTCTTAGTGGGGAGGGACTTCGTCTACGTACGTTTGCAATAGATAGGCCAGTCGCATTAGTGGAGACGGAGTAGGTTACCATATGGGAATGGGGGTTGAAACGCGATCAGGCAGCAGAACGGATGAAGCAACCACGACCGCCACGACGACAACAGGTACAGCAACAATGACCACTGCAACCGCAACTACGACGACAGCTACAACAACCACCACAACGTTTACCGTGGCTACCACTTCTACATCAGCCACTATCACAACCGCTACGGCAATGCACGTTACTACCGAGGCACTGGGATCGGAAAATACAGGAGCTGCGTCGAGACATAGCACCGATACACCGCCTAGCGTACCTCGGGTGAGCGACAATATCGGGTCTAGTGGTGCGAGCAGTTATTCTCTCGTGACACCACCGTACAGCAGCGTGAGGACACGAGGCATCAGAGAAGCATTCGGGAACGCTAATGTTTTATTAAGGCCGAGGGAGAGAAGAGAACCACCACCCCCACCACCAGTGAGTACAGCTATAACGCGGGACGATCTGAGAAACTTTGAAGAACGCCTGCTAAGCCTAATGCCAAGGCTGATACTAGAGAGCGTGGAGACCCATTTAGAGACACTGCCGATACAACAACAGGTTAGACCGGAACTGTCGAGCCAACAACAACACCGGCCACAATCGCGAGCTAATTTCGAATTCCCGGATTTTACCCAACCACCCCACCAGTGCGAAATGAAGGAGCAATGCCGCCACCGTTTCACCAATGGCCTGACCCACCCTATAACAATTTTAACCACAATTTCAATGACGTAAGGAATAGTCTACCAGCCGCACCATATAACTGTAAACAAAACTTTAACGATGGCAGGAACAGTATGCCACCCGCATCCCACAACTTCAATAGCAGAGCCAATGCTTGCAATTTAGCTAGAGACAGTATGAACCCACCCATCAATGGAGATCATCCTGACATAGCGTTCCGCCCAGGTAGTCCGTATACGGGACAATTTCCTGAAGCTCGAAGCCACCAGATGCACGACTCGAGTGTCCGAATCGATAAGTGGGGAATCACCTTTGATGGGACAAATAAGACGACTAGCATAGAGGACTTCGTGTTTCGTGTAGAAGCTCTACAAGCAGATTACGGTTGCGATTGGAGGGATGTGATTAGGTCGTTTCATCACTTGTTGAGTGGACCTGCTAAGGAATGGTTCTGGGACCATCGAAGATTTAACAACGTTGCGCGCTGGAGGGACCTGAAGCCAGCCTTGATCAGTCAATTTCACCGGTATGATAGTGACTTCGACATTCAAAGGAAAATTTTAGATCGGCGACAGCAAAATATGGAAATATTCGACGATTTTTACAACTCTGTTTTAAAACTTCGAAATCAATTACGTAACCCAATCGGTGAAAGAGACCTGGTGAGCATCATGAGAGGGAATCTGAAACCACAAATGGCGCAGCTTCTGTTTTCGGTTTCAGCACATAGTTTATCTCAATTCGTACGGGAATGCCGCAGGGCCGAAAACCTGATAGATAGCCAGCGACACCTCAGTAGTCGAATGCCACCTAGGGCAATACACGAGTTAGAGTACTCGCAGGAAATGATACAGGACATACGGGAAATTGACGCGGTGACAGCAGCCAAGAAACTAATTTGCTGGAACTGTAAAACAGAAGGGCACACGTTTTTCGATTGCCTAGAGGAGCAAAGGAGGCTATTTTGCTACAAGTGTGGAAAAGAAGATACTGTAACGCCGCGCTGCCCAACATGTCAGGGAAACCGGAACCCGAACGTGTCTCGCACAGGGATGGAGGCACGTTCGTCAGCCCAACCTCCCAGGAATCAACAGTAATAACAGCTGTCAAAGCTACCGAAAACACCAGCCCAGTCGTAAATGAAATAAAGGATTCGGAACCGGAACAATTAACACCAACTGTAATTTTGAAAAATAACCAGCCGCGTAGCAAGGCAAATGCTAGTAACAACGTCAAGACATATCAAGATCGAAGAGAGGAATACCAAGCTGCACGCGATAGAATATTTGGACCCTCGCAGAGAATTCGTAAAACTCGAGAGAGATACCAGGCTAGGAAACAATTTAGGTACGACATTTCGGCCGCTAGCATATACGAAGGACCGGACACGCGCATTTACTCAAACATCGATATTAATGGTTGCCAAGTGGAAGGCTTGCTAGATAGTGGAGCTACTGTAACGTGCTTAGGCAAAGATTGCTTAGAGTTGATCGATAAGGCACAATTAGTCATATACCCGGTACATTCGAAAATCAGAACTGCTGACGGTAGACTGAATGAAATCATTGGTCGAGTCCGTGCAGATATACATTTTAATAAGATCACAAAATCCGTCGATTTCTTTTTGGTACCTACCCTTAAACTTCCACTTTTTCTGGGGCTTGATTTTATGCGAAAATTCAATTTACTTAGGTTTGAAATAAATGCACTTTCTACTCAGGGTGTGAATATAGGCGAAGAATCTAATCCTTCCTTTCCGCAGTTTCACAATTTGAATAGTCATCAACAACGTCGCTTAGAAGAGGTAATAGATACTTTTCCATGCTTTACTAAAAGGGGCTTAGGCAAGACTCATCTAGAGACCCACCAGATTGATACGGGAGATGCAGTCCCTATAAAAGAGAGACACTACCCTGTTTCCCCAGCGGTACAGAAGCTGATGTATGGGGAGCTGGATAGGATGTTGTCCTTGGGGGTCATTGAGCCTAGCGAAAGCCCGTGGAATAACCGAGTGACGTTCGTGCAGAAAGGGGACAAAGTCCGAATATGTTTGGACGCGCGTAGGCTCAATGACCTAACCGTAAAAGATGCCTACCCGCTTCCCCATATTGAAGGCCTTCTGAGCCGTCTGGGGGACACCCATTATATTTCAAGTGTAGACCTGAAAGACGCATTTTGGCAGATACCACTGGCAGAGACTAGCCGAGAAAAAACCGCCTTTACCGTGCCTGGGAGACCCTTGTACCATTTCACGGTCATGCCTTTTGGGTTGTGCAACGAAGCCCAAAGGTTATGCCGTCTAATGGACAAGGTGATCCCAGCTCGATTAAGGGAGAGGGTATTTGTTTACTTGGACGATCTACTGGTGGTATCGCCAGAATTCGGGGAGCATCTGGAGGTCTTAGCTGAGGTAGCGCGTTGTCTGACGAAAGCAAATCTAACAATCAATGTGGGAAAATCAAAATTTTGCTGTAAGGAACTCAAGTACTTAGGATATATTGTCGGCGAAGGGAAGTTGAAACCAGATCCAGAGAAAATACGGGCCATCGTAGAGCTGAAGTACCCCACTACCCCGAAATAAGTCAGAAGCTTTATGGGAACCACCGGGTGGTACAGACGCTTTATTTTGGATTACGCCACTATTACAGCACCGATCACAGAGACTTTAAAGAAGAGTAAGGTGTTTATTTTCACTGATGCTGCGAAAGTAGGGTTCGACGAGTTGAAGCTAAGGCTAACAGCTAGCCCTGTGCTCAGACATCCGGATTTCAACAAAATATTTTTCATCCAATGTGATGCATCTGACGTAGGAATGGGGGCGGTATTGTACCAAGAGGCTGAAGAAGGCGAGCACCCGATCGCGTATTTTTCAAAGAAATTTACAACGGCACATATGTAGAATTGACCCAATTTGTGATTATAACGGATCACTCGAGCTTGAAGTGGCTCATGTCACAGCGGGACTTGAGCGGACGTTTGGCGAGGTGGAGCCTGCAACTGCAGACTTTTTCATTTACTATTCGACAAAGGAAAGGATCACAGAACATAGTGCCAGATACCCTATCGCGATATCCACTGGACGAGTTGGAAGTAATGCCAGAACTGATAGTAGATCTTGAGGCTCCAGAGTTTCAGGATGAAGTCTACGGTAAATTGCGCGAGCAAGTGAAAGAGAACGCAAGCAGTCTACCGGACATTAAGATCGTTGAGGATAGGGTTTACAAAAAAACGCGTTTTTATGACGGAAACCTTGCAAAAGAAGAGCACACATGGAAGCTCTGGATACCGGCGGGACTCACTCAGCGAATAATTAAGCAAGCACACGAGTCACCCACGGCCGCACACGGAGGTGTAGGGAAGACGATCCGAAAAATCCGCGAATGGTATTATTGGCCACATATGAACGCCCAGATTAATGACTATGTCAGCCAGTGTGATAGTTGCAAGGAATGCAAACCCGCAAACAATGTTTTAAGACCACCTATGGGAAATGAGCCAGACGTAGGTAGGCCGTTCCAGAGGATTTACATAGATTTCTTGGGACCATATGTAAGGTCGAAAAAGGGAAATAGCTTTATTTTTATCGTCCTTGATCACTTTTCAAAATACGTGTTGCTGAAGGCCATGTCTAAGGCCAATTCAAAGAACGTCATTAGCTTTCTTATTCAAGAGGTGTTCTACAAGTTCGGTTGTCCGGAAACAATTGTCTCAGACAACGGCCAGCAGTTTGCTAGCAAGGATTTCGCGGAAATGGTAACAAGTTTTGGCATCAACCACATGCGAACAGCGAATTACGCCCCGCAAGCGAACGCATCAGAGCGGGTAAACCAGTCAGTTTTGGCGGCCATACGGGCATACCTGCAGGATAATCAGCAGGAATGGGACCTTCACCTCTGTGAGATAGAGTGCGCATTAAGGTCGGCAGTACATACGGCAACAGGAGTAACACCTTATTTCCTACTATTTGGCACAAACATGATCACGCACGCCGCGGCGTATAAACTGGCACGTCGGTTAGACTTGCTTGAAGACACCGAAAATCAAATAGAAAATAGACATGAGTTTCTGGAATTAGTTCGAGCGAAAGTAAAGAAAAGCCTACACCGGAGCTATGAAGCTAACGCCAAAAGGTACAATTATAGATGCCAGATAATAAGATTTAAGGCAGGACAAGAAGTTTTTCGACGCAACTTTCAGTTGTCAGATTTTTCGAAGCAGGTGTCAGCCAAACTATGCAAGAGGTTCATCAAGTGTCGAATAGTGAAACCGGTCGGCAACAGTTTATATGAATTGGAAACGCTACAAGGGAAACCAATCGGGATATTCCACGCTACAGATCTAAAAGCGTGATGAGCCTGTACTTGGCCCGAGTTTTATCGCCTCAGCAAGGTGACATTGCTGATACGACAAACACTTCTCAGCTGGGAAAGGGGGTGTGTCCCGTGTAGGGGCGGTGAGTGTGCTGTGTGACGTGTACTGCGATAGTGTAAGAACCACACGTAGGCAACTCTAAAAACGAGTAAGTGCATGAGGTTGCCGGACGGTGTATTTTGGGAAAACAGCGCTGATGCTCGGTGGGCAATTACAATTTAAATCGACTGTGTGCAAAATGATGGATGACAGCCAACTGTCATGAAAAGGCAAGAACTTAACTTCCAGCTTGTTCGTTTCTGATTGCCGTAGTGGATGGATGCCCAAAATTTTGCTGCCGAAAACATCAAGTGCCCGACGATAAGGAAAAATTGCAGACACCGGAAAACAAGTCGAGTGCATCATAGTTCCGTATAGACTGTGGCCCAATATTCCCAAAGGAACAGGTTAGCCGCAGCCGTGTTATAATTGTGGTTATAGTGGAAGAGAGCACTGGGAATCAGCGTGGTCGCAGTCTGAAAACGGCAACAGGAAATCTAGCCAGGAAACTAGGCTATTGATTCCGCACCATCCACCACACCGTACACAAGCAATCCGATTGGTGCACGTGCGTGCCAACTAAAGGCCGTAAGGGAAAAGGCACAAGCAGAGAAGAAAACTAGACGCGTGCATCAAGGAGAAAAACAACTGGCAAACAACGTAAGAGAGCACAGCAACATCACCCCAGTAGGATCGTATTGGCCGCCTGGTTTACCTGCCAGAAAGTGGCAGCTCAAAAGGGGGTAAACCGAAGGCGTAGGCCATTTAGTGGATCCGCAGCCCATATACCGACACTGGGGCTTGCCTCTACCGCAACCGGCATATAAGTTGGGCCGGCTACACCAGTAAGCAGCAAACACACCTGAAGAAAACTGACATAGCAACACCACCAAAGCTAGGTTGGGTCATTAGACCTGTTAGCCAGCAACAACTAGGTTGTTTGTGGTGTCGGATTAAGTCTGACAGGCCAACCCAAGACATACGCAGCGCCAGAGGGAAAAGCACAACGACGGCTGTTGAATCTGCGACGCGAATTTTCTACAGCACCACGAAACTTCACGCTCCAATAGAAACGGAGAGAAACTACATTTTAGAAATCGGGAAAAATCCAACAAACCAACTAGGATGAATAGAAATCGTCGCCCTCCGTCGTCCATAGTGTCCTGAAGGTAACATTTAGCCAGTCCGAGTCCTCGTAGCGTCAAATTCCATCCCACCCTTCATCAGATCCTACAGTCATCGGAGTAACCATCAACAGTCAACCAACTTTCAGTAAGTCGTTTTATTTTATTTAGTATCAATATATCGTAGAGTTGTAGTTTAGAGTGCGTATAAGTCTTCGTGTTTCGAGCGCGTGCGATCGTTGGTCGTTGAACCCTAATCACGGCCGTTTATCGTTTTTTTAAACAGTTTTTTGCCGAAAAAGAAATTTGAAATTTTAAATAAATATCTACAGTAAATATATAGGTATCGCCATACATATACATATAGCTGTAAAAATATATGTATATATATATAGATTTCTATATATAAATTCTTATATAAAAATTTGCTTTTACCATGGCCGTTTTGGGCGGTCGCCAGAGATGTGAATGTTTGGAGGCGGTCGGACTAGGCGCAGGACCTCAATAAACCCTGACGCCTAGAGTCTACCCATCCTCCACTCGGACTGCTCTGGCACAAAAAAAATAGTGAAGCCGGGAGCTTCGCTCGATTTGGAGCATACAATAGCCCGGTTCGCTACAAGTTTAGGTTCTCAGTTTCGGATTTTTTTTTAAATTTTACTATTTCATTTCGTTTAGCCGTAAATAAATTCAAAAGCTATTCAGTTCGCGTTACCCCTCGTGCTTACGTCGTTTTATAGTTGTTACGGTTCATATTTGCATTTTTAATCAACGCCATCTAGGCAAATCCTTTTTATCGTGCAGTATTTTTCAAAATTTAGCTACGGTTCGATTACTTTTCGGCTTTGTTTCAAAATATTAGCTCGGCATTGCTTGCGTCGAGATAGTCGATACGTCACCTTAGGTCTGTTCACTCAGTTTTGAGCCGCCTAAAAATTCCACATAAATTTTTCGGTTTTTGTTTGAGAATTATTCAAAAGTAAATAAAATTCTTTAGCCTTTACGGCACCCTTTGGTTTTTCACGTTAATATTAAAATTCTAAAAAATTTCAGCCGCTTTCTCGGCCCAATTTCAAAATTCCCCGCGTTTTCTTTTGTCTGGCCTGCCAAAATACTTTTGTCCGTCCGTTTTAATTTAGATTGGCCGTCGATTTTCGAAACTTAACGCCAGTTTTCAAGTTACCCGGTTCATTTTGATCAACCCCTACCATTGGGCTGTGAAGATTTTATATAGTCTTTTTTTAAATTCAATGATATTTTTGTTCGAAAAGCGAATCGAAACAAACCTTCGGAATCTGAAGAATGCAATCAGAATTCAAATAAAGGCGACCAAAATTAGGAAAGAAACAGAAAATTATAAAAGAACGATAGAAGCTTAAATTCTGAATAAGAAAAATTTGAAATTATTTTATAACCTTAAGTATACTAACCTTTTTGTGAATTTATGGAAATTATCAAACATAGCTGAAAGAATCAGCCAGTACAAATAGGAAATAAGCAAACACAACACATTCTAATTTTGAAATAATATTTTTTTTAAATTAAGATTTTTTTTATATTTTTTTTATTGTAAAGTTCGAACTTAGGGACTTGTTTATTTTTAGCCACAAGTGGCTTAAGGTCTATAAATTTAAATAAATATAATTGAGATTGTTATTTTGAATTCAGAATTTAACTTGCAGTAATGATTAATTAGATTCGGTTCTATGTGGTGAGTATGGGTGGGTTCAATTTTTAGGGATGATTTCCGATTTTCAGCATACGCGAACACCACGGTTACGGGTCAATAAGTTTTGTGACGCGCGGGAGGGTGCTGGTGGTCAACCAACATCACGACTACCACATGTTTATTTCAGTATTCTGCTTCCACCATTCAGGCCCTTTTATTTTATTCAGTGGCACTGGCACAAATTGAAAACAGATCCCGCCAACTGGCCAGATCCTGCAAGAACACCCCCACACGCCGACGAGCCATAGCCGCGCACATAATCACAAAGTTGCCAGTGTAGCAGGATTGGTTGGTGCCAACTTCAAGGTTGGTATGGGACAAACTTTTCCATTCCGAAAAAAATGCTCAAAAACACCCAAAAAGTATTTTTGCTGTAAAATCTAAAATAATTCTTGCGCAAGATTAAATCAAAAGCCAAAATCAAGCCTAGACCAATAGAAATGAAACTGCGTACAGTTTTTTGGGTAAAAAATAAAACTATGGGGTGATAATCACCAACAAACTTTAACATTCCGAAAAAATGCTCAAAAACACCCAAAAAGTATTTTTGCTTTAAAATCTAAAATAATTCTTGTGCAAGATTAAATCAAAAGCCAAGATCAAGCTTAGACTAATAGAAAACAAACTGCGTACAGCTTTTTGGGTAAAAAGTAAAACTATAGGGTGATAATCACCAACAAACTTTTCCATTCCGCAAAAAATGCTCAAAAAATCCCAAAAAGTATTTTTGCTGGAAAATCTAAAAAAAATAAAACTATGGGGTGATAATCACCAACAAACTTTTACATTCCGAAAAAATGCTCAAAAACACCCAAAAAGTATTTTTGCTGTAAAGTCTAAAATAATTCTTGTGCAAGATTAAAACAAAACCCAAATTGAAGCTTAGACCAATAAAAAAAACTGCGTACAGTGTTTTGGGTAAAAAAAAACAATGGGGTGATAATCACCAACAAACTTTTACATTCCGCAAAAAATGCTGAAAAACACCCAAAAAGTATTTTTCCTATAGTATATAAAATAATTCTTGTGCAAGATTAAAACAAAAGCCAAAATCAAGCTTAGACTAATAGAAAACAAACTGCGTACAGCTTTTTGGGTAAAAGATAAAACTATAGGGTGACAACTACCAACAAACTTTTCCATTCCGCAAAAAATGCTCAAAAACACTCAAAAAGTATTTTTGCTGGAAAATCTAAAATAATTCTTGTGCAAGATTAAAGCAAAAGCCAAAATTAAGCTTAGACCAATAGAAAACAAACTGCGTACAGTTTTATGGGTAAAAAATAAAACTATGAGGTGATAATCACCAACAAACTTTTCCATTCCGCAAAAAATGCTCAAAAACACCCAAAAAGTATTTTTGCTGGAAAATATAAAATAATTCTTGTGCAAGATTGAAACACAAGTTTAAATTAAGCTTAGACCAATAGCAAACAAACTGCGTACAGTTTTTTGGGTAAAAAGTAAAACTACGGGGTGATAATCACCAACAAACTTTTACATTCCGAAAAATTGCTCAAAAACACCCAAAAAGTATTTTTGCTTTAAAATCTAAAATAATTCTTGTGCAAGATTAAATCAAAAGCCAAAATCAAGCTTAGACTAATAGAAAACAAACTGCGTACAGCTTTTTGCGTAAAAAATAAAACTATAGGGTGATAATCACCAACAAACTTTTCCATTCCGCAAAAAATGCTCAAAAACACCCAAAAAGTATTTTTGCTGGAAAATTTAAAACAATTCTTGTGCAAGATTGAGACACAAGTTTAAATTAAGCTTAGACCAATAGAAAACAAACTGCGTACAGTTTTATGGGTAAAAATTAAAACTATTGGGTGATAATCACCAACAAACTTTTCCATTCCGCAAAAAATGCTCAAAAACACCCAACAAGTATTTTTGCTGTAAAGTCTAAAATAATTCTTGTGCAAGATTAAAGCAAAACCCAAATTGAAGCTTAGACCAATAAAAAAAAACTGCGTACTGTGTTTTGAGTAAAACATAAAACTATGGGGTGATAATCACCAACAAACTTTTACATTCCGCAAAAAATGCTGAAAAACACCCAAAAAGTATTTTTTCTACAAAATATAAAATAATTCTTGTGCAAGATTAAAACAAAAGCCAAAATTAAGCTTAGACCAATAGAAAACAAACTGCGTACAGTTTTATGGGTAAAAAATAAAACTATGTGGTGATAATTACCAACAAACTTTTCCATTCCGCAAAAAATGCTCAAAACACCCAAAAAGTATTTTTACCATAAAATCTAAAATAATTCTTGCGCAAGATTAAATCAAAAGCCAAAATCAAGCTTAGGCCAACAGAAAACAAACTTCGTACAGTTTTATGGGAAAAAATAAAATTATGGGGTGATAATCACCAACAAACTTGTCCCGTGTAGGGGCGGTAGAAATGAAACTGCGTACTATTTTTTGGGTAAAAAATAAAACTATGGGGTGATAATCACCAACAAACTTTTACATTCCGAAAAAATGCTCAAAAACACCCAAAAAGTATTTTTGCTGTAAAGTCTAAAATAATTCTTGTGCAAGATTAAAGCAAAACCCAAATTGAAGCTTAGACCAATAAAAAAAACTGCGTACTGTGTTTTGGGTAAAAAATAAAACTATGGGGTGATAATCACCAACAAACTTTTACATTCCGCAAAAAATGCTGAAAAACACCCAAAAAGTATTTTTTCTATAAAATATAAAATAATTCTTGCACAAGATTGAAACAAAAGCCAAAAGTAAACTTAGGCCAACAGAAAACAAACTGCGTACAGTTTTATGGGAAAAAATAATATTATGGGGTGATAATCACCAACAAACTTTTCCATTCCGAAAAAAATGCTCAAAAACACCCAAAAAGTATTTTTGCTGTAAAATCTAAAATAATTCTTGCGCAAGATTAAATCAAAAGCCAAAATCAAGTCTAGACCAATAGAAATGAAACTGCGTACAGTTTTTTGCGTAAAAAATAAAACTATGGGGTGATAATCACCAACAAACTTTTACATTCCGAAAAAATGCTCAAAAACACCCAAAAAGTATTTTTGCTTTAAAATCTAAAATAATTCTTGTGCAAGATTAAATCAACAGCCAAGATCAAGCTTAGACTAATAGAAAACAAACTGCGTACAGCTTTTTGGGTAAAAAATAAAACTATTGGGTGATAATCACCAACAAACTTTTCCATTCCGCAAAAAATGCTCAAAAACACCCAAAAAGTATTTTTGCTGGAAAATCTAAAATACTTCTTGTGCAAGATTGAAACGCAAGTTTAAAATAAGCGTAGACCAATAGAAAACACACTGCGTACAGTTTTTTGGGTAAAAAACAAAACTATGGGGTGATAATCACCAACAAACTTTTACATCCCGCAAAAAATGCTCAAAAACACCCAAAAAGTATTTTTGCTGTAACATCTAAAATAAGTCCTGTGCAAGATTGAAACAAAAGCTAAAAAAAGCTTAGACCAATAGAAAACAAAGTGCGTACAGTTTTATGGGAAAAAATAAAACTATGGGGTGATAATCACCAACAAAATTTTCCATTCCGCAAAAAATGCTCAAAACATCCAAAAAGTATTTTTGCTATAAAATCGAAAATAATTCTTGTGCAAGATTGAAACAAAAGCCAAAATTAAGCTTAGACCAATAGAAAACAACGTGCGTACAGTTTTATGGGAAAAAATAAAACTATGGGGTGATAATCACCAACAAACTTTTCCATTCCGCAAAAAATGCTCAAAAACACCCAAAAAGTATTTTTGCTGTAAAATCTAAAATAATTCTAGTAAAAGATTAAATCAAAAGCCAAAATTAAGCTTAGACCAACAGAAAACAAACTGCGTACAGTTTTATGGGTAAAAAATAAAACTATGGGGTGATAATCACCAACAAACTTTTCCATTCCGCACAAAATGCTCAAAAACACCCAAAAAGTATTTTTGCTGGAAAATCTTAAATAATTCTTGTGCAAGATTAAAACAAAAGCCAAAATTAAGCTTAGACCAATAGAAAACAAACTGCGTACAGTTTTATGGGTAAAAAATAAAACTATGGGGTGATAATCACCAACAAACTTTTCCATTCCGCAAAAAATGCTCAAAAACACCCAAAAAGTATTTTTGCTAAAAATCTTAAATAATTCTTGTGCAAGATTAAAACAAAAGCCAAAATTAAGCTTAGACCAATAGAAAACAAACTGCGTACAGTTTTATGGGTAAAAAGTAAAACTATGGGGTGATAATCACCAACAAACTTTTCCATTCCGCAAAAAATGCTCAAAAACACCCAAAAAGTATTTTTGCTGGAAAATATAAAATAATTCTTGTGCAAGATTGAAACACAAGTTTAAATTAAGCTTAGACCAAT
Organism: Panzeria rudis; assembly: GCA_956483635.1. NCBI lineage: Eukaryota > Metazoa > Arthropoda > Insecta > Diptera > Tachinidae > Panzeria > Panzeria rudis. The sequence goes on from OY101450.1 coordinate 54,287,639, forward strand.
AGCAAACAAACTGCGTGCAGTTTTTTGGGTAAAAAGTAAAACTACGGGGTGATAATCACCAACAAACTTTTACATTCCGAAAAATGCTCAAAAACACCCAAAAAGTATTTTTGCTTTAAAATCTAAAATAATTCTTGTGCAAGATTAAATCAAAAGCCAAAATCAAGCTTAGACTAATAGAAAACAAACTGCGTACAGCTTTTTGGGTAAAAAAATAAATCTTTAGGGTGATAATCACCAACAAACTTTTCCATTCCGCAAAAAATGCTCAAAAACACCCAAAAAGTATTTTTGCTGGAAAATCTAAAATAATTCTTGTGCAAGATTGAAACACAAGTTTAAATTAATCTTAGACCAATAGAAAACAATCTGCGTACAGTGTTTTGGGTAAAAAAATAAAACTATGGGGTGATAATCACCAACAAACTTTTCCATTCCGCAAAAAATGCTCAAAAACACCCAAAAAGTATTTTTGCTGGAAAATCTAAAACAATTCTTGTGCAAGAATTAGAAAACAAACTGCGTACAGTGTTTTAGGTAAAAAATAAAACTATGGGGTGATAATCACCAACAAACTTTTACATTCCGCAAAAAATGCTGAAAAACACCCAAAAAGTATTTTTGCTATAAAATATAAAATAATTCTTGTGCAAGATTAAAACAAAAGCCAAAATTAAGCTTAGACCAATAGAAAACAAACTGCGTACAGCTTTATGGGTAAAAAATAAAACTATAGGGTGATAATCAACAACAAACTTTTCCATTCCGCAAAAAATGCTCAAAAACACCCAAAAAGTATTTTTGCTGTAAAATCTAAAATAATTCTTGTACAAGATTAAAACAAAAGCCAAATTGAAGCTTAGACCAATAAAAAACAATCTGCTTACAGTTTTTTGGGTAAAAAATAAAACTATGGGATGATAATCACCAACAAACTTTTACATTCCGCAAAAAATGCTCAAAAACACCCAAAAAGTAATTTTGCTGTAAAATCTGCAATAATTCTTTTGCAACATTAAATCAAAAGCCAGAATCAAGCTCAGACTAATAAAAAACAAACTGCGTACAGGCTTTTGGGTAAAAAAATAAAACTATGGGGTGATAATCACCAACAAACTTTTCCATTCCGCAAAAAATGCAAGATTAAATCAAAAATCTAAATTAAGCTTAGACCAATAGAAAACAAACTGCGTACAGTTTTTTGGTAAAAAAACAAAATTATGGGGTGATAATCACCAACAAACTTTTACATTCCAAAATCAAGCTTAGACTAATAAAAAACAAACTGCGTACAGGTTTTTGGGTAAAAAATAAAACTGTGGGGTGATAATCACCAACAAACTTTTTTATTCCGCAAAAAATGCTCAAAAACACCCAAAAAGTATTTTTGCTGGAAAATCTAAAATAATTCTTGTGCAAGATTAAATCAAAAGCCAAAATCAAGCTTAGACTAATAGAAAACAAACTGCGTACAGCTTTTTGGGTAAAAAATAAAACTATAGGGTGATAATCACCAACAAACTTTTCCATTCCGCAAAAAATGCAAGATTAAATCAAAAATCTAAATTAAGCTTAGACCAATAGAAAACAAACTGCGTACAGTTTTTTGGTAAAAAAACAAAATTATGGGGTGATAATCACCAACAAACTTTTACATTCCAAAATCAAGCTTAGACTAATAAAAAACAAACTGCGTACAGGTTTTTGGGTAAAAAATAAAACTGTGGGGTGATAATCACCAACAAACTTTTTTATTCCGCAAAAAATGCTCAAAAACACCCAAAAAGTATTTTTGCTGGAAAATCTAAAATAATTCTTGTGCAAGATTAAATCAAAAGCCAAAATCAAGCTTAGACTAATAGAAAACAAACTGCGTACAGCTTTTTGGGTAAAAAATAAAACTATAGGGTGATAATCACCAACAAACTTTTCCATTCCGCAAAAAATGCTAAAAAACACCCAAAAAGTATTTTTGCTGGAAAATCTAAAATAATTCTTGTGCAAGATTGAAACACAAGTTTAAATTAAGCTTAGACCAATAGCAAACAAACTGCGTACAGTTTTTTGGGTAAAAAGTAAAACTACTGGGTGATAATCACCAACAAACTTTTCCAATTCGCAAAAATTTCTCAAAAACACCCAACAAGTATTTTTGCTGTAAAATCTAAAATAATTCTTGTGCAAGATTAAAACAAAACCCAAACTTAGACCAATAAAAAACAAACTGCGTACAGTTTTTTGGGTAAAAAATAAAACTATGGGGTGATAATCACCAACAAACTTTTACATTCCGCAAAAAATGCTGAAAAACACCCAAAAAGTATTTTTGCTATAAAATATAAAATAATTCTTGTGCAAGATTAAAACAAAAGCCAAAATTAAGCTTAGACCAACAGAAAACAAACTGCGTACAGTTTTATGGGTAAAAAATAAAAAGTATGGGGTGATAATCACCAACAAACTTTTCCATTCCGCAAAAAATGCTCAAAAACACCCAAAAAGTATTTTTGCTTTAAAATCTAAAATAATTCTTGTGCAAGATTGAAACACAAGTTTAAATTAATCTTAGACCAATAGAAAACACAATGCGTACAGGTTTTTGGGTAAAAAATAAAACTATGGGGTGATAATCACCAACAAACTTTTCCATTCCGCAAAAAATGCTCAAAAACACCCAAAAAGTATTTTTGCTAAAAATCTTAAATAATTCTTGTGCAAGATTAAAACAACAGCCAAAATTAAGCTTAGACCAATAGAAAACAAACTGCGTACAGTTTTATGGGTAAAAAGTAAAACTATGGGGTGATAATCACCAACAAACTTTTCCATTCCGCAAAAAATGCTCAAAAACACCCAAAAAGTATTTTTGCTGGAAAATATAAAATAATACTTGTGAAAGATTGAAACACAAGTTTAAATTAAGCTTAGACCAATAGCAAACAAACTGCGTGCAGTTTTTTGGGTAAAAAGTAAAACTACGGGGTGATAATCACCAACAAACTTTTACATTCCGAAAAATGCTCAAAAACACCCAAAAAGTATTTTTGCTTTAAAATCTAAACTAATTCTTGTGCAAGATTAAATCAAAAGCCAAAATCAAGCTTAGACTAATAGAAAACAAACTGCGTACAGCTTTTTGGGTAAAAAATAAAACTTTAGGGTGATAATCACCAACAAACTTTTCCATTCCGCAAAAAATGCTCAAAAACACCCAAAAAGTATTTTTGCTGGAAAATCTAAAATAATTCTTGTGCAAGATTGAAACACAAGCTTAAATTAATCTTAGACCAATAGAAAAGAAACTGCGTACAGTGTTTTGGGTAAAAAAATAAAACTATGGGGTGATAATCACCAACAAACTTTTACATTCCGCAAAAAATGCTGAAAAACACCCAAAAAGTATTTTTGCTATAAAATATAAAATAATTCTTGTGCAAGATTAAACTAAATGCCAAAATTAAGCTTAGACCAATAGAAAACAAACTGCGTACAGTTTTATGGGTAAAAAATAAAACTATTGGGTGATAATCACCAACAAACTTTTCCATTCCGCAAAAAATGCTCAAAAACACCCAAAAAGTATTTTTGCTGTAAAGTCTAAAATAATTCCTGTGCAAGATTAAAACAAAACCCAAATTGAAGCTTAGACCAATAAAAAACAAACTGCGTACAGTTTTTTGGGCAAAAAATAAAACTATGGGGTGATAATCACCAACAAACTTTTACATACCGCAAAAAATGCTGAAAAACACCCAAAAAGTATTTTTGCTATAAAATATAAAATAATTCTTGTGCAAGATTAAAACAAATGCCAAAATTAAGCTTAGACCAATAGAAAACAAACTGCGTACAGTTTTATGGGTAAAAAATAAAACTATTGGGTGATAATCAACAACAAACTTTTCCATTCCGCAAAAAATGCTCAAAAACACCCAAAAAGTATTTTTGCTGGAAAATCTAAAATAATTCTTGTGCAAGAATTAGAAAACAAACTGCGTACAGTGTTTTAGGTAAAAAATAAAACTATGGGGTGATAATCACCAACAAACTTTTACATTCCGCAAAAAATGCTGAAAAACACCCAAAAAGTATTTTTGCTATAAAATATAAAATAATTCTTGTGCAAGATTAAAACAAAAGCCAAAATTAAGCTTAGACCAATAGAAAACAAACTGCGTACAGCTTTATGGGTAAAAAATAAAACTATGGGGTGATAATCACCAACAAACTTTTCCATTCCGCAAAAAATGCTCAAAAACACCCAAAAAGTATTTTTGCTGTAAAATCTAAAATAATTCTTGTACAAGATTAAAACAAAAGCCAAATTGAAGCTTAGACCAATAAAAAACAATCTGCTTACAGTTTTTTGGGTAAAAAATAAAACTATGGGGTGATAATCACCAACAAACTTTTACATTCCGCAAAAAATGCTCAAAAACACCCAAAAAGTAATTTTGCTGTAAAATCTGCAATAATTCTTTTGCAACATTAAATCAAAAGCCAGAATCAAGCTCAGACTAATAGAAAACAAACTGCGTACAGGCTTTTGGGTAAAAAAATAAAACTATGGGGTGATAATCACCAACAAACTTTTCCATTCCGCAAAAAATGCAAGATTAAATCAAAAATCTAAATTAAGCTTAGACCAATAGAAAACAAACTGCGTACAGTTTTTTGGTAAAAAAACTAAATTATGGGGTGATAATCACCAACAAACTTTTACATTCCGCAAAAAATGCTCAAAAACACCCAAAAAGTATTTTTGCTGTAAAATCTAAAATAATTTTTGTGCAAGATTGAAACAAAAGCCAAAAAAAGCTTAGACTAATAGAAAACAAACTGAATACAGCTTTTTGGGTAAAAAATAAAATTATGGGGTGATAATCACCAACAAACTTTTACATTCCGCAAAAAATGTTCAAAAACACCCAAAAAGTATTTTTGCTGTACAATCTAAAATAATTCTTGTGCAAGATTAAAACAAAAGCCAAATTGAAGCCTTGACCAATAGAAAACAAACTGCTTACAGTGTTTTGGGTAACAAATAAAACGATGGGGTGATAATCACCAACAAACTTTTACATTCCGCAAAAAATGCTCAAAACACCCAAAAAGTATGTTTGCTATAAAATCTAAAATAATTCTTGTGCAAAATTGAAACAAAAGCCAAAATTAAGCTTAGGCCAACAGAAAACGAACTGCGTACAGTTTTATGGGAAAAATTAGAACTATGGGGTGATAATCACCAACAAACTTTTCCATTCCGCAAAAAATGCTCAAAAACACCCAAAAAGTATTTTTGCTGTAAAATCTAAAATAATTCTTGTGCAAGATTAAATCAAAAGCCAAAATCAAGCTTAGACTAATAAAAAACAAACTGCGTACAGCTTTTTGGGTAAAAAATAAAACTATAGGGTGATAATCACCAAGAAACTTTTTTATTCCGCAAAAAATGCTCAAAAACACCTAAAAAGTATTTTTGCTGTAAAATCTAAAATAATTCTTGTGCAAGATTAAATCAAAAGCCAAAATCAAGCTTAGACTAATAGAAAACAAACTGCGTACAGTGTTTTTGGTAAAAAATAAAACTATGGGGTGATAATCACCAACAAACTTTTACATTCCGCAAAAAATGCTCAAAAACACCCAAAAAGTATTTTTGCTACAAAAGCCAAAATTAAGCTTTGACTAATAGAAAACAAACTGCGTACAGTGTTATGAAAAAAAAAATAAAACTATGGGGTGATAATCACCAACAAACTTTTCCATTCCGCAAAAAATGCTCAAAACACCCAAAAAGTATTTTTGCTGTAAAATCTAAAATAATTCTTCTGCAAGGATAAATTATACGCCAAAATCAAGCTTAGACTAATAGAAAACAAACTGCGTACAGCTTTTTGGGTAAAAAATAAAAGTATGGGGTGATAATCACCAACAAAGTTTTCCATTCCGCAAAAAATGCTCAAAAACACCCAAAAAGTATTTTTGCTGGAAAATAATTCTTGTGCAAGATTGAAACAAAAGCCAAAAAAGCTTAGACTAATAGAAAACAAACTGCATACAGCTTTTTGGGTAAAAAATAAAACTATAGGGTGATAATCACCAACAAACTTTTTTATTCCGCAAAAAATGCTCAAAAACACCCAAAAAGTATTTTTGCTGGAAAATCTAAAATAATTCTTGTGCAAGATTAAGTCAAAAGCCAAAATAAAGCTTAGACTAATAGAAAATAAACTGCTAACAGCTTTTTGGGAAAAAAATAAAACTATAGGGTGATAATCACCAACAAACTTTTCCATTCCGCAAAAAATGCACAAAAACACCCAAAAAGTATTTTTGCTGGAAAATCTAAAATAATTCTTGTGCAAGATTAAGTCAAAAGCCAAAATAAAGCTTAGACTAATAGAAAATAAACTGCTTACAGCTTTTTGGGTAAAAAATAAAACTATAGGGTGATAATCACCAACAAACTTTTCCATTCCGCAAAAAATGCTCAAAAACACCCAAAAAATATTTTTGCTTTAAAATCTAAAATAATTCTTGTGCAAGATTAAATCAAAAGCCAAAATCAAGGATAGACTAATAGAAAACAAACTGCGTACAGGCTTTTGGGTAAAAAAATTAAACTATGGGGTGATAATCACCAACAAACTTTTCCATTCCGCAAAAAATGCAAGATTAAAACAAAAATCTAAATTAAGCTTAGACGAATAGAAAACAAACTGCGTACAGTTTTTTGGTAAGAAAACAAAATTATGGGGTGATAATCACCAACAAACTTTTACATTCCAAAATCAAGCTTAGACTAATAAAAAACAAACTGCGTACAGGTTTTTGGGTAAAAAATAAAACTGTGGGGTGATAATCACCAACAAACTTTTTTATTCCGCAAAAAATGCTCAAAAACACCCAAAAAGTATTTTTGCTGGAAAATCTAAAATAATTCTTGTGCAAGATTAAATCAAAAGCCAAAATCAAGCTTAGACTAATAGAAAACAAACTGCGTACAGCTTTTTGGGTAAAAAATAAAACTATAGGGTGATAATCACCAACAAACTTTTCCATTCCGCAAAAAATGCTAAAAAACACCCAAAAAGTATTTTTGCTGGAAAATCTAAAATAATTCTTGTGCAAGATTGAAACACAAGTTTAAATTAAGCTTAGACCAATAGCAAACAAACTGCGTACAGTTTTTTGGGTAAAAAGTAAAACTACTGGGTGATAATCACCAACAAACTTTTCCATTTCGCAAAAATTTCTCAAAAACACCCAACAAGTATTTTTGCTGTAAAATCTAAAATAATTCTTGTGCAAGATTAAGTCAAAAGCCAAAATAAAGCTTAGACTAATAGAAAATAAACTGCTTACAGCTTTTTGGGTAAAAAATAAAACTATAGGGTGATAATCACCAACAAACTTTTCCATTCCGCAAAAAATGCTCAAAAACACCCAAAAAATATTTTTGCTTTAAAATCTAAAATAATTCTTGTGCAAGATTAAATCAAAAGCCAAAATCAAGGATAGACTAATAGAAAACAAACTGCGTACAGGCTTTTGGGTAAAAAAATTAAACTATGGGGTGATAATCACCAACAAACTTTTCCATTCCGCAAAAAATGCAAGATTAAAACAAAAATCTAAATTAAGCTTAGACGAATAGAAAACAAACTGCGTACAGTTTTTTGGTAAAAAAACAAAATTATGGGGTGATAATCACCAACAAACTTTTACATTCCAAAATCAAGCTTAGACTAATAAAAAACAAACTGCGTACAGGTTTTTGGGTAAAAAATAAAACTGTGGGGTGATAATCACCAACAAACTTTTTTATTCCGCAAAAAATGCTCAAAAACACCCAAAAAGTATTTTTGCTGGAAAATCTAAAATAATTCTTGTGCAAGATTAAATCAAAAGCCAAAATCAAGCTTAGACTAATAGAAAACAAACTGCGTACAGCTTTTTGGGTAAAAAATAAAACTATAGGGTGATAATCACCAACAAACTTTTCCATTCCGCAAAAAATGCTAAAAAACACCCAAAAAGTATTTTTGCTGGAAAATCTAAAATAATTCTTGTGCAAGATTGAAACACAAGTTTAAATTAAGCTTAGACCAATAGCAAACAAACTGCGTACAGTTTTTTGGGTAAAAAGTAAAACTACTGGGTGATAATCACCAACAAACTTTTCCATTTCGCAAAAATTTCTCAAAAACACCCAACAAGTATTTTTGCTGTAAAATCTAAAATAATTCTTGTGCAAGATTAAAACAAAACCCAAACTTAGACCAATAAAAAACAAACTGCGTACAGTTTTTTGGGTAAAAAATAAAACTATGGGGTGATAATCACCAACAAACTTTTACATTCCGCAAAAAATGCTGAAAAACACCCAAAAAGTATTTTTGCTATAAAATATAAAATAATTCTTGTGCAAGATTAAAACAAAAGCCAAAATTAAGCTTAGACCAACAGAAAACAAACTGCGTACAGTTTTATGGGTAAAAAATAAAACTATGGGGTGATAATCACCAACAAACTTTTCCATTCCGCAAAAAATGCTCAAAAACACCCAAAAAGTATTTTTGCTTTAAAATCTAAAATAATTCTTGTGCAAGATTGAAACACAAGTTTAAATGAATCTTAGACCAATAGAAAACACAATGCGTACAGGTTTTTGGGTAAAAAATAAAACTATGGGGTGATAATCACCAACAAACTTTTCCATTCCGCAAAAAATGCTCAAAAACACCCAAAAAGTATTTTTGCTAAAAATCTTAAATAATTCTTGTGCAAGATTAAAACAAAAGCCAAAATTAAGGTTAGACCAATAGAAAACAAACTGCGTACAGTTTTATGGGTAAAAAGTAAAACTATGGGGTGATAATCACCAACAAACTTTTCCATTCCGCAAAAAATGCTCAAAAACACCCAAAAAGTATTTTTGCTGGAAAATATAAAATAATTCTTGTGCAAGATTGAAACACAAGTTTAAATTAAGCTTAGACCAATAGCAAACAAACTGCGTGCAGTTTTTTGGGTAAAAAGTAAAACTACGGGGTGATAATCACCAACAAACTTTTACATTCCGAAAAATGCTCAAAAACACCCAAAAAGTATTTTTGCTTTAAAATCTAAAAAAATTCTTGTGCAAGATTAAATCAAAAGCCAAAATCAAGCTTAGACTAATAGAAAACAAACTGCGTACAGCTTTTTGGGTAAAAAATAAAACTTTAGGGTGATAATCACCAACAAACTTTTCCATTCCGCAAAAAATGCTCAAAAACACCCAAAAAGTATTTTTGCTGGAAAATCTAAAATAATTCTTGTGCAAGATTGAAACACAAGTTTAAATTAATCTTAGACCAATAGAAAACAAACTGCGTACAGTGTTTTGGGTAAAAAAATAAAACTATGGGGTGATAATCACCAACAAACTTTTACATTCCGCAAAAAATGCTAAAAAAAACACCCAAAAAGTATTTTTGCTATAAAATATAAAATAATTCTTGTGCAAGATTAAACTAAATGCCAAAATTAAGCTTAGACCAATAGAAAACAAACTGCGTACAGTTTTATGGGTAAAAAATAAAACTATTGGGTGATAATCACCAACAAACTTTTCCATTCCGCAAAAAATGCTCAAAAACACCCAAAAAGTATTTTTGCTGTAAAGTCTAAAATAATTCCTGTGCAAGATTAAAACAAAACCCAAATTGAAGCTTAGACCAATAAAAAACAAACTGCGTACAGTTTTTTGGGTAAAAAATAAAACTATGGGGTGATAATCACCAACAAACTTTTACATACCGCAAAAAATGCTGAAAAACACCCAAAAAGTATTTTTGCTATAAAATATAAAATAATTCTTGTGCAAGATTAAACCAAATGCCAAAATTAAGCTTAGACCAATAGAAAACAAACTGCGTACAGTTTTATGGGTAAAAAATAAAACGATTGGGTGATAATCACCAACAAACTTTTCCATTCCGCAAAAAATGCTCAAAAACACCCAAAAAGTATTTTTGCTGGAAAATCTAAAATAATTCTTGTGCAAGAATTAGAAAACAAACTGCGTACAGTGTTTTAGGTAAAAAATAAAACTATGGGGTGATAATCACCAACAAACTTTTACATTCCGCAAAAAATGCTGAAAAACACCCAAAAAGTATTTTTGCTATAAAATATAAAATAATTCTTGTGCAAGATTAAAACAAAAGCCAAAATTAAGCTTAGACCAATAGAAAACAAACTGCGTACAGCTTTATGGGTAAAAAATAAAACTATGGGGTGATAATCACCAACAAACTTTTCCATTCCGCAAAAAATGCTCAAAAACACCCAAAAAGTATTTTTGCTGTAAAATCTAAAATAATTCTTGTACAAGATTAAAACAAAAGCCAAATTGAAGCTTAGACCAATAAAAAACAATCTGCTTACAGTTTTTTGGGTAAGAAATAAAACTATGGGGTGATAATCACCAACAAACTTTTACATTCCGCAAAAATGCTCAAAAACACCCAAAAAGTAATTTTGCTGTAAAATCTGCAATAATTCTTTTGCAACATTAAATCAAAAGCCAGAATCAAGCTCAGACTAATAAAAAACAAACTGCGTACAGGCTTTTGGGTAAAAAAATAAAACTATGGGGTGATAATCACCAACAAACTTTTCCATTCCGCAAAAAATGCAAGATTAAATCAAAAATCTAAATTAAGCTTAGACCAATAGAAAACAAACTGCGTACAGTTTTTTGGTAAAAAAACAAAATTATGGGGTGATAATCACCAACAAACTTTTACATTCCGCAAAAAATGCTCAAAAACACCCAAAAAGTATTTTTGCTGTAAAATCTAAAATAATTTTTGTGCAAGATTGAAACAAAAGCCAAAAAAAGCTTAGACTAATAGAAAACAAACTGAATACAGCTTTTTGGGTAAAAAATAAAATTATGGGGTGATAATCACCAACAAACTTTTACATTCCGCAAAAAATGTTCAAAAACACCCAAAAAGTATTTTTGCTGTAAAATCTAAAATAATTCTTGTGCAAGATTAAAACAAAAGCCAAAATCAAGCTTAGACTAATAGAAAACAAACTGCGTACAGTGTTATGAAAAAAAAAATAAAACTATGGGGTGATAATCACCAACAAACTTTTCCATTCCGCAAAAAATGCTCAAAACACCCAAAAAGTATTTTTGCTGTAAAATCTAAAATAATTCTTCTACAAGGATAAATTATACGCCAAAATCAAGCTTAGACTAATAGAAAACAAACTGCGTACAGCTTTTTGGGTAAAAAATAAAAGTATGGGGTGATAATCACCAACAAAGTTTTCCATTCCGCAAAAAATGCTCAAAAACACCCAAAAAGTATTTTTGCTGGAAAATAATTCTTGTGCAAGATTGAAACAAAAGCCAAAAAAGCTTAGACTAATAGAAAACAAACTGCATACAGCTTTTTGCGTAAAAAATAAAACTATAGGGTGATAATCACCAACAAACTTTTTTATTCCGCAAAAAATGCTCAAAAACACCCAAAAAGTATTTTTGCTGGAAAATCTAAAATAATTCTTGTGCAAGATTAAGTCAAAAGCCAAAATAAAGCTTAGACTAATAGAAAATAAACTGCTTACAGCTTTTTGGGAAAAAAATAAAACTATAGGGTGATAATCACCAACAAACTTTTCCATTCCGCAAAAAATGCACAAAAACACCCAAAAAAATATTTTTGCTTTAAAATCTAAAATAATTCTTGCGCAAGATTAAATCAAAAGCCAAAATCAAGGATAGACTAATAGAAAACAAACTGCGTACAGTTTTTTGCGTAAAAAGTAAAACTATAGGGTGATAATAACCAACAAACTCTTCCATTCCGCAAAAAATGCTCAAAAACAATCAAAAAGTATTTTTGCTGGAAAATCTAAAATAATTCTTGTGCAAGATTAAAAAAACAGAAGTTTAAATTAAGCTCAAACCAATAGAAAACAAACTGCGTACAGTTTTATGGGTAAAAAAGAAAACTATGGGGTGATAATCACCAACAAACTTTTACATACCGCAAAAAATGCTGAAAAACACCCAAAAAGTATTTTTGCTATAAAATATAAAATAATTCTTGTGCAAGATTAAAACAAATGCCAAAATTAAGCTTAGACCAATAGAAAACAAACTGCGTACAGTTTTATGGGTAAAAAATAAAACTATTGGGTGATAATCACCAACAAACTTTTCCATTCCGCAAAAAATGCTCAAAAACACCCAAAAAGTATTTTTGCTGGAAAATCTAAAATAATTCTTGTGCAAGAATTAGAAAACAAACTGCGTACAGTGTTTTAGGTAAAAAATAAAACTATGGGGTGATAATCACCAACAAACTTTTACATTCCGCAAAAAATGCTGAAAAACACCCAAAAAGTATTTTTGCTATAAAATATAAAATAATTCTTGTGCAAGATTAAAACAAAAGCCAAAATTAAGCTTAGACCAATAGAAAACAAACTGCGTACAGCTTTATGGGTAAAAAATAAAACTATGGGGTGATAATCACCAACAAACTTTTCCATTCCGCAAAAAATGCTCAAAAACACCCAAAAAGTATTTTTGCTGTAAAATCTAAAATAATTCTTGTACAAGATTAAAACAAAAGCCAAATTAAAGCTTAGACCAATAAAAAACAATCTGTCTACAGTTTTTTGGGTAAAAAATAAAACTATGGGGTGATAATCACCAACAAACTTTTACATTCCGCAAAAAATGCTCAAAAACACCCAAAAAGTAATTTTGCTGTAAAATCTGCAATAATTCTTTTGCAACATTAAATCAAAAGCCAGAATCAAGCTCAGACTAATAGAAAACAAACTGCGTACAGGCTTTTGGGTAAAAAAATAAAACTATGGGGTGATAATCACCAACAAACTTTTCCATTCCGCAAAAAATGCAAGATTAAATCAAAAATCTAAATTAAGCTTAGACCAATAGAAAACAAACTGCGTACAGTTTTTTGGTAAAAAAACAAAATTATGGGGTGATAATCACCAACAAACTTTTACATTCCGCAAAAAATGCTCAAAAACACCCAAAAAGTATTTTTGCTGTAAAATCTAAAATAATTTTTGTGCAAGATTGAAACAAAAGCCAAAAAAAGCTTAGACTAATAGAAAACAAACTGAATACAGCTTTTTGGGTAAAAAATAAAATTATGGGGTGGTAATCACCAACAAACTTTTACATTCCGCAAAAAATGTTCAAAAACACCCAAAAAGTATTTTTGCTGTAAAATCTAAAATAATTCTTGTGCAAGATTAAAACAAAAGCCAAATTGAAGCTTAGACCAATAGAAAACAAACTGCTTACAGTGTTTTGGGTAACAAATAAAACGATGGGGTGATAATCACCAACAAACTTTTACATTCCGCAAAAAATGCTCAAAACACCCAAAAAGTATGTTTGCTATAAAATCTAAAATAATTCTTGTGCAAGATTGAAACAAAACCCAAAATTAAGCTTAGGCCAACAGAAAACGAACTGCGTACAGTTTTGTGGGAAAAATAGAACTATGGGGTGATAATCACCAACAAACTTTTCCATTCCGCAAAAAATGCTCAAAAACACCCAAAAAGTATTTTTGCTGTAAAATCTAAAATAATTCTTGTGCAAGATTAAATCAAAAGCCAAAATCAAGCTTAGACTAATAAAAAACAAACTGCGTACAGCTTTTTGGGTAACAAATAAAACTATAGGGTGATAACCACCAAGAAACTTTTTTATTCCGCAAAAAATGCTCAAAAACACCTAAAAAGTATTTTTGCTGTAAAATCTAAAATAATTCTTGTGCAAGAATAAATCAAAAGCCAAAATCAAGCTTAGACTAATAGAAAACAAACTGCGTACAGTGTTTTTGGTAAAAAATAAAACTATGGGGTGATAATCACCAACAAACTTTTACATTCCGCAAAAAATGCTCAAAAACACCCAAAAAGTATTTTTGCTACAAAAGCCAAAATTAAGCTTAGACTAATAGAAAACAAACTGCGTACAGTGTTATGAAAAAAAAATAAAACTATGGGGTGATAATCACCAACAAACTTTTCCATTCCGCAAAAAATGCTCAAAACACCCAAAAAGTATTTTTGCTGTAAAATCTAAAATAATTCTTCTGCAAGGATAAATTATACGCCAAAATCAAGCTTAGACTAATAGAAAACAAACTGCGTACAGCTTTTTGGGTAAAAAATAAAAGTATGGGGTGATAATCACCAACAAAGTTTTCCATTCCGCAAAAAATGCTCAAAAACACCCAAAAAGTATTTTTGCTGGAAAATAATTCTTGTGCAAGATTGAAACAAAAGCCAAAAAAGCTTAGACTAATAGAAAACAAACTGCATACAGCTTTTTGGGTAAAAAATAAAACTATAGGGTGATAATCACCAACAAAATTTTTTATTCCGCAAAAAATGCTCAAAAACACCCAAAAAGTATTTTTGCTGGAAAATCTAAAATAATTCTTGTGCAAGATTAAGTCAAAAGCCAAAATAAAGCTTAGACTAATAGAAAATAAACTGCTTACAGCTTTTTGGGTAAAAAATAAAACTATAGGGTGATAATCACCAACAAACTTTTCCATTCCGCAAAAAATGCACAAAAACACCCAAAAAGTATTTTTGCTGGAAAATCTAAAATAATTCTTGTGCAAGATTAAGTCAAACGCCAAAATAAAGCTTAGACTAATAGAAAATAAACTGCTTACAGCTTTTTGGGTAAAAAATAAAACTATAGGGTGATAATCACCAACAAACTTTTCCATTCCGCAAAAAATGCTCAAAAACACCCAAAAAAAATTTTTTTGCTTTAAAATCTAAAATAATTCTTGTGCAAGATTAAATCAAAAGCCAAAATCAAGGATAGACTAATAGAAAACAAACTGCGTACAGTTTTTTGGGTAAAAAGTAAAACTATAGGGTGATAATAACCAACAAACTCTTCCATTCCGCAAAAAATGCTCAAAAACACTCAAAAAGTATTTTTGCTGGAAAATCTAAAATAATTCTTGTGCAAGATTAAAAAAACAGAAGTTTAAATTAAGCTCAAACCAATAAAAAACAAACTGCGTACAGTTTTATGGGAAAAAAATAAAACTATGGGGTGATAATCACCAACAAACTTTTCCATTCCGCAAAAAATGCTCAAAAACACCCAAATAGTATTTTTGCTGTAAAATCTAAAATAATTCTTGTGCAAGATTAAATCAAAAGCCAAAATCAAGCTTAGGCTAATAAAAAACAAACTGCGTACAGTTTTTTGGGTAAAAAATAAAACTATAGGGTGATAATCACCAACAAACTTTTTTATTCCGCAAAAAATGCTCAAAAACACCCAAAAAGTATTTTTGCTGGAAAATCTAAAATAATTCCTCTGCAAGATTAAATCAAAAGCCAAAATCAAGCTTAGACCAATAGAAAACAAACTGCGTACAGTTTTTTGGG